>WBNM01020222.1:0-104047 GCA_013399055.1 Ramphastos sulfuratus
TAACTTTTCTTAAATTCAGTGCAAGAAACTCTAACAAGGAAAAGACTGATCTGCTGGTATGATTAACCACAAGGCTCTCAGTAACAGAAAATCTTATTTCTGTAGCTCAGTCTGAGAAATGATACAAGGGTAGATCTGTTGATGAAGGTATATCTTGTCAATTTTGCTTCTTATTTAAGAAATTTTTAATTCCACCTAATTCCAAGATAAATTTATTTTCAAAGTACTTTGGTTTTTGCTTCTGGATGGTTGGGTATTTTTTATTTCATTCCAAGAACAACTTTACTATAAATAAATCAGAAAGCAGATTTTTACACATATGAACATCCATAAGGGGGTAAAGCATCATTTGCAGTAAATTTTGTTGCTAAAGAGCAAAACAATTAGTGTTTTAAGGAGTTGCATGGAGTACTGTGATGATCTTTTACTCTTGACTACTAGATAGTGCCAAGGACAAAGTTTTGAGGTGCTTCTCAGATTTGAACCATATTTCATTCTGAATTCCAGAACAGCTATTTCAAAAAAACCCTCATTAAACTCCCTTAGATTGTGGCACAGAAAATGTAAGCACATGCCATTCTAGAGTAGAACCAAATTTAAATAAAACAACTCAACTAATTCAAAAGAAAAAGACTGAGTTGACTCTCCCTCTTTCATAAAGTCCAACAGCTCCAGTTGGAGTTAGCCATAACTGCAGTATCTGTAGGGCTTCTGAATAAAGATTTCCAGTAACCAGGATTTTGAAACTCAGGACTGAATTTCATAAGAATAGTTACACATGCAGCACAGTTATACTGAGGAAGTGAATCAGCTCTGCAAAACCTAGTCCACAAATCAGGAGAAAATCTGCAAATACTAATACACAAATGATTTGAAATTACTGAGAACCACAACCAAATCCCACCCTGTAGCTCAAAATAAGATACTGCTGGAATTGCTCTGATAATACTTGAACGCAGCCATTGCACCATTCAATATTTCACTAAGTACAGTTCCCAGGGCTACAATCCTGAAACAGACAGTGTTAAGCAGAAAGAGAATTGAAGGTATTCTATTAAAATGAAATTGCTCCAGTGGCCAGTCTTTAAAGCTTCCCACATTTGTATTAGACAGAATAAGGCTACCTCTATGCTTTAGAGATATTTAAATTCAAACCAGGATACGCCTGAAGTACACTTGCTGAGGGAAAGTATTTCTTCTAAAAGACAGAAAGGGTAGTTAACAATCTTTGAAATCCTGGTAACTGCTTATACATTTGACAGATACTTGAGGATTTCTTAAAACTGAAGGCAAAATAAAGGCACAACAAATTCTGTACAGACTCATCCTCCAAGAAGATGACAAAATGCTTCAGAAGGTCCATTAAGCATGTTCTGTGCCCTGCCTGCTCCACAAGGTCTCAGATAATGAACAGAGTACAAAGCAGCCTAGATGGATAGGGTGTTTTCAGTGAAGAAGTCATGTTAGGAAACAAATGACAAAATGTGTATGTGGGGAAACATCCTAAGCCCTGCTTTGAGCTTGACTAATACTTAATCTGCATAGTGACTCAAATGTTCCAGTTAACACTGATTGCCTTAAAAAGCATCCTATTAACATGGACTCAGTGGTGCCTGACATTACACTTTTCCCATACATTTTACATAGGAACTGTACCATTTAACCACACAGGTCTGAAACTTTCCCCAGTCTGCAGAAATAAACACCTGGCTTTACAAAATGCACAGAGAAGTGGTTGCAACATCAAAAGACACACAAGGGGAACACATTGAGGCAAACCAATCAAGAACATGTTGGAAAAATTGTTATCTATGGTAAAGTTGTATCTTCAGCATCCAGAACTTACGTCAAACAGAGCTGATAGCCCAACACAACTTCCAAACCTTCCTGCAACCCTGAAGGAAGGCCCAGACATGAGAGCAGCTTGCTGCTACCCCCTCACAGCAAGCTTAAATAGCATTAATGAGGAACTATGGTTGATGCAGCTGTTCAGCAGTTGGCCCTTTTATCACTAGCCAGGGAACACTAAAAACACCACAGCTGAGACCAGAGTATGAAGATCTAACACAAACAACCTGCCCTGGTAGGCATTAATCAGACTATCCAAGTACAGAGAACTGATTAAACTAACAATTCCTCTCTAAGGCTCCATGATTAAAGCAGAATGGAAATACATATACAGTGAAAGGCACACAAGAGGACACTGAATACAGTGTAGGTGTCAGCACTGTTAAGACTATATTTTGTAGCAGGTACAATAGCCAGTTATTTAGCTCCCTTTTAACATTGGGCAGTTGTATGATACAGACATAAAGGTTTGAAGACCCCAGGAAACTGTATAGACCTTGTATGTGCTCAGTGAGGCCACACAGAAATTAATTTACAGCCAACAGATCTAAGAACAGCCTGATCTGAAGTAAATACCATCTTCTGAAAGTAAAGCAATAGCTTCTGTTCACTTCTACTCAACAGAACTCAAACTAGCACTCATTCCTCTTTCATCCAGTTGTCCCAGCTGTATCACCTAAGAGAGTTCCCTCATGCAGGAACTGTTAATTTGTGATTCTGAGAATTAATAAGTAGCAAGGCAAATATCAACTCACGAGATGCTTTCAGTCATGGTGTCCTGTTTGGCAGATGATAATGTGCATCTCAAATACTGAAACTGTCAAAAAACTGTTGGTTTGTGTAGCTCTGGTTTTGTATTACTATTTTTTTTCTGTGTCTCCCATAATTATTAACAAAGACATAATAATGAAGCATTCTGTAGACAGGGAGAATACCACCTTGGTATTATTTAGCATGATGTCTTGTTCTGATTTATTTTTCAAGGAGGGAAAAAAGAAAAAAAAGAGAGAGAGAGAGAAAGAAAAAGGGGAGAAATCACATTATGGTCTGTCATTTCTTCTGGTTGATCTCATTTTCCTAATTGGTTCTTGAGCTCGAGCAAGGGCTATCCAGATGACAGAACAGCCAGAAGGAGTCCAAACCATGGGAATCTTTAAGCTCCACAAGTACTTTTGGATATAATATGGTGACATCCTTGTCTCATCAAATTTAGGATTCATGCAGATTTTTCTTGTGCCTTTCTGTATTATAATGGATATAAATTCTTATCCCATGGACACAGCCTTTGTTCTTTTATAGCTTTCTCCTAACAGCCTCCTGTTATATCTCTTTGACCTCTTCCAAAACTGTTTGTTCCGAAGCCTCATTTCCCCACAGTAGGAGCTACTCTCATCCTGTACTACATTTCCTCTCTCTTGCATCAGACACTTTTTCCCCCCACCCCAAATCATTTTTCAAATTTTTCCTTTTCTCAGCCCCTTTTAAAGCTTTCTCTCCTGCTGTTACTAGATAAATGACAGACTTTTAAATTTTATTCGCTGCTGAACATCTTTAAATTACAAGACCTGTAATTTCTATTGTGCTGCACTTCCCTTGTGCCACTTCATTCCAGAATGTGCTCTGGAATATAGACAATGCATGAGGTAAGTGGAACTGAAAATACCCAATGGCAAATACAGAGTTTGGAAACTTGTGTCTGCCTTGAATCATGTGAGATCCAGGCAATGGACATTGCAGTACTGTCTTCTTCAACTAATACACTACAAGCAGAGAAAGAAGTACATTAAAATGTATTTTATTAACATATATAAGCCAATTAAATATTATCACTGTATAAAAGTAATTTTAGAAACTAGAATAAGTTCACAAAATGTGACATCTTCTCCTGGTTTTGTTATGATCCTGGAAATACACCATTTCACAGGGAGTGAAAATTAAATTAGCCTTAATGTCATGTACAAGTCGTGACTATTTAAAGTGTTTTCTCTCACCCTCTTCAATTGTATAATCATAACAAATATGAATGTTTCTTTTAAATGACTGTTTTATGCTTTAACTATCATAGGGCTCATATTTAAATGGAGAAAAGTCAAATTTATAGACTGAATTATCTGTTTAAAAGTTTCCTAAGCCTAAGTGACCTACATTTTACAAAAAGCCTTGGCTCTCTTTCTGCTCTTACCCAGGGAGGTTGTGGCTGCTCCCTCCCTGGAAGTGTTCAAGGCCAGGTTGGACAAGGCCTTGAGTAACCTGTACTAGTAGGAGGTGTCCCTGCCTATGGCAGGGGTTTGGAACTAGATGATCCTTGAGGTCCATTCCAACCCTACAATACTATGATTCTATGATTCTAAATTCATAAGAAGTGAATTATCAGAATGCAAGAGAGCTGATGACATCAACGTGATATATTTCAACTTTCATAAAAACATAACCTGGCTGAAAATAAAAAAAATAATAGGCAGATTTTGAGTGCAGCTCCGTACTGCAGTCTTAGGACATGGAACAGTTTATCTGCCAAAATCTGAGCAGGAGTTCAAAGAGTCAGAATCAAAATCACTAAGATTTAGAGCAGATGAAACAAACAGATTTTTCTTTCTAGAGAAATACACACTTTCAAAACACAAATAAAATTGGTCATGTTTCTGTTTTTCCCATATCGCTGAGTATTTCTTCAGAAGTCCTCAGAATTTTGATGCAAGCCTTAAGTATATTCAGGTAGAAATGATATTGGTTTAGTCTTACTAGATCTGAGCTAACTGATCCAACACTGAGGATCGAAGTCTTCTTTCTGTTTTAATCTTGAAATCTGTATGTTTCTGTGTGGTATTAAGCACAAGAAACTCCCAAAGAGAAGTCTGGATGATCTTGGCCTTGAGTGATCTGTACTAGTGGGAGGTGTCCCTACCTATGGCAGGGGGCTGGAACTAGATGATCCTTGAGGTCCCTCCCAACCTTACCATTCTATGATTCTATGATTTTATGAAATCAATGTAAATTTAATTAATTCACCTTATCAAACCTATAAGCAAGTTTACATGGGATTTCAGAACTGTTCTCCAAGATGAAATCCTGTTTTCTCCTAACGAATGTCATATTAGTTGATGCTGTTTACTTTAGATTAACCTAATCACACCAATCCATGTGAAACAAAATTACCACTAGGTTGCTTTATTTCATCTGGGTCATGAATTCAGTACCTGCAGCAGGTTCTCAGCTGTAAATTCAATGGACTCAGCACAGTTTCACATGTAAAGAATTATGCCAATGGATACTTTCTAAAATGTTTTTCTTACATAGGATACAGTGATCCCCTCTAAAAGGCCACCATTTTATCAGTGATCTGTTGAATGTCATATTTAAGGCCAATTAGAAGAAAATATTATTTCTTAATATATCTTTTTATTTTACACAAAACAAAATTTCAAAGGCTAAATTGTCTTCTGTGCTAGATAGGCTACATCACACCTAGATGCATTCCCAATTTTCAAACAAATGCATTCTATGTAGACACAAAACTATTCTATTATTTGCTAAGTATAACTGAAAAGAGCCTAGTGTTATTTGCTAAGTAGATCTGAAAAGAACCTAGTCTAAACTTGAAATATGTGTAATGCATTCAACACATCTGAAAAGCCTTTAATGACTGTAACATCTTTACTTTTACATCTTCTACCAAGCAACCAAGTAGCAACAAAAACATGCTGCAAAACTTTTGAGTTTATCTCTTACAAATGGAGCTGGAGCTGCACTCCAACACATTTATGTAAATACAGTATCACAAATGCTATGAGTAAGTGTGGAAAAAAATACAAAGGAAATTTATTTTGGTATATAGATTTAGAAATAAAAATCATTTGTGTTTTAAAATAATGTCAGTGAGGTCTACTGTGCCATTGATTTTTTTTTTTAGCAGAAGTGTCCATTTAATTCAACAGGGGAGCTCTGCTTGAAAATAAGACTATGGCCTGTCTGCTATTTTTAGGACCAGCTGAAAATGTAAATCAGAACAGTGATTGTATTAGACATATCTTGATTTACTTCAGCTGAAAATTTAGCCTTTAAAAGGTGATGAGAATCATTTATATGGGCTATAGAGGTCTCATGTAGAACAGAAACAAATTCCAAGATTGCATTATTCAAATGTCAACAGGTAAGTCAGTGCTGTAGAAGAGAAATATCTTCTAAGCCAAGTCAATGTCAACTGAAAGTTTTTTTTTTAAAAAGGCTACCCAAAGCTGTTACTGTGATGGCTTGCATACATGTTGATTTTATCTGATGTGATTTTACAAGTCTGTTTGTGATCATAACAGAGCAACATATGTTCAGTTCCTTATTTTTCAACCTTATCCGCTGCTAATACAGCGTTAAAAAAAATTATGACTCAAGTACCTTTAACAGAAGTTAACAGAAGCAAAATAAATTAGGCTTCATTTATAGCTCCTTTAATAAGAGAAAATATTTATCAACAGAATATATGTTACTTAAGTGCCTCGTTTGGTCTCAATGCAAAAGAGTACATGCACTGAATGAGGAGGATAGAAATGGCAAATGGTAAAGGATGCAGCTATGGATGCATCACACATCATAGTGAAATTCTGCAGTGGATCTTTTCTCATTATGTTCAGCTCATCCTGAAGAGATTCTGTCCCACAAAGACTCAACTTTATGTTTCTATGACCATTTTGACTTCCAGGAAGATATTGATGAGGTAGTCACTGAGGAGCAAAAGAATGACTCAAGGATTGCAAGGCATGCCTTACAGTGACAGGCTCAAGAGCTCAAGAGCAGCAATCAGTTTAGCTTATAGAGTTTGCCAAAGAAATGTTTGTAAGTTAGCCTGATCACAAGCTGTTAGCAAGCAATACTTATTCTACTTTGTCTTCTAAAGCAAAACACTCTGCTTTGCTTTAGAACAAAGTAGAATACGGAACTGTGTGTGAAGGCTGAAATTGAACTGCTTCTCAGTCCTCCAAACCAGGTAATTTTTCATTTATTTTGTTTTTTCTCCAAACAAAAGCGCTCAGGGTCAGATAGTTACTTCAGGGAAATCACTCAATCCATGAATACTGGAGGTAAAAGTAAGTGTTCAGAGGGGTCCTTTATGGATATGTGATTCATGAGCTTCCTCTAAAGAAGGTTGAGTAAGATGTTAGTGAAAACAGAAACAGTTGTTGATGCCACAATGTACTCTATAAATGAAAAGGCAAGTCTCGTTAACACATGAGAAGTAGAATTCAGTAAACAAATCTCTTTCCTCCAATTTAACATTTGTTTAAAATAAAAACAAACATGATATCATCAATATGTATCTCATTTTAAAACACAACTGAGAAGAAAACATGATGTTTATAATTAACCAAAACCTGACATTTCCACTTTGCCATAACTTTATATTTATACTTCAAGGAGCATGTTGATGTAGCAAGAGTGTGCCCCCACCCCGGGGCAAAATGCAAAATAGAAATTAAATGGTTCAAGAACTGCAAGAGTAATGTTGGTATGAATTTGGTAAGAAACATGTCATGTGAAAAGGCATTTCAGGAACGTTCCACAGCTCACTGCAATCCTTCTGCCACCAACACTTCACTGAATCTTCACCTCACTCATAACAGCCAGATACTACTTCTCTGCTCAGCATGCAAACTCCACAAATCCCTAACACTCCACTCCAACAAGAATGGACATTCTGTCTTAGCAGGGCTTGATAAACACACACTGTGGGCTTGGTAAATGAGTGGTTTCTGCTTTGAAGTGAAAAAGACTTTGATAGATTGATCAAGAAAAATCTTTAATCTCCAATCAAGAATCTAATTCCTTGCATTACTGTAGTAGTCAAGCTCACCTGTTTTGCTGACCTTCAGCAGTAGCTGTCTTTTTGTACATTGCAGGAGGAGTACAATAGACAGCTTCAGCAACTTGCAGAAGTTCAGGACATCTCAAAAGACAAAAGGTGAAGCACAGAGCAAAGACAGAAGGTGAAGCACAAAGCAAAGACAGAAGGTGAAGTGCAAAGACAGAAGGTGAAATGCAAAGCCAGTTCTAAGTTTACTGATACAGTAAAGATGCAAAACTCACTGAAATTAACTATCTGGTACTATACTACCTCATCAGTATTATTTCTTAGTTTAATGGAATTTTTGGATCAGCTGTAAGAGAGAGTTCAGGGTCAGCTTCCTGCTAAGACCTCACATTGGTTTCAGTGAAGGCAGTGGCAGAAAAAAATTCACTCAGCATAAAAAACCATTATGACATTTTCAAAATCATGCCAACCTGCTTGGAAAAGGCTTGTACCATAATTCACTTAGAAACAGAAGATTCTATATATTAAAGCTAAGATACAGAGAAAACAGAAATAGAAAATTATTTTTATATTAGGATGAATATTCTATTTCTTCAGGTTTCTGAAGTTCCCAAGTGTCCCAGTCATGCTTTTAAGATATTTCGTAATCTATTCTCTGATATTGCATGTCACAGTTTGAAAGAGACAGCAGAGTCTTTTCTAGTCTAAACAGTTTTGCAGTACATTATACAATGATTAGAACTGATTGGCACTTAATTAAGAAGCGTTACTGATTGATTATTGATTCACCATTGGGAGATTTCATATCTCTGTTTCTTATTTTAATGTTAAATTTCACCCTTGATCAAGGTTATCAACACTACATAATCTTATATATCAGATATAAAAATAGATTTTAATTAAAAATAACCAATCCATAAAATGCTATATTAAAATTATTCAACAGCAGCACATCCCTGCTTCTTTTACATTCTAATTCAAAGTGATGATTCAGATCTCTGTTGTGATAACAGATTTTCTGCACTTCTGAATCACAGAGTGAACGATAAAAATCAAAAGGAAAAAAGCAATTAACGAGATTCATGATTTTGCTATTTTATTTGATTTTGTCAGTCTATTACCATGACTTTGCTGTGCCCAGCATCTGTATTGCTTTAACAGGATATTTACTCACATGCATAATTTAAAACATATTGACAAAAATGTCCCAGCAAGTGGTGAGTGGGGACGTGGACTTTAAATTAATCTAGGAAGGGATCAAATCTGTTTCTACTTTTATTTGGAACAGAAATGAAGTGCGGTCTTTGCGTCGGTACCTCTACATTATTGCCATGAATATAATAAGTATTGATTGTCTGAGCATAGGCCCCAGAAGCACAAATGCACATGCAGTTAAGTGAAAATGATTCTGTTGTTCTTGAACCCATCCACTAAAACTGTGATCCTTTGCCATTCATCTAGCTAAATAAGGGACAACACAATTTAAGATAATTATCCCCTGTGCGTTCATGGTATATTTGATGCACGACATGCCTTAGTTGCTCTAAAATGACTTTACTTATCGACAGCAACAACTGTAGCACCAAAACAAATTGTATCCAAGAAGTGTTCATTCCACTAGGGTGATGGCCAAAGGTCTCAGCACAGGAAGGACATGGAANATCTCACCCTAAAGTAAAAGGTGATATCTTCTAACAGTGTTTCACTTAATAGCCAGTTTATTCCTGCAAATGGAAGTTAAACTATTGCACCTTACTGCTATGTATGTAACAAGTGTAATCATAAAATTTTAATTTTTAAAACTTAGAAAATAAAAAGCTTTCTTTTTCGTTAGAGAATTCTTCATAAATAGAGCCAAGAAAAGGGAGAATTTAGCATTTCAACTAACTTGTCCTCCAGCATTAAGTGAACAAGCTCCAGTGGTACAATTGAACACTTGTCAGGATGTAAAGCTGTTCAGAAACCCAGGAGGCATATGTCTTAGCCTCATTGAAGTATCATGTGCTGCTTGCAAAAATGGCATCTACCAAGTGAAGTGCTAGCTTGGACCTCATCATCTCAGGGACTATCAAGCATTATTTGCCAATTTAATAGAATGCTGAAATCCATGTATTATATAAGTACACTACTAATCCTGCTGAAGTCAGAGGACCTATCCATGCATTGAATATTTAACATCAAGTGAGGCACTCAAGCATGTATTTAATATTAAAGGCATGGTCCATCCCAGAATCTAAGGACTACTCACTAGCTCATTTCTTTGGGTAAATTAAGTGATGGATTAAGCACTCAAGCTGAGCTAAGAATCCAGCCTTTCAATTTTATTGTCCTAATTCTTTACAGGCAGTAATGTATAAAAACAGTGGTAAATTCATGCCCAGTTCAACTTATGCATACTATCACTGCTAGTTGACTTTGCAGACAAAAGGTTTTCTCTTTTTAAAAAAGTTGTGTTCCTGGCACAGGATGGTTCCATGTTGAAGATATTACTACTACAGAGTTTTACTTATTCATTGCAAACTTTACTTCATCTGCAATTTTCTATTGGATTTCATCACCTCTTCACAATAAGAAACAGTGCTAACTAGGTCATCATTATATACTGCTTTAATTAAAATCTACCATACTCTAGGATCACTACAGTCAGTTAGCAAATTATTTCAAGAATGGCTTTGGCAAAAAGGGTGGATGCTACATCAAATGAACATTTGACACAAACCATGGCAATATCAACCCTATGTTTGGAGGCCACTAATAAACTTTCTCTTAATGATGTATCCTAAAATTACCTTTTAGAAATTCTTTTTCTCTCTCTTTTCTTTCAAAATAAAACCTACAACTTGATAAAAGTAATATTGCTTTCACTCTTCCTCAAAGTTTTCCGTGCCTTTGATCTTTGAAGAGTCCTGAAATAATGATTTGTTTTCTCTAGAAATACTTCTTCCCCAAGGATGAAGTATAAATTTATTTTTTCTGACTACATTATATTCAATAACAGTCAAATAAAAGTCAAAAATAGATGTAACTTCTGTACATGTTGTTTTGGAAAGTTTAACATGTAAGATCCAAAATATGCATCTTAATCCAAGATAAAAGAGCAATTGCTACCAAAAGACAACAAATTACAAAACCATTTCTTGACAATAGTATCTGAAATGTTACAGTAAAGGCCTGCCTGAAAAACCTCTGAAGTCAAAGAGACTTTCTTCTGCTATTCAAGCAGAATTCTGATTAGGTCTTTGCTTTGTTTTCTAAGGAATCCTGTTTGGGCGTCGCTTGTAACAACGAATAATAAATACAAATAAAACACTCTCAGAGTACAGCTGCTCAGTATGTTTGGGGATGCAGTAAGCACAGGACCAAGCCACTCATCAGCAAATGGCAGAGGGAGAGATAGAAGTTGTGTAGGTGACAGTTTCAGCGGGCTGGCAGCCCCGACACAGGAAGGCAGCAATCGCCTCTTTACAGGTCTGATGCGCTGGCATCTGGAATATTGCATTTCCCTGCACAAAAATACTGACAAGTCACTGAAGTGAAATACAAATAATCAAGGGGCTAGAAATATTGATCTAAAGTAATGATTGAGAGAGTCAAACACATCAAGCTCGACTAAGAGAAAACAAAAGGTGGGATCTGATAACTCTGTACAAACAAATGAAAAGGGCAGCTTTCAGAAAGAGAAAAGAATCGGTTAAGGTCTTTCACCAAAGAATCGGCAGCAGTAATGAGAATAAAGGGCGGGTGTCACCCTCAGCTCCTTACTTTCAAAACCAAATCTCCACTTCGATTTGCAGAAGTTTGTGCACAGACTGCAGGGGGAAAGCCGCTGTTGGGTAAGTAGTAACTGACTGGGAAGTGAGCAGGCCATGGAGAGTGCGGCCCGACGGTTTCCTCCTTGTTTGCTGAAACCACTTGACTTGGTAATGAGGCTGAAAACTCTTCCAGGCAAGGCACAGCGTAGTGGGGTCTTTGTTTGAGCTGCTGTTCGGGTTATGAATAATGCACTAAGCTAGTTAACAGACTTGCTAGAAAGCTTTAGGCTGGCAGCGTGTCACTGCCATAGAGTTTTGCCTGTATGTAAATGCAAACTCCATCACAGCAGAGCTCTCAAATTAGGGATCTAGTGTGGAGAAAATCTAATTTGGAGACTTTCTGAAATCTATATGGACATCTGTTTTATTACTGTACTAGCAATCTGTAAACCCTCTAATTGTTCGAATTCCCTTGGGGCAAGAACATTAGTGGAAGAAAAGCAACAACAGAAAGAGCTCACCAAATAGCCTTCTTCAGGAAAACCAACATGTTTCTTTGTATTTATAAACTATGAGTGGAATTTAAGTTATTAAACCATGGCAATATTGAATAGTTTGAAATAAAATTTCCAGTGTTCATTCATATCACTTGATAACAACAATTAAGGTATATATTTTAAGTTGCTACAAAAGAAAAAAGTTTTATGAACTGAATCTGACCACACCAATACAATAAATAACAGTAAGATCACAACACAGAAACCTGCTGTTTTCCCATTACACACCAAAACATTATGCTGTTGTGAACATCCACTTATTTCTAAGCTTGGGTTTAGCTACACAGGGTCACAGGTGGGTTTTAGAACTGAGTTCTGGGGTTTACACAAGGGAAAGAACTATTCAGATTGCAAATTCTACATGGACAAGAAAGCATCCATTTAAACTACCCATCACCCAAAGAGACTAGTTTTCATATAGATAAAAACTGGAGCTTTCATCTCAATGGACTTTGAGTGACAAAGAAGTTCCAGCTTTGGGTGAGACAAGGATCATTCCTTTTTGAGATACATCCTCTTGCTTAATCTGATTATGAAAAACAATTTACAGGAAAATAATAATAAATAAATCAGAACAAAGCAGAAGCTCTAGTGAATCCACAGATTTTGCTTTGAGGTGACTAATCCTCATTTAAAACAATACAATAATCCTTCACACACTGTCCAAATCCTTGTAGGCCTGCATGACTGTACCCAAAACCCTCACAGCCATATATGATATTTGTGTCCTCAATGAGAAAAAGAGAAAAATGGAAAACAATAAGAACTGTAAGTCCTCCATATCCCCTGAAAATTAGCCCTGTATTTCCATAAGGCCCAAGCAAGGAGTTTGAGTACATGGGCATAACTCAACTCACTAACAGTTATTTACATGACAGAATTAACTCATGTTGTTTTAATCTAACTCATGTTGTTTTAAGTGTGATGACTAAATACAAAAAGAGGAAAAATCAGCCTTCCAGCCCAGCCAGACACTATGCTTTCTGCAACCTGAACATGGTTCTCAGCCAAAGCAAAGAATAGAAGGCCCAAATGAACAGAAATTGTGTCCAACTTTGACTCTTCAACCATGTGTTATTCTCATTGGCACGGTGTGTTTCATATTATGAGCACAATATGTCACCTGAAATATGTAAACTCTATTTCTTCATCTTGAAAGCTTATTTTCTTGAAATATGAGGTTTAGTACTAAAAAAGGACTGTGTTTAATTGTACGACAATGGAAGGATTTGAGGCAAAGCTCTGAATAATGGAACTTTATCCTCCTGCAAACAAGAGAGCTGACACAATGTATTCAATATTATAAATCCTGCTGTGCTGCCAAAGTTATAAGGCATTCTTAGAGAAGGACCTAATAATGGAAGAAAATACAACTATTTCTGTCCTTACATGAATTCATAGTATTTCTCAGAGCCACATCTACATAGTAAAGTGCTACCTGCAGGAAAATATACTAACATAAAGCTGTTAAACTGGTTCTGAGTTTTTTTCTAATCTGTTGTAGATTATGCCTTTTCTTCAATATTGCATTAAACATAGGTATTAGAGCTTTTAAGACAAGCAGTCTGAAATGTATGGAAAATAGCTATGGTGAATGAGTTTTGCCTTAGACTCCTGTCTGTTGGATTTGTTTAAATACCTCAGATCAGTTAATTTCTGTTAGGTTTACAAGGTGAGGTTTACAAGTAGATAATGTGACTTCTGTTGTATGGGTTTGAGGACTAAGATGTATCTGATAGAAGTAACCCTAGAGCATTAAGAAAACATCTCTTTCTAAGTGTGAGAGATTTGGGGTTTTTTTTGGACCGAAGAGAGGTAGGATAGTTTTCATTGAATCATAGAATCATAGAATGGTAAGGTTGGAAGGGACCTCAAGGATCATCTAGTTCCAATCCCCTGCCACAGGCAGGGACACCTCCCAAGTAGTACAGGTCACTCAAGGCCTTGTCCAACCTGGTCTTGAACACCTCCAGGGAGGGAGCATCCACAACCTCCCTGGGCAACCTGTGCCAGTGTCTCACCACCCTCACTTCCTCCTAACATCCAATCCAAATCTCTCAACCAGCTTGGAAGAGACCTCCAAGATCATCCAGTCCTTTAAAGGCATTTAAGCACCAACCAGTGGAAAAAAATAGCAAGAAGCAAGTGCTCCAGGGCAAAGGAAAATTAACTTTACCCCTACTATTTTTAATTTTTGGTACACAGACTTTTTCTTTCTTTCTTTTCTTTTTTTTTTTCCTTTTTCTCTTTCTCTTTTTGCCACCCAGTAGGAAAGAAATAAAAGGATTTACAAGATATTCACAAATATTCCTGTATCTAGGAATTGACTCACTTAACTTACTTTTTCAGTTTAATTACCCATAAAATATGTTTGTTGACTAATATCCTTCTCTGTTATGAGCAATTAACATGACTATTCCAGCTAGGGCTCAGATGCACAAAAATCTAACTATGCGTTGAGATGAAAAGAAAATAAATATTTCAGGTAGCTCCATGTGGAAGCTAAGCTACCTTTGGTATTACCTTACATAATTATTGTTAGGTCATATAATAAGCAACACTTTGTTTCCAGAGACAATAAAATTCATGAGAGCACAAAGCTTTCAAAACTGTGTGCTAAAAAGAACACTGGTCTGTATATTATAGAGAAAGTCTCCATTTATCACTGGAAGCCACACAGAAAGTTATCTTAAGACAGCAGTGGGATAATGTATACCAAGATAAAGAATAATACTTTAACAGGCTCACCACTCTGTTACTCTATGGAGAAAAAAAAGATATATTTTGAGGGCTGTCATTGCATCTGTGAGACCTAATAAACATATTAACTTCTGTTCTAATGATAGTAATCAATTAAATCATGGTTAGATAAAATTATTGTTTCCTTCCAGGTCTAAGGAATAAATCATACTTGATCACAAAGATTCCAGTGCCACAGATATTTACATCCAAGTTTGCCCTGGGTGGAAGACTGCAGGCTGAGGAGCCATGCATAGTTGGAGTATTTGTTCCATGTATGGAATTTGCTTTTTGTTCATGTCTTCATTGGAAAGCACCTACTCCATTCCACAAGAGAGATTTTAGTGGGTAATTCTGGCTTAGAAAGATCTAAACCTCTAACACTCAACACTCTAAGCTAAGAATAGATGCCCGACAAGCTGGGTTTAGTGGAAGTTAATTCTGAACTCAGTGTGTATTGAAATGCTTTCTCCAAAAGGCCAGCTGTTCCCTCTGCCTTCACGGGGGCTGCTCAACCTCCAAGCCACGTGGGATGTGGCCCGTGGTCAGCAAGGTCAGACTTGCTGCCAAATTACAGGAACAAAGTCCAACACTGACAGGCACAGAAAATCTCTTTTAATTTATTGATATTTCAAAAAGTGTTGGGACAGGTCAGATTTGAAGTAATAGGTACAAAACCAAGAGTCTGTCCTTTTGCAGTGCATCTTTTCAGAGGTGGCTGCAGGCAAGGCATCACATTAAAAGAATTATGACATGAAGACCCAGCAGATTCTGATTAGCCAATTTTGAGCTATCACCTTATTCTTGACTTTAGAGAATTTAACTGGATTTTTGGCATTGCTTGCAAGGGAACAGGATTAGAGTCCTAGAAACACAATGACTCATGAAAGCTGATATAAGAATTATCAAAGACCTCTAAAATGAGAAGAAGACAAGCACCCTAGTTGTTATAACTCAGTAGAATACCACTTTCAGTAGTACTTGACCAGTTAAGTATAGATGGGAACGTGCTTTGCAAAGCACATCCTTTGGTAGAGCTTCAGGGGTAGGGGGTGGTTGGTATCAATTAAATGAATTTATTGCTATGAAAGCAAAACAATAATTAAAGCAAAGACTAATTCTGTCCTGAACTTTTGTATGGGCAGGAATAAAAATATTGCATAAACCCCAAAAAAATATTATAGCTTCAAAACAATATTTCTGCCAGCAATGACAAAAATTGTGCTGAAGAATTTTCAATAAAGTAATGATTCTGAATAATTTGCTAGGACAAATTAAGGTAAGAGCTTAACTTCATAAATACTGGTACAGTTTGCATCCCTGAGGAATATATTTTGCTTACAACAACTCAGCAAGGTTAGGGCTTTGGGGGTTTTTTTTGTTTTTTTTTTTTCCTACCAATCAGAGCATACAGCTTCTCTATGAGAAAGAATTTGAATAGTGTGGTAAAAATTTATTTAATGCCTGTGGTATTTTGCAGTGGTCGTATCGACAATGTATCAGTTCCACTGCACATTGGACTATTAACCCAAAATGTGTCCAGAAAAGAGCAACAAGGCTGGTGAGGGGGCTGGAGCCCTATGAAGAGCAGCTGAGGGAGCTGGTGTAGTTTAGCCTGGAGAAGAGGAGGCTCAGGGGGGACCTTATCACTATCTATGACTACCTGAAAGGGGGTTGTAGCCAAGCAGGGGTTGGTATATTCTCCCAGGTAAACGGTGGCAGAATGAGAGGACACAGTTTCAAGCTGCACTGGGGGAGGTTTAGGCTGGATGTTAGGAAAAAATTCTTCACAGAAAGAGTGATTGGCCATTGGAGTGCCCATGGAGGTGGTAGAGTCACCATCCCTGGAAGTGTTTTTAAAAAGACTGATGTGATGCTTAGTGCCATGGTTTAGTTGATTAGATGGTGTTGGGTAATAGATTGGACTTGATGATCTCAAAGGTCTTTTCCAACCTGGATAATTCTGTGATTCTATAATTACATGGTTTAAAATGTATGATCAAACAAAAGCTATAATCATGAAACAAATACATGCCATGTTATTGTTCTGAAACAACCAGTCTAACAGACACTTGACTCCTGAATAGAAAAAAAAAACAAACAAACAACAAAATCAATTCTATTAGATATTAGAAGTAAGGAGCAGCATCAGGAGTACCAAGGGATTTAATGAAATCATAACCAGACTGATAAACTATTTGTTTTGCAACCACAAAGAATTTGTGTCTGATAAGTTTAACTTTGACATTTCAGATAAATGCAAAGATTAAAAAAGAGACCCCATTTTGGATAAAAATACCTTTTACTTAATCTCACTTTATGAGCTGATAGAAGAGACAAAAACCCACCAGTCTATCATGTGTTTCTTTAGAACAGTTTTTAATTTAGAGATCTGGAATTGAATGTCTTTGGATAGACACTTGTGAAGTGCCAGAGTGAAAGATAAGGAAATAGGGTATACTTTACAAAAGAGTTTGTGAGCAGCTGTCAGGGGAGCTTCAGAAGCACTGGTGTGATAAAGGTGGAGGCCCCAGTGGAGTACACCTCAAAGACATGTTTCCTGTGCTAATCTCATCAAAAAGAGTTGCTCTAATTAAAAACTAAACTAAACAAAACAAAACAAAAACCCAAACAAAACCAAAACACCCAAACTGAAAAACCCAGTACAAAACATGCTTTCTTGTGGTTAGCTAAAGTCCAGTGAGAAATACTGAATGCTGCTGTAACACATTCAAGGAGAAAGCCCCCAATAATTAAACAGTGTTGTGAAGATGCCTTTTAACCACATCTGACTCGGAGATCAATCCCACAAAATCTAGCGCTTTATGGACCAGAAGTAGAAAAAGCTTCTGGCATCAAAAGCTTTTCCTTCTGTAGCTTTCCAGGTTTAACTTGGCTTTCTCATTTCCAGTGGACAAGAGAAGTTGATGGATTGTAGGGAGCCGTCTAAGAAAAACAAGGTGTTATCTGGCAATTGTGAACACTTGAATCAGGAACTGCCTTTATATTGCTGCCAGCACACAGAAGCTTTCACTTATTTCTGTGTATAACTATAAACCACAGTAAATTGTAATCCAGGTCACTGGGGTGCAATGAATACAGATGGTACAAGCGATGGACTAACTTTTTGATTAGTCAGCTCTTTACAGAGATAACAAAGCTAAACTGAACTGAAAATAAATGCAGGAATCTTGCTCCCTCTGCTTCCAAGCTGATGATTAGCTTGTGAAAGCAGAAGCTTATCCATTTCTTCTAATTATATCAATTATTATAATATGCTTCCACCTGAATGTTACATCCTACTGATATTCCAAGAGCATCACAGCTATAAAATAATCTTTGCCATAAAACTCCCAAAGATATGCAAACAATATGAGTTAACTGAAGCAGGACTTGAATTAAATTAGAACATTTGCATGTAAAAGCAACTATTTCTGTAAGATGTTTTAAATAGCCACATATATTTCAGAGCTATTTTGAACTGACAACCAAGTCACAGCTTTTGTGAACAGAAGCTTTGAGAGTCTTCCCCACTGATGGAGATTACCACACCAGCCAGGCTTGTTTACATAGAATCATACAATCATAGAATGGTAAGGTTGGAAGGGCCCTCAAGGATCATCTAGTTCCACCCCCCTGCCATAGGCAGGGACCCCTCCCACTAGTACAGCTCCCTCAAGGCCTCCTCCAACCTGGCCTTGAACGCCCCCAAGGAGGGAGCAGCCACAACCTCCCTGGGCAACCTGTGCCAGTGTCTCACCACCCTCACTGCAAACAACTTCCTCCTAACATCCAGTCTAAATCTTCCCTCTGCCAGTTTAAACCCATTGCCCCTTGTCCTGTCATTGCAAGACCTTGTAAATAGTCCCTCCCCAGCCTTCCTGTAGGCCTCCTTCAGATACTGGAAGGCTACTATAAGGTCTCCTGGAAGCCTTCTCTTCTCCAGGCTGAAGAGCCCCAACTCTCTCTTAATAAAGTGTTTCACATTTTCCTGGCTTGGTAGCATAACATTGTGCCTCGTTACACCAAAGCTCACTTTGTCCCAGTATCTATCATTAGAATTCTAGATACTGAATCTTAAAATACCAAAAATTAAAATCAAGCTCCACCAAATCTGGCTTGTTTCACATTAGTGACTTCCAAAAGAATACTGATTACATTAAAAAACTCCCACATTTTAAAATTCTGCTGTTCCATCACAGTGGTTTTGAAACATTTATAAGCTCAGCTTCTGTGTGTTCTAATCCCAGTGGCTGGTGTAACAACGGCCTGAGGATCCTAGCCTGTCAGGAACAACAAATTGCCAACAAGAAACACATCCTGTAAAACACTGCCTGGGTAGTTTATTTAAATTTGAATCTGTATCTCTGTTGTTGGCACATAGCATTAGTCATGACTTAAACCATTAGTAACAGAACACTCTCCCCACCTAAAATATAATCAGTAACAAATGCGACTACCCTATCAGCAGGGACCAGGCTTTTTATCAGTTTATTTTAAAATGCTAGTTATTTGTAAAAATAAAACAAAATTAAAAAAACTAAATCGAGTGTGCAGCAGTTTTCAACCCGTTATCTAGCTCAGAGAGTGACTACAGGAAGCAGAGTATTAAAGGTGGTGGTGTTTCTCTTGCATTGATTTTCATGCCAGCAAACTTGGCATGGTGCAGGAGCACTGGTACATGATAAACTACAATGTCTTTCATAATAGGATGGGTTGCATTAAAAAGGGAAAACAGCAGAGGCTTGCTGGGTGTAGGCCATGGCATATAATTTTTACCATCTTACGGGTAGTATGATTTACAGCACTCTGGTTTATATCTAACTCTACCAGCTTTGTTTAATAACCTTAACTGTCCCTTTTGCTGAGTAGAAAACACCAACAAGCCAGCTGTGCAGTCAGCAGGGGTCTGTTCTGTTCTTACCTATATTAAACCAGTGTAATCCAACTTCAAACACTGGGAGAATCCATTCTCCTAATGAGACTCAAATAAACAACCAAAGAAAGTGCATAGGAATCTAGACTTTTCCCACTAAATTCAGGCTTAGAAAACACTTCTTGCAGGGGCTGAGTCTGCTTGAGGTCACTCCCTCAGTGGATGGGTGGGTGACCTTCAGAGATAATGACTATACAGATCTCACAAAGGTTGGAGTCCTTCTCTGATGGTACCTCTTTCCTCTCCATCGATAAAACAACGACTGAAAGTTCTGATATGCCTCACTTTAGCATCACAAATAATTGCTACAGAAAGGAGGGATATATTTATGCATCTCTACATTTATTTTATTTGCTCTCTGTTTTCACAGTACCAATGACTCAAGTCTAGCTATGCCTTCAGGTCCAGAAATTAAGCAGATATAGAACTACCAGCACCTGAGAACCTTACGTTTTGCAACCTTCCAAAAAAAACCCTAAACTCTCATGATTTATTACTATTTTGGTGACTGTGATTTCATACCTTACAAAAAGATGCAAGGAAGACAGTCTCTGGCAAGGCAAACTAGTGCAAACAATGGGGCTGATCATAGAAGAGCATGAATCTGAAACTATGACAAGCTGTGACATGAAGGAGTTGGATTTAAATGACAAAAACACAAAGACATTTTTTTAATGGCAAGCCAAAAGTTTCAGTTTCATCAGGCACTGGACATTTTTGACATCTTTTGCTCTTTTTAGCAAGTACTTCTGAGTTTGGTACTTGGGCAGTAATGCAAGACCAGATGGTTTGAGGAGTCGTAACAATTCTCAGTTCAGAAATTCATGACAGCTTATGTTTGTGGATGTCACAGAAACAAATTCCTCAAAGCCAACTTGTTACAGCTCCATCCAAAGAGAAAGCTAAAAACTGACAGAAGTTTGAGTTTATGTTTTTCCTCCTTTCACGTGGTCTTTTCCTGAATGAGGAATGCATTTCTCCTAATCTAGTTACCTCCATCTCTGATTTACACAATGGTTAACCACAGCATATATGCCTCCTTGACATGGTAACCTTGCATGCTTGTCAAGCTTTTTACCATCCCTGAACAAAACTACTTAGCTCACACAAAATCCCTTTCCCTTTCTCTCCCTTGGGGTCCAGTTGTGGTTTAATGCTCTTTTATTGAACCAGGCCTTAGCCTTGCAAAAAACAAACCACTTGTAGCCTGAGTGCAACTTTGAATAAGGCTTGAGTGTAATCAATAGTTTCTCTACTCTTTTCTCAAGGATTCTAGCTGTCATGCTTTTGTTTCTTTTGCTTGCATCTTTCAATAAACACCTTTGATTTAGCAAAACACATTCTGAAAGGATAATAACAGACCAGAAAAACTAAGAGGTAAAATGCCATACAAATAACTCATGAAGGTAGAATTCTGACCAGTCAAACAAGTAGCTTGGTTATTGCACAGAGATTCACTAAATTTTACCTGTGCTCAGATGTTTATAAGTGTCTTGGTTTCAGGTAGAACTAATTCTGGTCAGTGATTTCACTTTTCAGCTCAGTCTCTTCTCAGTCACAGCACTTCCTGCAGTTGAGGGCATGTTTTAGCAGTGTCTGCTTCTAGAACCTGTAATGCTCCATGTTTCTAGTTGCCACAGGGACAGGGGTGTAGAAGAGCTCTTGCTTATACTTGTGCTTGTGTACCAAGGTCTCTACTAAATCTTGTGCATCATGTTGGGATGCAGAAATTAAGAGGCAACACCTATAGGGAAAAGCTATAGGGTCACCTATAGGGCGACCCTAAACTGACCAACAAGGGATTCCATTCCATACATGCCATACTCAGTATGAAGCTGAGGGATCTCTAGGATCAAGCCTTTTCTTCCATGGCTGGTGTCCGAGGAATCTGTTCTGTCTTTGATCCCAATACTCGAGTTCTTGAATTCGGTTCCCATCTGCTGCTGAGTCTGGGACTTCTCCAGTGCCTGTCCCCAGCATCAGTGTTGAAGGCAACATAATTGCCATCAAGGAGTCAGGTTCCATATTGGTTTGCATCTATTTCATTGTGTATTGTTCATATTTTCAGAAAGCTATTTCTGCTTTCTTTCCCAAGCCATAAATCTCTCTCCCTTATTCACTCTTTCTTCCCTTTGGGAAGAGAAAGGGGTTAATACAGAGCCTCTGTCATTCATCCAGTGGCTGGCCCAGTCCTGACCCTTGACAACAAGCAAAACAAACTAAAATAGAAAGATAATTAAGATGCCAAACCTTTAATTACTTGGGATTGAGAAAAAACAGCTGTTTCAAGCTTAAAGGATTTTTAAAATGAAATTAAGGGTTGATAACAAATAGCAATTTTCCCCTAAAGTGCAATAGTCTGTTGAAAGATAATAAGCAAAGGAGAGTTAGTAAACAAATAGTAAATTTGATCGCAACAGACCTGTTAATTTGGAATGGACTCAAATAAATAGACAAATACGCATTTATTTGCAGGCAGAATTTTCCTTTGTGTCCTGAGACTTTTATTAATCACTCTGCAGGCAACATATATATCCCCCAAGGTTTTTTGTGTACTTCCTACTATATTTATTAGAGAATAATTACCAGCTGCCTGTTACTGGCTTAGGTTTGCAGCTTTGAAGAAACTTAGGCTTTCATATAGTATCGAAATGAAAACTGCAGCTGTGTCTTCCAACAGCAGTTGTTATAATTGCTTCAGAAACCTTGATCAATTTAAAATATGTAGCTCTGCTTTGAACTAATAAGAGTCAGTCTAAGCAGAAATATTAAAAGTGTGGTTCAGATATACAGTAAAGGTGACAGGCAGAGAAATCAGAAAAAGCTGCAAAAAGGAAAATCTCTAACTCCGTGAAAATGAGATTAAAGAATGAATCTTAAAATAAACATAAAGGGAAAATATATTAAGCATCTAATCCAATGTAAGTGAGCTGGAAAACATGTTGTACTGTATTCATGATCATCTGTTTTGATAAAAATGGGTTGTGGTGGCTGTTCAATATGCACAGTGTATATTCAAACCCCTTTTGCAAATAAAAAAAAAAAAAAGTAAATCTGTGGATATAATTGCCTAAAGTAGAACTTGGAAACAACAATAAAGGATAAAAATAAATAAATAGAAAATCCAACAGCAACAGGGTAGGAAATTCTATTAAAAGATAAATATGCCAATCTGATACTGAAGATCTTGGTTTTCATCTTTACAATTTTTGCACATCAGTTTCCTCCTCTTTCCCCCTCTCCCCAACCATTTTATGAATACCTATCTTGCAAAGGTCTGTATGCATCACATACTGCTTAATGAACCTTCATATTCTTTATGTATCACTGCAGGCTGAACTCTATCCTCCACAAAGTTGACTACTCCCCTCTATTACTCTGAAATATAGGACATTTCCCTTTTAAGTCTCAGAAGTTTTCCAACTTTACTTTCCCTGGAGAATCACTTGGGCTTTTTTAATAATGGTGCTTTATCTATGCACTGGCCTTGGAACCATTTTGCCAAGCATTCCAAAGAGATCATATTTCCGAGGCCTAAGAATTCTCCACGCAAGTGCTCTCTGTAAGCTTATCTCTGAGGCTAGCTGGCAGCAAGTCAGTATTTAAACCAGTGGCCTGGCTGCAGATAGGACAGCTGAAAGTTTGGCATCCTTTTGTGACACATAGTAATGTGAACTTTTGAGAGGTGACAAAATATTTATCAACATCCTCATCCTCCTCCACTACAAATCTTTCAATTATTGCATGTTACAGCTGCTTTTCTTGCTTCTATGGCAAAATAGGAGTCTGATCCTTGACCAGCTGACCCAGAACTGGGTATTTCAATTTCATTTGTCATGATTGCTGGATTCCTATGTCTCTCACATTTGTTTCTTTAGCTCAGTCCTGTGGAGTTCCATCACTGTTCCCCAAACTGCTGGGACAGTACCTCAGAATCTGTCAGCTGTTCTAATGATTTGAGGCATTCCAGTCAATACAATTTCTGTGACTTCTCCTTTCCCTTCAGAGACAAAAAAATCAGAGAAAGATTATGCTCTTTGCATTGCCTTCCTTTTCAGGTGCATGATGTAGCAGTAGTTTCACTTCTTTTGCTGTTCATCAGTTGTCCAATAACTTCTAAGGTCCCTAAATCAGCACACTGCTTGTTTCGTTTGTCATTTGCTTCTACATGCTGCTGTATTTTTATGTTCGACCTCTCCCTCCCACCACCTCTCCTTGGCAGTGGATTGTGCTGGCCTGCTTTCTTCCACCGTGCTTGTCATGCTGCCTGGGCAGAAGGCTCCATGTTTCTAATGAAGAATGATCTACCAAGAAAATTAGCCCAAACAGTACCACATTTCAACCTGATTTCTTGTTCCTTCCATACTCTTGCATTGTCTGCTCTCCTTCTGGACTCCTGTGCAGGTTGCATCACTGGTTTGGGTACATCTTCTTTCTTAATAGCCCACATGAAAGGCTAAAGCACTCATCACAACATACTTTAACGTGAACAGGAAAAGCTGCAAATAGGGAAATGATATGCCAGGGAAGCTAACTATATGAGAGCAGTAGATGTCTCACTGGTCCAGTCAGAATCAAATCATTCAGCATCTGTTTCAAAACAATTTCATAGATATACTATATCTCTCAATTAGTACATAATTGCAGTGTTTTCTTTTATTATCTTCCACTCCCCAGGTAAATCAGTAGTGGGAGGGACAGTGAGTCTCTCTAGACAGACTACAATTTGAAGTATGACTTGGAATAAGCAAACAAAATGATGTTATTCACCCTCCACATATTCCATTGCAAAAGATGCCTTTCAGTTGGCTGTGCAATGTCAAATTGCCTCACTTGAATTGCAGAGGAGAAATTATACATGACCTTTATCCCTATGCTCTGTCTTCTCTATCCTGAAGCTTTTTAATACAATTTAGCACAATTATTTAGAATGATTTCACAGCAATATGAAGCCAACATTTTTTTCTACAACCTTCTAAAAGGCATCTAGGATATAAATTAATTTCATGGACACTAATTTCGCTGAGCTCTCAAAAGAAAAACATAACTAAGAAAGTTCCACTGACAAATAGGATGCAGCTATGCAATTACAGAACACTTTTACGGGGGGCGGGGGGGAAGGAGGAATGCTGAGCTTTCATGTAAAGTTATCTTTGGCATTTTGCACCTTTATTGGAAGAATTTATACTTTATTTGATAGAGTATTCTCAGGTTTTGGAATCATACATTATATAGAGAAAGAAGAATTTAGCACCCCACAATTTTGAAGCAGATGTGACATGAAGTCACAAAGAAAAGAGGTTGGTTATAGCTGAGCTTGGATCTTATAAAGTATCAATGCCTCTAGAAGGCTGTATCTATGATGCACAATAAAACGAGGCACAAACACATGCCTTATAGTACTTTATTTAAACAAAGTCATCTACTCCTTCCAGACTGAAACCTGCTTTTACCCAAATAAACATGTTTCTTGACAATGAGCAATACTGCGTTACTGAATTTCAGCTGTCCTCCTACACTAGTTGAACTGTACATCGCAGAAGATTTGTTTTTACAGAAAGAAAAGGGGCATTTTCATTCCTGCTGCATACAAAAATATGTTTTCCTTACTGAGTTGAAGAGTGCCTTGTTCTTTTTTAGTTTAAGGTTTGTTTTTCAAGATAAAATAAAATGCAATCTCAATAAAATTACAGACTACAACCAAGGAAAAATGGCTTCCATGTAAGAAACTAAGAAAACTAGTAAGAGTGCCTAAGAATTTGAAGCTTAACTATACTTACACTTATTTTTTCACCTATATTAAGTCTATAAAGCTACATTAACTGTTATAATTAGAGGAAATAATCATAGCCTAGGAATACTTTACAGAATTGTTTCCCAACAACACTTTACATGTTGGTGTTTACGTTTGGTTATGCAGCAGGAGGTTGTAAGCTTGTTGTACTGTGGTTTGGGTTTTATTAAACCTATACTAATCAGAAAATCCAAAGAATGGCAGGGCATATGTATGGTGATCTGAAATTTAGAAATGTACAGTTCAGAACTCTCCTAAGTGTGATTAACAGTACCTTCAATACAGAAGGTAGGCAAAGTGTGCTGGTTTGAGGCTAATTGGAGTATTTTAATANAGGAAATGCTCTTCTAGAGAGTAAAGTAGTTCCTGAAAGGTTGACAGTCTACATAGAAATAAAATTTCCTAATATATGTCTGTAACCAACTGATTATTTTGAATGAGGATCAACTATTAAATAATTAAGTAGATACACAAGAAAGAGAGTATTGATAGAAAAAAAAACTCTACACTGAAAGCACATCTATGAGCTTCAGCTAAGTGTAATTTCTCCCTCAGAATGGCCATCACTCTCAAAATTAGGTTGTAGGAGAGGACTCTGTTTTCACCTGACAGATAACAATGACTCTTTTTTTCAAAATACAAGAAAAATGGCTAAAACCATGCTTGAAGACTTTGAAGCTGTATTATGTGTTCCATGACTTCCAACAACATCAGCAGTTCTTCCCTAAGTATTTTGAAACAAAGTGCCAATTTAGACAGCAAGTTATACAGAATCTTCTTTCTGAGTTTTGCTGACACTGAGCCTGTATCTTCACACTTAGAGATGCCATTATCACAAACAGCAAACATCTAGTAGAAGACAAATGGGCATTTTGAAACTTGATTTAGTTCTTCTAAATTTCAAATGGAGACTAGAAAAAAGTACTGAACACTTCACTGGTCAGCTTGCAAATGTCTACCAAGTAAGCTTTTTTGATAAAAAGTATAAAAGGCAATGGCATCTTGTGTTTAGATTTCTAAAAGTTATCAGAAGACAGTTGCACATCCTGAATTAAGAAAGAATGCACAGATACAAACAGTGCAGTCATCTTCAGATGATGACTTTGCTTCCTGAGGATTACATATTAAATATTATCTCAGGAAATGATACTGCTGAATTTATACAATGCAGCAATAGAGAATTCTCCAAGAAAAAATTATTGGCTTTTGAGACCAGCAGAACAGACCCATGAAAGATGAAAGGACACCTACACTTTGTCCATTTGTAATTATTAAACAAGCAGGTTTTGTCAGTGTATTCAGCTTATTGACAGACCAAGAATTACAGTGTTTGTGCTCATTACACTGGTTCTACACTGTAGCTAATTCAAATTGAGTAGCCTTAAACTTACAACTACAGAGCAGTTGTATAAAATGGCTACAAGCATTTCAACTTATTCATCACAGGGACTATTTACAAGGTCTTGTAATGAGAGGACAAGGGGCAATGGGTTTAAACTGGCAGAGGGGAGATTTAGACTGGATGTTAGGAGGAAGTTCTTTACAGTGAGGATGGTGAGACACTGGAACAGGTTACCCAGGGAGGTTGTGGCTGATCCCTCTCTCGAAGTGGTCAAGGCCAGGTTGGACAAGGTCTTGAGTGAGCTGTACTAGTGGGAGGTGTCCCTGCCTATGGCAGGGGGCTGAAACTAGATGATCCTTGAGGTCCCTTCCAACCTTACTATTCTATGATTCTATGATCACACAGCTAAGGACCTACTGTGCACACACTGTAGTCCAGGCACATTAAGCTAACCAGTTCCACAGTAAGGCTACTCATGGGCAAAATACTCCTGCCGGGCAGAGATCCACTGCCTTGCACATCTGCAGTAGCTCTGATTGTTGAGAACGTGAATGCTGCTTATCCTCTTATTAGAAACCTGACAGACATACCTGGCATGTGCTGGGATTGCCTACATACTCAAATCAGCTGTCAGGCACACAATCAGGACCTTTGACATAAACAAGCACTACTTGCCAATAAAACTGGTATATTTAGTCTCACTACTAGCTTGGAGTCCATGGAACTACTGGAAAAATGACATCAAAACAACGCTGAGATGCTTCATCTGTATTTTAAAATTAAGAGTTCACCAGGAATCTTGGGAGCAATAAGGACTGTAAATTGGAAAAGGACTCTAGAGAACAGTGTAATTTCAAATTATGTCTCCTCCAGGCTGACTGATCTGGAAGAGAGATCAGGTTCCTTTATAAGGGACCACTCCAAGAAAGTGACCCCATCTCAAAGGAGCCAATTCAATGTATCCTACTGACTGTAGTTGTAAAGCGCTGCTGTTAATTAGCATATGTCAGGATAGGGGAACAAATAATATTCTAAGCATGACTTTGGTCTAAGTCTTCAAACACAGAATGAGTTGTATTTGGCAATATATTTCACACAACATTGTCCATTATTATAAATTAATGTTATCCTCTGCAGAGTCTGGTGGGTTTTGTTAATAGCCAGCCAACAAGAACGGTAATTAAAGTGAAACGAAGTATGCAGTGATGGGTACAAGTTACAAACAAAATGCTCCCTTTGATCCACTGGGTTGAAAGACCTTCTGAAATGCCTTTATCTTGCAAGGAGATAAACACCATGTTTTAGAACCTTTTGTCTTATCTGATAGCAGCCTTGAAACTTTTTTTCAGTCAGTTTTTAATGATTCTCTATGCAATTAGCAGCACCAAAGCAGAAGTGATTGACAAGCTACCAGCACGTTGTTTATACGGTGGGGAAACCAGGCAAATTATAACAGCATGAGATGTTTATTTAAATCCCTACACAGATACAACCCAATCTTGTGTTACCTACTCCACAAATGGTGTAACAATGAAAGAGGTGCTGCTGACAGTTAGCAAAGCCTCCTTCTTGCTGGCTCTGCACAAAGCATTCACCAGACACACTCCAAACCATCAGAAATTACTGCCAGCCTCCACAAGTGCAAAAGCAAGCGTATCTGCTCTTCACTGCAACCACCACACAGTCTAATCTGGCACCAAGGTTCATGGGATCAAACCTCAAAAGTAATGTTTAGAGAAGCAGTCACATTAAACACCTAAAGTCTCCCTACAATACAGATTACATTAAGATAATTCATAGCTATGTTGTCACCATGCCAAGCACCACAGCCTTCTTCTCTTAAATATAGATTCTTAGAGCTTACAAATGTTCTAGACTAGATCTGCTTCTCTGTGCCCACTCTAATGGGAGACAGATAAATAGAAGCAAGGGTCTTCTTTTATTCTGCAGAGACAAGAAAAATGAAAAAAAAGAAAAGGAAAAATATATTTTCCAAATGAACAAACTACTAGAAATTACATCAGAATGACAGCCCTAGGAATTAACTCCTATTTCTCCAGCAAATATCTGGAACATGACTGGAATCTACTCGGTATCTGCAGGTATTTAATATTCTTCATTAGCCTTCCCATCATAACATCTAAAAAACTTGCAAATGTGTGTTAAATCAATCACATAACACAGTTGCAAAGAAAGAAAGGGGTACAATAATATATTTATGTGATGGACAGAGAGCTGAACAGCAAAACACAGATTATCAGAAGTACTTTACCAATTTTTGAGAGTCTTGTCTCAAATGACCTACCCACATGACATCTGTGGCTTCTGTGGAATAAAGAAGTCTCCTCAGTTCTGAGCAAGCATATGGTCTCCAGGGTGATATTTATTCCTCATTTTCTAGTGCTCTGACCATCAAGAGTTTGGATAAGGACCTTGCTTATCTTCCCCTGCAGCTCAGCCCATTTTTGCTATTGAAAAATAGCTTTTGATCATTGGGATTTTGATCCAACTCATCAAACCAGTAGGATTTGACTTTCCAAAATGTTACCTTACATTTGATCTGTCTCTGTGTTTTATGATTTCAAGAAGACCATGACTCAATATGGAGAAAAAGGAGAAGAATGTACCTATCAGAATAACAATATCAGACAAAAGCAAAACACATTATTTTCACTCCATTTCTCCCACTGTTTAATAGCTTGACTTTTGTACAGCAGCATTCCACAGCTATAATACAAAGACAGCTACAGCATAATATGTTTTCTTTTAAAAGGTCATCATTATATTAGCAATATTTGATGCATCGTGACCATGACACACACTTTTTAGAGATAAGAGTGCATCTAACATTTTTCTATAATTTATTGGCATCAAGAAAGTCTATTTAATTTTTGCTTTCAGAAGAACATCTGCAAATGACTGACATAACTCAAGCAACCTTTGCAGCTGCAACTTTCTCTAAGAGCAGAGCAAAACGCCATGTTTGTCAATATGCCTGAGTAGGATTAAAAATGAAAAGACATTTTTTTAAAATATTAAAATCCAAAACTCCAAAACAGTTAATTATTGAAAGTAAATGTTTCATGATCTGTGTGTGGCACCCAGAGTTGAATAGATCGTTAGCTAAACTTCCAGTCAGCATTCCACATAAGCGTATGTTTTCCTCATAAGTGCTTATATAAGTTTGCCAGCAATCTCAGTGACTTAACTGGAAGTACTTATGCACATTGTGCAATAAACAGGGCCAAGGAAAAGCAGTGATTTTTCTAGGGTCTTCACTTCCTAATCATATGCATTTCCAACCATCCTATGCAATTTTTTCCAGTTCTTACTGATCATAAATTTTCCCTCCATATCAAATGGAAAAATTTTCCCTCCGTATCAAATGGAGGAAAAGGACCTGGGGGTCTGGGGTGATGAAAAGCTCAACATGAGCCTGCAGAGTAAGTGCAGCCCAAACAGCAACCGAGTGCTCGGCTGCAGCAAGAGCAGTGTGAGCAGCAGGGCAAGGGAGGGGATTCTGCCCCTTTGCTCTGCTCTCCTCAGACCCCATCTGCAGTCCTGTATGCAGTTCTGGAGCCCCCAGCACAGGAAAGACATGGAACTGTTGGAGCGGGTCTAGAGGAGAGCCACGAAGATGCTCAGAGGGCTGCAGCAGCTCTCCTATGAGGACAGGCTGAGAAAGTTGGGGCTCTTGAGGCTGGAGAAGAGAAGACTTCGAGGAGACCTTATAGTAGCCTCCCAGTATCTGAAGGAGGTCTAGACTGGGGAAGGACTATTGACAAGGTCTTGCAATGACAGGACAAGGGGAAATGGGTTTAAACTGGCAGAGGGGAGATTTAGACTGGATGTTAGGAGGAAGTTTTTTGCAGTGAGGGTGGTGAGACAGTGGCACAGGTTACCCAGGGAGGTTGTGGCTGCTTCCTCCCTGAAGGTGTTCAAGGCCAGGTTGGAGGAGGCCTTGAGTGAGCTGTACTAGTGGGAGGTGTCCCTGCCTATGGCAGGGGGTTGGAACTAGATGATCCTTGAGGTCCTTTCCAACCTTAGTATTCTATGATTTTATGATTCTAAATCCTCAACAGAAAATCACTGCAACTGGCACACACTGTTAAGAGCTACCCCCAAACTCATAATGCCATTTGGTACAGCTCTTTCACTTTTCTGTTTGTGCTTCACTCTTGCAGCCTAATTGCATATATTCTCAGACCTAGTTTGAGAGCATCCATAGGTCAAGGATCACACACAGCAATTTGCATGCAGTCTCCCTGGTTTTGAGAGCAAGAGAACTTAATGGTGTGAATACAGGCAATGCAGTGCCAGCTGGCCCTAGTGCCACTGAGCAGACCCAGGCGTGTTCAATTTACTACTATAGCTGTAATGCATTAATGAGCAACATGGACCAGAGTGAATTCCTGTCTCCTGTCTTCACAACATACACACTGTGCTGTATGGATGGTGCCTGTAAATTAGCTGACAGCCGAGAATCAATATAGAGAGAAACCAGCTAAATAAGCAAGTCCTAGTAGAAAACATTGAAAAGATCTTGTGGGAGCCCAGAGAGAAGTGAGAAAGCAGGTGCTGACAGTGACTTCACCCAGTTCACATCTGACTCATAACTGTTCAGGCTAATTTTAGTACAATGGTCTCAAAGTGACCATCTGCATATAGAAGTCTCTTCAGCACTGGGTTCCCAGCATTGCACAGGACAGTGCCTCAAAAACCCTGAGAAACATCTCCACCCAAAACTCCCAAGCCTTGAGTGCCCTCTTCATATTCATCTTTCAAGAATAGATTGAATTATTGTAACATTTTCAACATTTTATAGAGTACTGTAAAACTGGAAAAAAACAGACTAATCTCTTTTTATTTCCAGCAGTGATCTACTAAGATTCTCACTAACTGAAAACAGATGTAGGAAGACATTCTCTGCCTCAGAGGTCTTATTACCTCTAGCAGTTAGAATTATTTACTAGCTACAGGATGCTTCTGTATGTGGTGTAAATAGGATACGTCAATAATCAACCTCTCTTCTCTATTTCCCCCAGATAGGCTGTTTGGAGCTAGGTTTTGCATCTCATTTAATTTTAGAACAAGAGGGACATGCAGAAACCTTCTGGTCAGATCTGTTTGCTTATTTCTGGTCTGTAGGTGGGCTGGTGCTCGGAGCATTTGAGCTCAAGGAAGCAGGTGGGTGCCAGGGACCTCATTTTCCCTGCCGTACCAATTTCCAAAGACTGAAATAAGCATAAAACAAAGAAACACAGCTCACAAAAGGTGTTCAAGCACATGAAATGAGTTCAAAAGCCTCCTGGAGGGAGAGTCTTCTTGAACAAAGAAGCTACAGTACTAAAGGAGCAATATTAATTAAATGAAACTTAACAGTATCTGCTGGAAGACACTTAACAGGAACCTGTCTTCCTGGAATCCTCAAAATATGGCCATCGGTGGAGATTGGGAAAAGAGTGACAAATGCTGGAATTTCTTTCATAGGAAATATTTTAAAAAGATGTAATCATTTTCATGGATGTAATATTGAGTTTGTGGCAGTAGGAGTTGCACACCTGCCATAAAATATGATTTCTCTAGAGTAAAATCAAGAGAGCTGACACAAGCTATTGAACTTAATCCTAGAAAGCACGGTGTCTACCTCATTTTTCATTAACATTATTACAGTATTAATTATTGGTAATAATGAGACATTGTATTGATTGTGATCTAAGCTCACTTTTCATTGCTTTATAGCCCATGAGTGGCTGCTGCATCATATTCTTATAAAAATCTAACACCAAGTAGCAATTTTGATATTTTGATTACTAGGGAACCCATTTCAAGGTATCTTCTGGTATACTACATAATTCAACTCTCTTCATCCTACGCTGAACAAAATTTTGCATTTGCCTAAGAAACACCAAACTGCTCCAAAACTGAAGCAATCCAGCTCATTTGTTAGTTCATGTTACTGAAAAATATTCTTAAGAAATAGGCACTCAAGCCCCCTGCTCCAGGCCAAATGATGCACACAAGTGCTCAGCCTGCATCCAGGCTGTCTGCTCACAACAGCAACAGGTAGAGGGGCAGCTACTGATGAGATTGAACACAGCAATATGATTTCAAATCACAAAGCAGGGTTAAAGGAACTAAATGTATTACATGTGAAATGAGTAAATACATCTCAAGAAATGGAAGATGAGTAACAACTGGAAGGATTTTGAGCACACACAGGCTTGGACCAGTTCATAGCAATATTGCTAATTGCCTTTCAAAGGCCACTTTATTCTATTAAGATCGTCCCCAGGAGACTCAACACTTCAGGGGCACTGGGGAAAACTGCAAAACCTAGTCACATTTATCACATTTAGAAACAAATAGAAATTGATTTTTATTTATCTTTTGAACCAAAACCTCCGTTATCTTTCTCTCCCAGTACTTAATCCTTTTTTTCCTAGCAATATAAATAATGAGATACACCAATTAAGCTGAGGGTAACCTTCTAAGAAATGAGAGATAAATACCATGACACCAACTTTAGTAAGCAGTACATGTAATTTCTCTTCTGCACAAGCACTGATGAAGATTACATGACAGTTTTAGACTTATTGCTGTGACCAAGCAAGGTATAAATTATGATAGGTCCACGTGGATTACAGATGATTTGAAGCAAATCAAAGGCATTAACTTTAATAAGGTGCTTTGTCTCTTTTAAATGCCACTCTTACTTTCTGTTACAGCAGCCACTAAAAATCAATGATCAGAGACTTTTGCATGCAAGAGAGCTGTTAACCTCTGGAACTTTAGCCAAAGCAGCCCATGCAACCAGACCCACAAGTCCATCTCCCAGATTGCCCTTCTGTAACAACCTGTAGCACACAGCATCTGCAGTAGCTTCATCAACAAATTCACAATTAAAAAAAAAAAACCCAACTTATTTTTGCTTTTAAACTCAACTCTACAAGTGTCTCTCTGAAAGCTACATGCAGGATTTGCAGTACCCTACATATTTCTAGATGTAGCAGGACCACATGAACAGCAGAGCTAAAAATATAAGGCCATGAAAGAGACTGAAAATTGAATCAAAATACTTATTATACTTTCAATAACATGGCAAGAGTTCAACTCAAACCTCAGCTAGCAATCAGTAAAGTCAATGAGAGTTGTTTCACTGAAATCAAACAATATATGATTAGGTCCTCACAGAATTATATGTAATAGTATATTCAAAATTGCAAAGACTTTCAGGTTGATATCTAAAAGCCTATTTTCCTTCTGGAATTCTACAATGAGGGTACTGTAATAAAAAAAAAAAAATCAATACATGATTCAGTATAGTGGAAAGATTATTATAAAAAGTTATTAAATATGGCTCGAAGATTGTGGATAAAAGAATTAAATCCCTCATTGCTTCAATCATGCTGTACTGATTTGTACCAAACACACTGACTCAGATTGCAAAAAAAAACATTCCAGATTACAGAATGGAACCTCTAACAAAGTGGAAGCAATAACAGCATTATTTTGCAAAGGGGGTAGAGAAAGTTCCTAAATCTCAAAATAAATTTGGGAGTTGTGCTCTGATATTAACTTGAAATTTAGTTTCTCATGCAGTGTGCAGGGACAAATCAAGAAAGCGTTTCTTAACTGAGCTTGCCACTTGTACTTTCAGGCTAGCACTATTACTGATAACAACTATCACATTCCTTTGTCTTCCCAACAGGTTGGCAGAAATATCTGTGCTGACTCGCTCACCTCAACACCTCCCTGTCAAAAGCTAATCTGAAATTGATTTTACTTTCTAAAGGTAAAACAGAACTGCATGAAATCAGCTACAAATGGCATTCACGGATCAGTGTTCAACACTTTCTATAATTCCTGTAATGAGTATATAAGAGTTTTCTACCAAACACTTGGAAGCTTTAGATCTAAATACTCAGTGATATTTCTGTCTTTGTTTGGGAGAAATATTAATACATATTTTCCTTGATTTTGTTTCAGTTCCTGTAATCCTTCTAATTAGATTTTTTTAACAGAAAATTGGGAGGGAAGTACATGGAAGAGACTTTGCAGAGTTCAGTTTTGACAGCACAAGAATGCCATGGTAGGCTTAAACAGGCCAAAATAGGCTTATGCATGTCCTGGCTTGCCCAGACATGTTTTTCTGCTCTCCCTCCTTCTGTTATGGGAAGAAGCAATCACAGGAAAGAGGACAAAGAACCTGGAGCCACCAGGACTCTGGCCTGCCCAAACTTGTTTGCATCCTATGGTAAACAAGGCACACATGCCTAGCTTGTGCCTGCCTTGTGCAAGGTCTATGTTTTTCCCAAATTTGGGTAAAGCAAGCCTATGACTTCACCTAATATTGTCAAGCTTGGATAACTACCATTCTGATTGGCTATTCTATGCCCAAAGGCCCATTAGTCTTGGGGTTTATTGATAAAAAGAGACGAGCAAGTAATGCAATGTGCTCTGCCATTGTATTTGTTCTTGCTTGCTGCTTGCTACTGCCTGCTGCCATTGCTCCCTGCCTTATTGCATCCTGAACTGCCTGGAAACTGCCTGCCTCAAGTTTACCAGGAACAGACTCTAAAGGCCTCTGCGCGATCATCCTGCACAGCCAGTGTGACATCATGCCAAGACTGCACACCACAAGACATCCTGCCTGCACCTGAAAGTCTCCTGCCAAGACAGGAAGTCCTGGAGATACACAGATCATCCAGAGGTATCAGGACCAGGTCAGAGATTGTCTGCTTCCTCTCCCCAGTACCCTGTGAAGCCTGGGAAGAACCAGAACCCTCAGCCAATGACAAGACAGTAACAGAATTCCCTGAAAGCATTTAGGTACTGTCTGAAGCTACAGTTAGCCCCACTAGTTGGGAGATTAAAATTTGTGAATAAATACAGAAAACCTCTTATAATTCACCATTGCCTTCTGTCATGAGCAGAAAGGAGCTTCCTGAGTCCATCAGGAATTGTCCATCAGCAGCACAATTAACCATTTACAATTAAAAAAGCCCACAATTTATTTTTTGCTTTTAAACTCAACTCTACAAGTGTCTCTCTGAAAATTACATAAGCAGTATATTGACCACAGGAACCTTCTCTTCCAGTTCAATTAATGTTTATATATTTTTTTCTAGTTATTTCTGAATCTAGTTATTCCTTTGTATAATGTTTCCATTACCATGCAAAGAAAAGATTATTATTAAAATTAGTGGTCGGGGGAGGGAGACTCCTGGATATCAAAATTACTAATATTAATTTTAGAAAAATATCATCTTGCATCAGTTAATTACCCCTCCATTACAAACAACTGGAAATGCCATTGCTAGTTTCAGCATGGCAGAACAGTAACTTTGAGACCAGGTTCATTTACCAGAAGCAAATGAGATACTACTAATACAGAAATTCTTTAAAGATAATTTGTTCAACCTTGTTTTACTCCCTTCTTTCAAAGAAAGATTTTGCCATTGTTTTCCCATCTGAAGTCTCTGCAATAAATACAGTTGAGGAAGTTCACGCTTGGTAAATCCATTGATTCTATGGAAATCAATCATTATCACTTCAAGTTGAGATCTTAAACTTTGTTAAAAAAAAAAAAAAAACAAAAGGTAAGTGAAATACCAACCACACATATCTCCTGCTGGCATGCAAGACAGCAGGCCCAGGTAACACTGCTACACAATCTACTTCTCTTTTGATAACACTGCTCTTTACAGAAGAAACCTGATTTATTTGCTGTGTATGGCTTCCTATAATCTATTCATGAACAAGGAGCAGATGATGTGCAAAGGAAGAGATGTTCAGGATCCTTCAAGGGCATCCATGTTGCTTTTCTCATTTCAGAGCAACATCTAAGTCATTAATTTCACTGCAAAATTTCTACTGTCATTTATCATTAATAATGATCACTTTAGGGCATTCCAGAGAGGATATGCAGTCTTATGTTCTACGGAAATCAATTTACTGACACCATTAGAGCTGTGCAAATAATTTATTTTTGGTTCAGCTGCCAAGCAGAAAGTGTTAAGGAAAAGGGTTCCACTAGAATCAAATTCAAAAGAAAAATCAGGTTTTTGCCAAAATGAAAAAAACTCAGACATAAAAAGTTGTTCAGTGCACCAGAAAGCATTCCTTTTGACACAGGCTGGATTTCTAACAAATGTAAGAAAAATAAGCAAGGTTCCAGAATTACAAAGCTCTAAGGTGGAGGAGGAGGAAGAGTTGTGATGTTCATGTACCTAGTAGCTCCAGTATTTTGCCAGGAGCTGGAAGCTGCTCTGCTTGCTCAAAGCTATTGGAGCCTATACTATCACCTCTCCTTTTTAGAAAGCTCTCCTAACCAGTAAGCTATGTCAGACCCTTTTATTGGAATCATTTCAGTTGTATCCAATTAATCATTGCAGGGGGGAAAAAAAAAAGAAAAAACTGGAACACCAAATCACAGGAGTGATAGGAGTGATACTTTAGCTTGGGGCTTGAAAAGAGCTTGAAAACTGCTCTCCTCTGCTTCCTGCTGAACCGATGTTGAATGTTTCTACATGCTCTGAAATCACACAAGCCAGTTCCAGTTGCAGCTTCCTGAATACTTATTAAAATACTTATAAATACTTATACTTTAAGTCAATAGTGCTTTTCATTCTTTTACTCTTTTTTTTTTTTTTTTTAGTCCTTAAGACTATATAAGCACTGGACTGAAACAACAACCTTCACTCATGTGGAAATGGGCAAACTAGGCTATGGAGTAACTCATGTAATCCACACAGAATGAATCTCTTTAAAGCATGACATTTTTAACAGAATGAAGAGGCAACAGAAGGGTAAAGTGGGGTCATATCCACATAGTTAAAAGATTTTGCTCCCCTAGGTATAGGACACATGAAATGTTGTGTGGAACTGGTTCTCTCACCAGCTCTCTCCCAGTTCTACTAACCTGGCAATAGTTCGTTAAACTCATGCAGATACCTTCAACAGAGGAAAAGCTGAAAGCAGGGGCTGCTACTGGGTTTTCTAAGCCTCCATCTTCAACAGAAAGACTATTACAGACCTGGTGCTCGAGACCAGTATAAATAGTAAAGCTAGACAGAAAAAAATTTGATAACTTTTACCTGCAACCTACTGATTCCAGTCTTCTCACATTAAGCCTGGCCTTTAATCTTAGTTAAGAAATCCCCATCTGGAGTACTGTGTACAGTTCTGGAGCTCCCAGCACAGGAAGGACATGGAAGTGTTGGAGTGGGTCCAGAGGAGGGCCACAAAGATGCTCAGAGGGCTGCAGCAGCTCTGCTATGAGGACAGGCTGAGAGAGTTGGGGCTCTGCAGGCGGGAGAAGAGAAGGCTTCAAGAAGACCTTATAGGAGCCTTCCAGTATCTGAAGGGGACCTACAGGAAGGCTGGGGAGGGACTATTGACAAGGTCTTACAATGACAGGACAAGAGACAACGGGTTTAAATTGGCAGAGGGGAGATTTAGACTGGATGTTAGGAAGAAGTTCTTTCCAGTGAGGATGGTGAGGCATTGGAACATGTTGCCCAGGGAGGTTGTGGCTGCTCCCTCCCTGAAGGTGTTCAAGGCCAGGTTGAAGGAGGCCTTGAGTGAGCTGTACTAGTGGGAGGTGTCCCTGCCTATGGCAGGGAGTTGGAACGAGATGATCCTTGAGGTCTCTTCCAACCTTACCATTCTATGATTCTATGAAATATTTATCTCTTTATTAAACGTTTAAATCTGTCAGTTCTCATGGGAGTAGTGCCAGTTGTTCTAACAAGGGCTATCCTTCCAAACCACCTTTCTTCCACAGGAGCCCTGCCAGCAGCCCAACTTCCTCGAGCCCTTGCCTATACATTGCAGACAGCAGGACACAGCACCAGCCTTCTCTACCTACTCTCATTGGTCATCCCCATATAGATCTTCATTATATTTCAGAGGTCATTAAGAGAAGATAAAAAAAGACCAGTCTGGATTTGTTTGTTCAGCTGCTTGCAATCCAGTAACATTCGCAACTAGGAAGAATGAGTATTTTGGCCCAGAGTTACCTAGGAAAACCAAACTTCAGCAGAAGCAGCACTTATCTGTGGAACCTGACCTTCTTGGTGCATCTATGGGTTTGAGGACAGTCTCTCCAACTCATCTGTTTCAGCACAGAAAACATATGTGCTAAGGGAATGTGCATGCCTTTGCTTTGCTTTGCTGGACTGGTAAAAGTCATCTTGCAGTTCTGCCATTGCCAAGCCTCTTCCAAAGGACAAACATTTTGCATAAGCAAACACTTATGCTGAAGCTAATAGAATTTAGTCCTGTGGCACACCAAAGTAAAATTACCATACAGAATGTGGAGGGAACTTAGATTCAAGTGTTGCTAAAACACCTTGCTAAACCAGGATCTAAAGCACAGCTACGGTGTCAGAAAGTGTGTTCAGCACTCGATCACCATACAACTAATTCATTTTCAATTAATTATCAGCACTAACTGTAGTTAGTATCAAACAGTTCTGGGAAGTGATGCTGACTCGTGAAAACAGTAGTTAAGTAGTCAATGCCCAATATCTCCAGCAGCATTAGTATTAATAGATTTGTTATATAGGTGTTAAAACTTCTATATTTCAGTGTATTCTAACTCTATTGGAGAAGCTATTAAAGGCAGTGTCTCAAAGAATAGAAGTGCAAAGTAGTAATATCATTTTTAATAAAGTTTCTTATTTTGATTTACAGTTGACAGAAGCTCCTGTTCTATTATGCCAAAAGCCTTCTGCCTACCTAAGATCTGACACTTCCCAGAAGAAACAACAGACTTTACACAACATTAGAAGCATTGTAATTTATTAGGGGAGTGATCAGCTCCATTATTAAAGATAATTTTAGACTATTTCCTGTGTTAGGACCTAACTTTTAAAAATTTAAATGAAATGAGTTCTTTGCTTGCAAATTGCCCTGTGCAACTCCCACAACACTGCTTTCATTTTTCTAGAAAAATATTGTACAATCACTATGTCCTATTTTCTGCTGTCACATCTGAGTTGTGGCTGAATAGCACCTCTACCTGGAAGAGCCAATATTAAAAACAAAGAAAAAAAAAAAAGAATAAATAAATAAGAAAATAATCCCCAAAGCAATAGTAACTAGACTATTGAACACAAATTCTTAGGCAACTGAGCTCAGGGTCTTTTTTTTAGCCACACTGAATCTCTGGGAAGGTCTCAGACAACTGCATAATACTGCACAATACTTAGCAGATGTGTCCCTACATGCCTCACTTTTTGGCCTCTAGCATCAAGTTTGACACCAACGCACACAGTGGAATTAAAGAAATTCCCTTATGCCTCACTCATGCCTGCTTGGTCTTCAGACCTAAGTAAACCTTTGGCCAACAGAGATGTTGGCCAGTGCTGAGCATTACACACCGAAAGAGCCATTCTGCTGCAAATATCTCCTGTCCTCCTCCCTCAAGTACCAAGTTAACCTCTTCTTCACTGCAAATGAAGCAATTACTGGAATCATGCTGTTCCTCACAGCAACAGAGATCACTTTTAACCTTAAATGCACCTGTGAAACTTTACGTTGTTCAAAGTTTGAGTCCTGGAATGTTCCGTTCTCAGAAACCATTATTTGCTCTTACTCTTTCACAGGATCACAGGATGTTACAGGGTGGAAGGGACCCAAAGAGATCATCGAGTCCAACCCCCCTGCCAGAGCAGGACCATACAATCTAGTTCAGGTCACAGAGGAATGCATCCAGGCTTCCCTTCTCTTCCCCAGCAAATCTGGCTTATAGCATTATGGATCACAAAAACAGTCACATCTTACAGCAGATATTCAGAATGTGTTATGAAACATAAGATCAGGAGTACAAGAACAACGGGTTTGAGCAGATAATGCTTCACCTGTCAAACTAAGAGCAAATAAAGGTGACATAGGCAATGAAAAAAAAAAGGTTGGGTTTGGTCACATAAAAGAACTTACAGCTTTGGCATTCACAATATCTTCAAATATGTTTTTTAGTACAGGATATAAAAATCAAGTATCTATGTGTCTACATCTTCAATTCAGCTTTATAAGAAAAGAGTAATATTTATTAAGCTGTACTTTGAATTACATTAAAGACAACAGAAGACATGAAGCACACTTTTAATCACCTTTCCATGATTATAGAGCTACAAAATACTGTGAGCTGCCACACCATGGCTCAGGGACTATTTCAGTCAGAATTAACCCAAAAAATGCATCTGTATTTCTGACCATTTCTGATGCTGCACACAGCTGGGATCCAATACAGTTCCCCATTTCATGCTCCAACAGTGCCTTTGCATTGACATTCCCATGCAACTCAGGCATAGACTGCCCTACTCCATTCCTCTTCAACCCCATGTTGTTCTTTTGTGACTCTTGGCAGAAGAAAGGAGCACCTGGTCCGGGGCACAATTCACAATAGCTGTCTGAATACTTACCCCTGTAGTGAGGGAGTGCAGACAGAAGAGTGACAAAGAGAATCAGAGGGAAAACTGGACACCTGAAGATTCCTGAACTGACTCCACTGGGGAAACAGGCTCTGGTTTTAGACATCAGCATTTCCCAACTGTTTTGTACAGTATCCTTTATTCGAAGCCTCACAGCATGGCTGCTTTCACTGAGGCATGATAAAACCATGAAAAGATTCTTCTGCAAAGTGTACAGTATTTTTGTATGAGGAGCAGAAGATGGATATAGAAAATACAACACACCAATGTCACTTTGGTGTCCACATTATTGTATTTATATTTCATTTTCCAAAAGTATGCACACTGTTTTTATAATTCCTTGGATTTAGCCCCTACTGTATTTATTCTTTAAAGCTGAAGTTACATTTTTTTTATAGGTTGGTGTTAGTGTTTTATAAAGGTCAAATTATAGTGGTATCCCCACTGTTTTATTGTAGGAATTGGGAGCTGGCACTGCAATTAAAATTTCTGTTAAATAAAGTCTGCAGGAGTCCTACTTTTAACCAGGCAATTTGGTTTTCTAGCAAATCAGAGCACACTTTCTGTTGCCACACATTCACTGCCACACAAAAGAAGGTAAACAAAACCCACAGGCCTGAATGCATTTACCCAAACAATGTTTCTTAGCAGCATGGTTAGTAGAGAAAATAAATATATTCTAGTTATAGAATATAATATGAATAAGACTAAAATTCACCTGTTTTTTTACAACCTGCCTCTCAGTATTTTGTCAAAAAGTGCAGGGCAGGACAGCGCAGTTCACACATAAACCTAAGTCCAGTCAAAGTGTTCATGCTGCTGTTGATAAGGGACAGAGCAGAGATTTGAAATTTGTCCTTCAGAAAAATAAACCTCAATCTCTGGCTGCAGAATGGTTCCATGCATCAACAAGGTTATCATCTACTCCAGTCTAATCCAGCTTTAAGTTCTGGTGCTTGCTTGCAAGTGTTCCAAAAAGTGTCAAAGATATACCAGTGCTGCCCACAACTTCAGCACTGAATTTCTCTTTTGATGTTGGCTACCTGTAAGCTACTCCAGAACTGCTTTTGTTTTCCTGATCTTTCAAAGACCCTCAGTTCTTCTTCAGTTCTCTCCACAGCCAAAATAGAGAAGATTATGCTGATTTTTTTATTTTTTTAAAGAAAGGAAAGAAATCAAAGCTTTTATTGAAACTGGAGCTCCTGTCTAAAAGCAACATCCTAGATTGCTACAGGAATCATCCTTTAGGCTTTCTTGAGGTTTCCAAATTTTATTTCCACCTTTTTTGAAAAGAATTTTTTGGTAGGGGAATTTCAGATTTCTATGAAAGATAAACCCTTTCAAGCAGAGTTTCTTTAGCCAATTTCTTATTTCAGCAAATCCTACCACTCACAATGGTTCATATATTTTCAGGGATTAAAAAAAGCAAACCAAAACCAAACCAATCCTACCACTCACAATGGTTCATATATTTTCAGGGATTAAAAAAAACCAAACCAAACCAAAACCAAACCCCAAACCATTTTAGTTAATATTCACATCACAGAATATGACATGGACTTGCTTCACTATCTACAGCTTCACTTGTCAGCCCAAGCAGCAGATGTAGGTACAAGGCATACAAATATGCACAAAGTCATTTTAAAATTTCCAGGGTTTTCAGAATCAATCCATGGGGAAGAAAAAAAAAATCCTTTGTCAGATGGATAAGCTGAACATAATCAGAAGACAAAATCAGGAACAGTAGCCTCCAGCTAGAGAAAAAAACAAAGTGTTCTGCTAAATTTCAGAAACACTTAATGAGTTTATTGCTTGTGTTACTTATTCTCAGAGCAAGTCTGGGAGACCATATGCCACAAGAAAGCTGTGTAAAAATGAGATGTGTCCATTAAAGCAGATGAATATAGATTGCTCCATCCAGAAAAGACTGCTTTAAAGAAGAAAAAGGAAACAAAAAATTCTAAGTTGAAGCATGAGCATAATTACATTAGAAGAGTTATAATTTGATTTGGATTAGCAGAGAGAAATCCTAAAAGCTAAGAATTAATTGTGAACTGCATCTACAATTATTTTCAAGAACACTTGCATGCTTTAAGATATCATTAAATTAAATTCTATGTTTAAAGGAAGATTTAACCTCACATACTCCCATTAATTTTTGCTAAATGTCCACACTGTGCTTTGAAATGTAATGGAAAAGGTTAGCTAGCCATGATTCTTTTGAATGGTGCTTCCTTAAGATCCTCAAATTAAAAGTTCTGGCAGAAATGCAAATCTGTGAAAATGCAAAGCTACTACAGAAACACATTAGTGTCTCAGCATGTAATAATTTGTGTTGCATCAGTTTGTCAGGCATGAACAACAGCTTCCTCCTGACCAAGCCTGGCTGATGCTGAGGCCTCTTCATCATGACCCCAGCTCTAAAATGTAACCTGAAGTCATCTGCCCTACCCCTGATTTCTTCAGAAAGATGACTCTGTTAGATTCCACCAGGTTGGAGGAGGCCTTGAGTGACCTGTACTCGTGGGAGGTGTCCCTGCTTATGACAGGGGGTTGGAACTAGATGATCCTTGAGGTCCCTTCCAACCTTACCATTCTATGATTCTATGAATTTTTCATCTATAACCAATTAGTGTCAGACTTTGCTTTCTGAGTTTGTCCAAAGCTAGGATACCTACTTTTCTCCTAAAACACAGATTCTTCTAACACTTTTATACATCTGCAGAAAACAAGGCTGCTTCTTGCCCTGATCAGTTAGGGAGTAATAGTTTAGTTAATCTGACTATTTTTAGTTTGGAATTGCCAGCTGGAAACAGACAGAAGTCTGCTACTGCAGCACCCAGGGACATTATTAATACAAGGTTTGCACTGCACTGAGAAAGAGACCTGTCATGATAATACTGAGCAGTTGCTCATTGATTTAGACTATTAGAAGAACAGCTGGCATGTTTCAGCCAACCAAAGCCTACACATATTTAAAAAAAAAAAAAAAAATCTGCAAAACATTATGGCTCCTGGAAAGTCTCCAGAAACAAATCAAATCTCAGACCAAGTCATCTGCTACTTTTGTCTTCCTAAACCCAGATCAACCCATTAACAGAGCATTCACCGTCACTGAAAAGATCCTTACCCAATTTCTTATTTATTTCTTTTTTTTTCCCCACTAGAATTGCATGGGTTTTCCTTCACCACTTTAGATCTTCATCTCCTCCACCTTGGAATTGCAATATCAGGAGAGCTTTCACCAATGAATATGGTCTTCCCTCTATTACTCTACAGGAGCTGAATACATCCCTGAGAGACCGACTTAGCCCTGAAGATGTTTTTCAGAGATTAAATAATTCACATTGTTCAGTCTAATGTCTTACCTTTGAGAAACTAGCTTAATACAATCTATATGCATAAAAATCAAACACTGTTTTAAAGTCATTTCCCTTCAGGTCTTGTTAATAAGCTGACATGCACTGTTTGAAAGGAAACTGTCTGGCCACCTGGCACTTGACAACCATTTTTTCCTGTCCTGTTTTGCTTTAATCATGTGTGAAAGCAGTTTAACAGATGATATGATACCCTGTTATGTTGCAACATCAATCCACATACATTCAGAGGCACATCTGAGATGTTCTGTATTACTTAGTCACAATGTATATTTGCAATACACACAGAGAAAACTTTCTTCCTCTGTGTGAGAATTTGGCATCAAACCACAATTAAAAAGCAATGCCTTAGGTAATTAAGTGTAAAAGAATCTCCCCTTTGAAGATCCACCTCAGTCTACCTCCATGAACATGATATAAAGCTCCCAACCTCCCACTTCAAAAATTACTTCCACAATTTCTCACCCATTTTGCATACCCCTGGATATTTCCTGGAATTTCAGTAACTCAGACTTGGCTTCCTACAGCCATTTGAATGGGAATCATGTGATTAAGAAATATCCCCAGTGCCTGGCTTCAAATCCTAACCAGCCTTCCAGTATCCGAAGGGTGCCTACAGGAAGGCTGGCAAGGCACTATTTACAAGGTCTGGTAATGACAGGATGAGGGGCAATGGGTTTAAACTGGCAGAGGGGAGATTTTAAACTGGATGTTAGGAGGAAGTTCTTTACAGTGAGGGTGATGAAGCACTGGAATAGGTTGCCCAGGGAGGCTGTGGCTGCTCCCTCCCTGGGGTTGTTCAGGGCCAGGTTGGAGGAGGCCTTGAGTGAGCTGTACTAGTGGGAGGTGTCCCTGCCTATGGCAGGGGGTTGGAACTAGATGATCCTTGAGGTCCCTTCCAACCTTACCATTCTATGATTCTATGCTTTCAGAACCCAAGATGCCTGGTGGTCTTAATCATTTATCCAACTGTCAGAACTGAAGTTCTAGTATTCAAGTTCTATATGTGGGTATGTGGATATTAGAATATATTTTAGAGTACAAAGAAATAGTTCACTACCAGAGTAGAAAGTTTCAGACACATTTCTGTAGAGCCTGTCCAACACAGAAACCAAGTAATTTTTCAGCATTTTCTAGAATACATTTCTTAACATAGTGAGTGATTTATGTGAAATGAAAGTAATTCTAGGATGTTTATAGCATTCAAAATGCTTTAAAGATTTCTTTATTTTGAAAAGCCACAACCGTGTTTCAACAAGTATGTACTGCAGATATGTACACCTGAAGAGGTGAAAAATCCACAATTTTTTTGCTATTTCCCATAAGTCTGGATACTTTTCCCTGCAAAAAATCACGACCAAAAATTTGCCTCACTTGAACATATTCTTTCGCAAGCTACAGCTACCAATTGCTCATAGTTCAAATTACATAAAACCTGTAATATTCAGCAGGAAGAGTTAATACCAACATATAAATCTTGTGTTAAAACTGTGCGGAGGTTTTGGCCTATTATAGTACATTGAATTAGGCTGCCACATTGGCTCTATGCAAGCTGGAGAAAAAGCAAAGTGAGATGAATCAAGCATGTGTGACAATACACACTGTGCAGCAGAATAAACAAGAGGTAACAGCAGTAATATTGACAGCATAAACCAGCTAGAGAAAGAGGCCATCTGTACAGTCAAATGGCATGGTAATTGGTGGAAAGGGTGGATGTGATAAACACAAATCTCCCAGGGCATCGTCTGAAAATCAATAGGAAATATTTTGATGTGAATGTCACTGGCACTGTGATCCATGTGCACACATGATATTGTAATAGTAGAAATAGTCTTCTCTGATCTTTCCACAGGCATTACTCAACAGAGGAGGCTACAGCTTTGCTAGACAACGAAAGAACTGACTTTAAGCATTAAGAAGGAGACTTAAGTATTTTCCATCATATGAGTAAACAAAGATTTTCCATATGATTGACAGAAAAGACTTTGTTAAAGTCCACGGAATAAAAAAGTGCCCAAATGTCGAGAAAAAGCCCTGAACTTGAGCTCTGAAACATGCAATCTATCACGTCAGAGACAGAAGAGGTCAGCCATTAATTAACATCCACATTTAAGCTTTTTCAAGTAAGGGTCAACACTTCCTTTGTTTTGACATTTAAATCACCATCAATGTACTCCGCAGTTTAGTATTCACAGCACATCGCCTAATGTTTTATCTTAATTGCCTCCATTTTTCAAGTGCACTATTTGATTCACTGTCAATTAAAAATACCCCCAAAAGCCAAGACTCATGTATGTGAAGTATAAACATGATTAATGTAACACAATTACATTTCCACATTTGATGAGTTCGATTAGGAACTTTCTATCAGGCTGGCATGACAGAGCATTGTCATTTCCAGCAACCTGTCGGCCTTGCCAAAGACAAGATTTCTAATGGGGAAGTATTTCATGGACACAAGTGTTTCAAAGAGGTGTAAAACCTGTAATTAATTGCCATCAATTATCATTTTATCAAGAACATAGCAGTCTTTATGATAGTCTCTGTTTGCTTGCAGAAAATGGACCAAGATTTAAAAAAAAAAAAACAACACAACAATCCAATCATAATATATATATAATTATAATTGCTTGCTAAATCAATAATTATGTAGTCAGATCCTCTAGTATTTGCAGATAAACTCTATGAATCCTCTACCACAACATTAAGGGAGCATCTAGTATAAGAAAACCATAATTTAGGAGAAGAACTGGGCAGACCAAAAGTAGGATAGCAATGCCTGCTTTTGTTTATGGCCATAAAATCCAGAAGTTATACAAAGATAAAGGGGTCTGATGAGGAAAAGACTCAAAATTAGGGGAAAACAACCAAACAAAAATAGCAAAATAAAATGGTCTAAGTCTGGAGGATGCTATTAATTGAGATGCAATAGTACCCTCCACCCCAAATAAAAAGTAGTTCAGCTTGAGATAAATGAGATAAAAAACTGAGAAATGGCAACAGAATTCCAATGAAGCCAACAGGAAAGAGTGTATGCATACTCAATCTCACTGATGTAATTGTAAATGCTCAGCTTATAAATTGCCTTTGACAAGATCTGGTACAAATCAGGATAAGGAAAAAGATAAAAATTCTCTACCCTCAGTTTGGGCTGTTCTCCCTTTTTCCCAGCAGTGACTGTAATACATAATTAACATTATTGTATGTAGAAGTAATACATGCATAAGGACCAGCCATAACCTATATTTAATTACAAGGGAGATACTAGCAATTAAATGTACAGTAGGTCCTTGTTTAAATTGAAAAAAAGACAAGAAAAAAAAATAGACTGCTTTATTGCACTTCAGAAAAGAATGAAGGAGCTCCTTAGCTTATCAAGGACTACAAAAACAATCACTGCTATAGGCCTGCTTTGCATATTCACTCTATTAATTTACACAGCCCTGGTAAGCCTCACATTGCAAAGCAACTGCTAAATTACACCACTCTTGGGTAATGGGTATAAAAAGATGCAAGAGCATGTAAAATGTATTCAAACAGACAATTAAAAATATCATTTCTGTGGTCAGCTCAAATGAAGAAACTGTGCAGAGCTTTGCTGCTGCTGCATGAAGGACATGCTGTTTACCAGTGATTGAATTAAGCGGAATCAGGCATCGACAGTCTGCCTTTGTCGAACATTACATATTAGGCCAATTTAGTGTCTGCTTATTAAAATAATTTAATTCCAAAGATTGTTTCCAGGCATTTCTAAATCTCCTCCTGCACTTTCCTCCTCTTCACATTAATGATGGTGTCTTAATTATTGTGCTAGTTTTCCACTAGTGTGATTTTCTGGGTCACCGCAGAGCAGCCCAGTCAACTTTGACTTAATGCACTAATCTTTTAGGGGTTTGAGAAGATAAGCACAAATAAACAGGAGATCCAGACAGACATACTATAGTCTTAAAGTTCCAAAGCAGACAAAGAATATAACAAATGCTATTTTTATTCAGCTTACCACTAACTCATTAATAGAGCTTTTATTTACATCAGTTTTCAATTTTGCACGGTTATTAAATCTATTATAATTCTTATATTCTGATGTATTATTATAATTATATTATAATTCTTATATTCTAATATAATTCTTATATTCTGAATTTTTAGTTTTAACCGTGTAGGAATGGTGTGTTTGCCAACTCTTTAAAATAATAATTCCCAGTGAACAAAAACTGCCCAAAGAAATTTGATGGTTGAAATCTCCCTTCTAAAAAGAATTACAATCTCACACATCTGTGAGCAACATCACTGCTTAGGATGCAAATTTCCTCTGAAAATACAGCTTGCACAAAGCAACATCAAAATTGTTAATCTGAAAATGTTATCCTAGAAGATATTAAAGGTTGAATTACTTCAGTTTAAGAGTAATTTCAATAGATTCTGGTAACTAATTCTGGCATTTCATTTTGACAAGCGAGTGCTGCTTTAAAATGAGCATGCACAGATTACACGTCCAAACACGTAACAGTGAAAATATATCAATATACAGTAGTAATATCTGGAGGGAATTAGGATGATAAATATATGCATTTAATGAGTAATATTGCTTTGCATCTCTTGGTTTGACCATACTATTACCATGTATCACATTGTGCAATCCAGATATTGTATGTAGGCACCAAGCGTTACTGTCTCTATGCTGCACACCTCAAAGAATTCCTGTTTCAACAGTAAGAAACCAAACACAACAAAGAAACTCTTGGCAATATGTATCATGTGTGGAAACTTTAGTGTGTCTGGAATGGCAGCACTTAGTGTCAGCTTTGTGTCTTCAAAATCATTGACAGTTCGATAAGGTACTACTTTAATGTGACAGTCCTGAAGTTCCAGAGCTACAGAACTGAGCGAACATATTGTACCAGTGGCTCACTAAAATATTTTAATGAACTAACATCAGGACAGTTACAGCTCCTTCAGTTTAATGCTTTGAGTATTTGGTGCCAGATTGGATGCTACAATGTGACACTTCATCACTGGAAACATTACTGAATATGTCAGTTGTACAAGACACACAGTAACAATTTGCTGTTACTGATGATCAAACTTCATCCAGCCTCCTCTGAATGTCATGTAAATACTTGCACCAGCTTTGAATGAAATTTGTAAAATATAATCTACTAAATCTGAGTTGCAGAAACGAGTTAATAGTCCTGATTTCCAAGATTATAGGAAAGGGGGAGTGAGGTAGTGGTAATAAAAATCTGAGTAAATTTGCTTTTTAAAAAGTAGATGCTTCAAAGTCTTCATGATACTTCCTGTTGTCCTAAATATTTATACGTAGTATTTTGCCACCTCTAATACACAGAACAGAATAAAGTCTGTAGAGATACAGGATTAATACAGGAGAACTCACAGAGAATCATGGCAATATTCAAAATTCTATGTACAAGAAAACGTTTTCTGAGCAATGGCAGGAGTGAAGAGGACATAAATAATTCTGAATGTTGCACAGTAGTAATATATGAAAATAACATACGGTTCAGAATGGGCTGGTCCTCTGTGAATTCAAATGGCTCCTCAATATAAAACACCTTCCGCTGGAATCCAGGGACACATTCTAAATCTTCTGCACATGTAAGCAGCAGAACCTGAGGAAAACAAAGAGAAATGGACTTTTAACATCCTCCCATGCATCTGTTATGTTGGCTTCTGGAAACAATATTGGGTTTAGGTTCAGCACTCATAAAAAAAAAACACATTGCTTCCATGCTCATAAAACAAAATGTCTATCACATCACACTTCTCTTTCAAATCTTGCTAAACAACTTCTTATGTAAGATTTTTGGGTTCATATTAGTGTGTTGGCATGGAAATTACATAATAGTAGCTTTCAAGGTTAAATTAATTTTAGATTATCAATAAAGGTCATTATTGGTCTTTGGGAAAGCATAGAATGTAGTGTTGCTCTTGAAAGTCACTGGTGAATACAGCTGGGCTTAAATATATGCTTCAATTAAGCATTTCTAGGTTGTTTTAAATGATTGAAAAAATAGGATCTGCAACTTAGTTTCAGTAAGTTGATCACCAAGTTACAGAAAAAATTCTGTATTCAAGGGTCAAGTTTCACATCACAGAAGTTTCCTCTATAAAAGACCTTCTTTGCCAACATAAACTTTGGCTTTTTTCTATATTTTTTTTTCCTCTCTGAGCTAGTTTGTCCATTTTTCCAGATATCAAAAGCTTGTTTACAGCAAGTGAAGACTGAAAATGAAATGTGTGAATCATAGTGGAGGTGGATTTCAAGGTTAAAGTTGAATACAGTTTGTATTGCTATTAGTACGTGGTCACCAAAGTTCCCTGTCATCACAGAAACACCTTAGCAGAGGAAGAAGCTTAAAAGCAAGATAAAATTGGTTGGAAATAGGTACAATGCTAATTGCAGTCTCCGAAGTTTTGTGTTCTATCCCTGAACAGAGACAACAACCTGAAAGGCTATTTTTCTTGGCAGTTTTAAATGAGAGCTTGGAGGTAAGAGTGTCCAAGAAAGAGGCAGCAAGAGAAAAAAAATGACTAAAGTTTAAAAGGTTAAAGAGAGGTAAAAAGAAGTAAATTTAAAAGTAGGAAAAGTCAAATCTGTATTTTCCAAGCTATTTATGTGTAACTGCATTTTCAGAATCTCCAGAGTTGTTTTTCAAAACCTGACTTTCAGAGGGCATCCAGACTACTCTGATCTCAAAGTTATTATGGTCAATCTGCTGCTCCTTGGACAGCTAAAGAAATATCAAGGGCATGTGTAGTGACCAGGAAGAAAAATGATCAGACATAGCATTTCTAAATGATATTTGCTCCAAAATTCAAGTGGTCCTGCTCAGATGGGTCTGGTTACTCAAAACATCCTCAACACGTGATTGCAATTTTGCAAACAAAGATAAATCTGAAATGAGGACAATTTCCTGCCTGCACCACACAGGTGAATGCTGAAGGCTCCTTTCTCCTTCACCAGCTCAGCTAGCAAACTCCACTCTCACTTGACCCAACCCAGTAGCAGTGCCTCACATATTTCTCAGTTCTACCTCTACCACATTTATCATCCAGATATGCTGATCTTGATTCTAGAGAGATGTCCTGCAAGACTTTAATGTCTGCATGTTTTTCTCCTTGTGAGCCACCACTCATAGCCCATTTGTTAAATAAAATCAAATCAGTATCTGCTCTCTCCCTTCATGCACTTCATATACACTGTAAGTTTTATGCGATCCCATTTATAAAAACCAAAGGCAGCAATACCCCACCTGGTCTGCATTAGCTCTTATGAAGCCAACTGTTAGATCATTTGTTTCATGTCACTGACATTTGCCGTAAAAGCTTGGCTAGAAGTGCTAGCAGAATGTAAGAAACAGTCAGAATATTTCATGACAATTAAGTTGGTGGTAGTCAAATGCAGCAGATGGGCTCCTTTGCTTTCCAGGCTAACCTGCTCTACGTTTGTCCCTTTGAAGAATTAACCAAGAAAGACAGGAAATAAAGTAACACACCAAGCAAGGTGCAATACACTTGACCACTCTTCACTAATATGCTGACACAACTGATGCCTTTCTAACAAAGGCTTAACACAGTGTTTAACCCCCCATTCAATTACTGACAATATATTGATTCCATTGGAGATTCTGGACTCCATAGAGGCTGAAAATTGAACATGCTTCTGTATTGGTTTGAGTTTAGCTTCTCAGGGGAAACCAATACAATAATAGTAGGATGCCTTCCCCTCTCTCCACCCCACACACACACACACACACAAACTCCACACCCCGCCCTGCTTTTGGAAAGGGCGAAAGAAAGGAGAAGACAGAAGGGATAAAACCACCCAAAGAACAGTCTGGCTATGATTTGGAAGGTAAAAGAAAACTTTAACAACAAATAAAAGGTATTTAAGGTAGGGAAGTTACAAACAGGTATAGGGAAGGGAAAACAAGATACAAAATACATATATACAATCAGATGGATGGTAGTGGATTGAAGAGATGTCCACCATGTGGTAGTGACTGGCCGCGTAGTAAGACAGGAGAACAGGAACGAAGATGGTGTCAGGCACACAGTCCACAAAGAGAGAGAGAGCAACAGGAAGTTCCTCTGTTTATATAGGGGGTCCAGACAGGAAATGGGAGTGGGCTAAACACTACATCAGATGTGGGGTCAAGTTCTGACCGCTCCCCTCACCCAAGAGGGTTAACCTTTTACAGCTTCCTTCAGTCTTTCAGTACAAGATATCTGCAAACACAAACTGATGTATTCAGAAGCTGCCCTCAAAATTGTGTGTAAACCCTAACTACTGATTATATAAACCAGTAGTCTTACATGCATTGCAAAGGTCACACACAAAGATACAAAGATACACGTTTTCTGCACACATTTTCCTTGTGCACAGGTGCATTTCTAAAGTTCCTATCTTTCTGAGTCGTGGTGTAAATGAAGGAATATGCATAAAAATACAATCACAGCAAAAGGAAAACTCCTTCTGTCTCAGGATGCAAACCACAACTGAAGGAGACTTCTAAGTCCACACCAGAAAAATAGCCCAAGCAACATATACTGAATTTTAACTATAAACAACTCTTCCCCTATACAATTAACACAGCAAGCAAGAAGCAAATTCTATTCTGATTTCCCACTTACTGGCATCTTAAAGTTGAAAACCTTGTCTTGTGAAGCTAGAAATGAAAAGCTTGTTTTGGACTTCATCTAATGTCACTCGTCTGAGAAGGGAGTGTTCCTACTTTATTGGATTTGTGACAGTACAAGTTGACTTTGAAATCTGGGCAATCTAAATAGGTCATGAGTTAACTTCTGTAAGCCTGGTAGAGAACCCTCACATAATACAGACGTAGCAAATAGAGAATGACCTTTACTCCCTTTGAAATAATTACAAGACTCAGGCTTGGCCTTGCTGTGAAATGGAACATTTCATTTCGGTTGTGCAATTCCAGACACTTTCTTCTTCTGAATATGTCAGACAAGATGTTAAATTTGTCACCAAACTGAGAGGTTTTAATTAATTATCTTTTAAAAGCACAATTATTCTTTTAATTGATTTTTTTCTTATGAAGAAGCTTCTTCAGTTGAACTAAATATCTGTCTCATTAAAATAATTTCTGTTGAGTCTCTTCACATTGGGGAAAAAGGACTTTAAAAATATCTTGAGAAAATAAGCCATGTTGAAGGCAAAGAGAAAATACAGTTCAAAGCAGAATACATTCTGAATTTAAGCACCATGCAGATTTCATATTTTTTGATATAATAAAAAGAGTTTATGGTTTGATGGCTGTCTAAAATAAAGCCTTCAGTTAAATACATTGAAGGGAATGTTAAATGTCGTACATGTAGAATTAAGAGTATAAAAACATTGTTCATACATTATGGTGGCTTAGACCAGTTGCCCTTAAGAAGACCACAGAGACAAAGTCCTCCAGAAAGTGGTAGGGAGTCCCAAGGGATGGATCTGGTCATCCTAGAATATTTTAACGTTGTTATTGTATTCTGCTTTCCAGTATCACCGTTTGTAAAGCAGTGCCTAGCTGATATTGCTCTCTTCCCTCCCTGCTTTTCCTCCCTTCTCTCCTCCTCTCTTTGGGAAGAGTGCATGTCCCTACCTTATGGCTTGTGTGGGAGACAGCTCCCTGGCAGGGAATTGTGAGCTGCGTCGCGCAACCTGCTGAGGCCTTGTAGGCCTGAGGTGGGGAGAGCAGTTTTGGCCTGCTCTCAGGCCTGCTGAGGTTGGATGGGGTGGAGGATTCTACAAGGTTTTGATCTGATAAGCTTGATCTAGTTTATGAATGTATTCATTCTACCTGAATGCCTTCTGTGCATACATACTTGTAAACAGAATTGCCCTGTAAACTTCCAATCAGTCTGTCACATTTTCATTTTTACTCCTCAAAAGCAGTAAATATAATTTCTGTCCTCTGGTATTGGGTAGCTCGTGGCCCTAAACCAGCACATAGGCAAGTAAGTACTGGGAAATTAGTACAAAAGGATCAGAGGAATTGAGTGCACCCTCAGCAAGTTTGCAGATGACACCAAACTGTGTGGCACAGTCGACTTGCTGGAGGGCAGGGATCCATCCAGAGGGACCTGGACAGGCTGGAGAGATGTGCCCAGGCTAACCTAATGAAATTCAACATGGCCAAGTGTAAGGTCCTGCACCTGGGTAGGCACAATCCCAAGCACAACTCCAGGCTGGGTGGGGAATGGCTGAGAGCAGCCCTGAGGTAAAGGACCTGGGNCGACTGCTAAGAGAAGCAGCCATATTCTTGAAAGAGTATGACAGCTATGCAGCAAATATCATTTGCTCATGAAAATCAAAATGGGTAGAAGCCTGAAAAACAAAACGAGGGAGCTGTGACTACTCAGACCTGCAAATCCTATATTGACAGACAAGAAGAATTGTTTTTCATAGCTTCCTACTCTTTTGAAATGCACCAAGTGGAGATTCATTTTTAGCATCCTGAGAATTTGTCTTCCTGAATTTACTACCAGTCACTGTAAGGAAATGTCACTAGTTGAGATAACTCCTATGCAAGTTTGGTCACTGGGCTAGAACTGTACTCCTGATGAGTGGTCAAGCCTATGAAACACCTTTTATTTAGTTAATAGAACAGCATGCACATGCTGCTGACCTCAACTGACCTCAACATTTACACTGAAAGCTACTCACGTAGAACGTGGATTGGAAAACAAAAAAGGATGGCAATTTTCTACCATACTGCAGAGGAAATTCATAAAGGTCTTGATGTTCAAGCACCTTTGGGTATTACCATATTTGAAAATACAGGGTTTTCTACCTCCCATGCTGGTGACTGAAAGTTACTCTCTGAAACGACTTCCCAAAGCATTTCAAAATCTTTATGTCATTTTTTTGACTCACACAGTTTCAGCACATTGTTATAAAACAAAAAGTAACTTCATTCAGATTTGACTGGCAACATTCTCACTCTAGAAATGAATTTTCTCACCCTTTACTGTAAACATGCTTATTTTCATCAGCCCTACCTGTCTGAGATCAACTATCACAAAAATGCAAGCTTCAAGTTATCAGTTGCATTTCATAGACATTCTTATGGTGTGAAAGTCATCCTTTATTTAATTGGAGATTTAAAATCACCTTGAAAAATCATCTGCCCAGACATGAATTGTACACATAATAAATGCAAACAAATCTCATTTCCTAGAGCAATGTTCTGAAGGACTACAATCTACCTTTGACTTAAGGGCAATAACTTGAAATGTAAACAAACCAACATAAAACCACACAAAAGAAGAGCTGAAACAGAAATCACTTCTTTAATAACAGGAATAACCCCAAAAGTTCTAAAATTACAACAGATCAGGGCTTTGTTGTGGTTTTGACAGTTTTTTTGAGTTTTTGGTGGGGTCATTTTGGAAATACAGGGTTTGGGAGGTTCTTTTATCCATTTGACTCATTTGATTGGAAGGGAGCACTGAAGATTTATGCTTCCAAGCTTTTATCTGAAAACATGACAACCAGAAACTTGCTTTTTGCATATGAAAACTTCAGATTTTCATATAAAATATGGTGATCCTAAAAGTTGAGAACCGAGAGAAGTAATCAGAATAATGAAAGCTAACACTGAATAAAATTACAAATGACGAAATATTATTATCATGTAGATCAAGATCTTTGAATCCTAAAACTCTTTCTATTTTCAGGTGCTGTGACAGCAGACCCACAAGAAAGGCAGGAAGACATCAGAGGGAGAAAAAAAAAGTCAGAAGCAGCAGCACACTGTCACAATTTGCAGAGAGAGGATGGAATCTTGCCTTCACTGAAGTCAGCAAGAACTGTTCATCAATTTCAGGTTTTCACTCAGGATTTGAATGAAGGAATAATTTAAATGAAATTAACAGAGGGATACTTAAACAGAATCTAGAGAGAACTGCTCTAAGTAAGTCTCTGATTCTGTATTATGCAGACTCCAATTAGAGTGTCAGCAGGCCCTAAGGCAATTGTTTCATCAAATCACATGCAGAGTGGACATGAAGTTCTTGTCTTCTGCTGGGTTTTTTTTAAGAGCAATTTGGGGGGAAAAAAAAATCCCAAAGCCTGAATGTCTTATTCTCTTATTGGCATAACTAACAATGGTATTAACATTACCTAAATGTACCTACTTATCTCTGAAAGCAACTGCATTAAATATAACACACCTTTCTTCTACAACAATTTGGTATCTAAAGCACTATGATTTGGGGAACTGTTTACTGAATATTTATTTTGGAGGAAAAATTTTCACTGGTTTGGGCTTTAACCTCTCTTCTTTTTATCAGGAAAGAGGTGCAGAAGAAGAATATTCACAATCTCCCCAGCTCTACCTCTACATCTGATAGTGAATTCTAGTCATTTGGTAAGGAATGCTGTTAAGATTTGGCTTTAAGATTCTTCAAGGATGACAAATATTCTAAGAGGCCTACAGACCTATTTACTGCCTAGCTGTGTCCTCAAAGTGAAAGTCACACTTGGAGTACTGAAGAGTGGGCTATGAAATGTAAACTAGGACGACTTCACTGGCTCAAATGAATTCAGTTCTCCTGTCACTAAGTGGTGTGTCTGTGGTAGGCATCCATTAAATGGAAACAAAATATGACAAACTCTTTTGTAAGACTATTGAGCAGAGGAGATTTCTTTTTAAGAGCACTTCTCTTGTGAATGTATGTTTATTGTAAGAATTTTATCACATAGTCAGTAAAAAGCATGCAGCTTCCATGACACTGGAAATGTGAAGTTATTCAAGAAGCAACTTCCTATCTGAACAGAAAAATACTTTTCTTCTGAAACTCAAGATCTCTGGAAGAGATACTATCAGTTTTAGGATGTGAATTCAGAGTCTGTTCAGAGCCCAAAGCAATTCCTGAGTCTCCACTGCTTAGGGTGAAATATGGGAATCATACTAAAAATTATGGGAGCTCTTCCATGGTACATGCATTTGAAGCAAGAGTTGTGATGATTCTTCTGTCACCAAGCACTGGCCTGCATGGAAATCAGAGGTTTTTTTACTCTTCACTTGCTCACATCTACTCCCTGAATCCAAGTCACTAGGTCACTGCAAAAGCCAGTGCTCACGGAACAGCATAGCCGGAAAACAGCTCATGTTTTCATTATCCAGGCAGTAACTATCATCCTGGTTCATGAATCATAGGATAAATTTGGTTTAGAAAGGACTTTAAAAATCATCTTGTTGTAACTACCCTGTCATGGGCAGGGACACCTTCCAATAGACCAGGTTGCCAAAAGTCCCATCCAGTTTGGCCATGAACCCATACAGGGATGGGGCACCCACATCTTCTCTGGGAAATCTCTTACAGTGTTTCACCACTCTTACAGTAAAGAATTTCTTCCTAAATTTAATCTCTTTCAGTTTAAAGTCACCACCCCTTATCCTCTTGTAAAAATTCCAACTCTAGCTGTCCTGGAGGCCCTCTGTAGATACTGGAGACTCCCATAAAGTCTCCCTGGAGCCTTCCCTTCTCCAGACTGAATAATCCCCACTGTCTCAGCCTGTCTTCACAGGAGAGGTGTTTCCAGCCCTTTGATTATCTTCATGAGCCTTCAGGTGTTGCAGGCCCTGGAGCTGAATGTAATACCCAAGGTGGGGGTCTCACCAGAGAGAGTGGGAGAATCCTTTTTTCCTCAACCTGCTGGTTACAGCACAATTTTAATGATTAATAATAGAGACCAAAATATGTTACTTGCGCTCAAAGTAAGTAATATTTTAAATTACTCAACTGTTTAACAAGTAAATACCTACACATGGTGATTAATAACACCATTTAACAAATAAGACTCTTCAGACAAAAAGGACAGGTTGGGCTCCAAGGTTGTGTATGTGTGGGGGGTTTTTTTTTCATTTGTTTATTTTAAGGCATCATGAAAAAAAAAGTAATCATGTTTAGCTGAAACCCATACACAGCTGGAATGAGATTACAACTGGTTAGCCTATTTAGAGAAGCTGCATAATAAATTCATTTTACAGGGCACAGAATAATGCAAATGAGCCATTCGATAGCACTTCTGTACCAGCAGAAGATGCATAAAGAAGAAACATGGAAAGTCAGAGTTCTGATCAGGTTATTCTGCAAAGGTATGGAATTACTGAAACCATAAAAAGTACCACAAGAACCTGCTCAAAAATTTGCTTATACCAAACATTTTAGTTATTTATCACCTAATGAAATAAACAGGTTGATCCTATTTTCCAGCAGTAATAACTTCATGAGACACTTAAGATGAATGGAAATACAGATTTTTTTTTTTTTTTAAGGAAATAAATTAAGAATTGTTTAAACCTTTCATGCAATTGCATGGGGCAGAGTCATTAATTCCACACAGCAAAACACTGATGTGGGAAAGCCAATAGAGAAAAAAAAAATAAAAATAATTAAAATCGTATTTCTTACAGCAGGTAGTGGGGTTTGAATAGGATGGCTGGAAAGTATAAGGACTATGATACATGTTTAATTTCCCAACAGTGTGATCATGACCAAAGCAGTGCAACCTTTCACCTATCGTTTTCTTTATATTCCACAAAGTTATAGCATAGAGCAATTATTACTGCACCACAGAACTGAATTTTGTGTAAGACTGAATATCTGTCTTCTGCGCTGATAAGCTAAAATCAGAAATGAGCTTGCTGCAAACAGTCTTTCAAATAGCATGTGCTTGAGTATTAAACACATATACAGTACTATTTCCATGAACTTTGCCTTTGAAGCTCAACAACTATAACTGGAACTGCCCAGGGGTGTCAAGGGTTATAAGAGGGGATCATGAAAAATATGTTAAACAATAAGAGCATCAGGCTTACACGATCTCAGAAAACTAGTCCAAAACCCATGTTAGTAACACATCATTTGCAGTTGGTAAAGTTTAGGGACATAAATGACTTCAGGATGTACAAATAACATTAACTGTACCTTATTAATAGTAGATCTGTTACCACTCATGTTTTTAATTCATTTAACTGATATGATCCTAGTTTTTGTATCACTGCTCATTTTGTCAGTATTGGGTTTGTGCATTTGTTTACAATAGGCAACAGTTTTCAATTTCCTAGAGTAATCCAGAAAATAAACAGAAAAGGCTAAAAAAGACTCAGTAGCAGTGCCAGCTGCTATTTGAGGAGTACTTTAAATCAATTGCAAGAACACAGTCAAAAATTTAAAAGAATTTGTAGTAACTCTTCTGAGTTTAGCAAAAGCACACCCCAGGGAAAGGCAGTAAGTAGTTGTACGTTTTTGAGCACATCACAATAAAGCAAAATCTCTGAAGCTTACAAACTCCCATGTGTTAACAGTGACATTACATCATGAATGACCTTTCCAAAGAAATAAAGCCCATTAAAGCTTGGAACATGATAACTATTAAAGACCAACAATTAGTAGCCAGAGCAGGAGGTGGAAAAAAAAAAAATCAGTCTGGTAAATTAATTAGAACATAAATAATATGAAACCAAGACCTTGGTCTATAATCCTCTCTCCTATAATTGCTTGCCATTTAAAATCTGAATGGAATCTTTTATGTGAAAGATACAGCTATTGACCTCACATCTATTAGGAAATCAAAGAATATCTTGAGAATGAGATGACTACTGGAAAATACATTAGTGACATCCTATTGAGTATCTACAGTATAATCCAAGGAATGATGCTGCAGTTTACTTGTCAAATATTTTAGGTCTCTCTCTTTTTTTTTTTTTTTTTTTTTTTTTTCCTTTCCTGGTTGGTTTGCAGAAACCATCATCAAAAGTTGTATGTATTAATGAGAACATAATAATTGGTATTTTTCTTATGTGGAGGGACAGTTAATCTTGAGGCTTAAGGACATATGTATGGTTGTACCCCAGACATTCCCTGAAACTTCTACAATAAATACATCTACAAAGAGTCACATGGTTGCTACTGGGGAGATTTGGACTGGATTCCAGAGGAATTTTCATAATTCAATCTATTGGAATAAACTCCCAATGGAGGTGGTGGGTTCCTCTGCATTAGACAGTTTCAAGACCCAACTTGATGGGGTGCTAGGCTACCTTAAACTATATTCTTACCCTGAAAGGTTGGGCTAGATGATTCTTGAGGTTACTTCCATCTTGGTATTCTATGAATCTATACATCTATGGAACATTTGCTTTTGAAATTCACAGTTTAAACCAAGTTAGCTTTCTGTGTTGGTTAGGAAAGAATTAACATTGTTGACAAATATGGGTTATAGAGCTAGGCCTCCAATCAAGATTCAACAGGCACAAGTAATAAACATTGACAACATAAGAGACTTTGAAAAGTATGAATTTCTGCTTTGGATCTTGCTTTTACAACCTAAATCTACATCTAAACATAAATATCTTTATAATTAAAGCAGTTGAGAGAGGTCAGAATCACATCTTTGCTTAAAATTCTAGGACAGAAAGCATGTACAGGCACGCTTTTAATCAGTCTAGACTGGCCAGGTGAAAAGAGTCTAACATAATTTACAAGGAGCCAGACGGAAAAGACAAGAGGTAGACGATACAAGTTGCTCCTGGAGACATTCTGATTGTACACAAGAGGAAAGCTTTTTTACAACAAGGACAATCAGCCACTGGAATAATCTCCCTAGGGAAGTGGTGGATTCCCCAACACTGAACTGGGTGCTGGCCCATCTTGTTTAAACTGTACTATTCCCAAGAATGTTTGGACCATTGAGGTTCCTTTCAACCTGGGACTCTTTTAACAATTCATATTTGAGGCATCTGAAGAGGTCTATTTTTCAAGCAGAGAGACAGGCTAAAAGATTCTGGTATTTGAGCTCTTTTCTTTATAGGGCTGTGTTTTACATTCTTTTTGCCTGAGCTACATAGACTAATGAAATTATATGAGAATTCCTACACCAGAATATATGCTTCTGATCATGAAATGTCTTACCACCGCTATTTGCAACAAGGGTTAATTTAGTTTCTTGCAAGTTTTTACAATCAGATTTTTTAGTTCATTTTGACAAAGCAAAGCTGTTGAGTTGTACATGAAAATATGAAATCTTAAAGAAAAAAAAAATTAAAAAAATAAAATCAAGGATCCAATAATTTAAAGGCCCTTTTCCTTCTACATAGCAATTTAAATTTACTGAAGCACTTCAATCTTTTTTTGGTAAGTGCTTCAGCCTGGAAGTGATTGGGGTTCTGTGCTTGCACAGTATAAAGCAATTTAAAATTATTCAGCTGCTTCAATTTTTTATAGGTACTTTTATTTGAAAATGATTGGGGTTCTGATCATGCTCAGCACTGGATAATTTTAAATTATTTAAATGCCTTTTTTTAATCAATGCTTCATGTTTAGGACTGAATTCTGGAAGGCTATAGTACATTATTAGACAGTTTAAATTATACAAGAATTTTATATTTTACACAATCTTTCATCTCCTAAATAAGAATCAGTTTTCAAGGGTGAAGGCATAAAGCATTGCACTTCAAAATAAATCAGCATTATGCAAAATCAGAAACCTTTCTCTTTTTTTTAATATTGTAAGAGAGCCTTTTGCCATACTCAAATTCCCATGTCTTACTACACGCTTTGGAACATGAACATTTCAGAAGCTACATACTTCACTAAACTGAAAGAGTTTCAAAAGGAGAACAGAGTCTGAAGATGGGAGTCCATGAAAAATAAGAAGAATTTATTCCCACAGCACTTGACTTGCTAAACTCCCTGTCAAGCAAGCATTCAAGTCCTCTGCAGCATGGATACACTGTGCTCATATTTATATTGGAAATACAAAGTATATCAGATAGAAAATTCAGGTTGGACTTGAGGGACATTGTTCCTTAATTAGCAGGACAGACACGCAAGAGCCTGGGGATTTGAGGTTTCTTTCATTTGGTTTTTTTGCTTGGTTTTGGTCTAAATTGATTGAGTTACTGTTCTCATCAGTCAAGAACATGCTCTGCTTTTAAGAATTTCCATATGAAAGGAGAGGAAATTAAGGTATAACATTTGAGAACAGCATTAGAAGTGTACAAATGGAGAATGGAGAAAAGCAGCTGACAGCCAACATTTATTAGTGAATTCTCCACTTTGTTCTTACTCAGTATGCTTCATTAATACTTTGCCAATACACTTACACTTACTACCAAACAAAAATCCACTACGAGTATTTTTGTGCTTTCCACCAAATATGAGTGTTATCTAACCTCTGTTTTAAAATGTGGCATGCTGGAAAGAAAAAGTTAGTGACTAATTTCTTCACTAGGCTTGTCTTCGTATTTCACCCTTCCCTTTTTAACACAAATGACATAAAAGAAGCAGGGTAATTTCTCACTAAGAAAACCAACCCAGTGTTCATCTGTACATTCATTTGAAAAGATAGTAGCTAGTCCTTAAAGACATGGACATGCTTTACTAATTATAGGCTTTTAATTCTGTCTCTACAATTTCAATTAGTAAGTAAACACTGACATCCTCAATTGCACTACATGGAGCTCCCCTTTATCCAGTTAATCGTATTCACTGCAGCAATTCCCTAGGTTGAGGTCTCAGAGTTCCTACCTCCTGTAAATCCTCAGTATTACATCCTGTTATTCAGAAACAAAAATACTAACATATCTTATCATTCAGAAACATGTGTCCTCAGCTTAGGAAGGACTGTGTCTTGCTCTCTCCCAATAGTCTGCTCCTGTGCTCCATGTACAGAATTAAGTTGTGAGGCACTGCTAAACTCATCTGAAATGTTTTGCTTAAGTTAAACCTCATGTTTTAGTAATTAAAGAAGCTGTGAGAAACCATAATTAGACTAAGAGTCCAACAAATATTAATCACTAAAGTAATATTCTATTATTAATAAGCAGCTATTCACAGTAGGAGTTTCTCTTGCGAGAAATAAGATTAGGAACTATGCCAAAAGCAAACCAGAAGGCACAGCACATTGGGTTGTTTGGTGCCTCATTTCCATTTTTGACTGCTTTCACCTGTACATTAGTTATTTTGTGTTGCTATTTTAGTGGAGAAGGCATAAGGAGGCTTTGGGCTGTGATCCTAGATCTATTTGCTAGTCCAAGTGGTCCCAGTCACTATAGTAAGGATTTCCCTTCCTTAATTCTAATCAAAGCCAAGAGATACACTCAAAATGCACACCATGAGCAAACCACTTAACCTCCCTAGGTTCCCCCATCTGTAAGTGAAAACAATACCATTAACATACATAGTAGGGAGGTTCTATGATTTTCTTAAGTGTTTTTAAGAGGTTTCAAATCCTAAGTAAGAAGTACAGCATAAATATTGATAAATATTGCCTGTCTGAGGCACCACTTTGAGCAAACAAGCACTAGTATCATGTCAAAATATCAGTTTCTAAAATGCTAGGCTGAGTTTAGCTTCCTGCTTTCTTGTTGCATCCTCACCCTGTATATCAGTTAAAAATTAATAATAGTAGTTTCATAACAGGACTCCTTTGAGGAGATCAGTTTTAGATCTTTTGCTCTTTAAGTCTCTTTCTCTGCAGTGGGAAAATACTGAGAGACTCAAACAAACCTAACATGAAGAGTCAGAGATTTAACAAAAGATACTGCCTTTTTCTTAGTAAAAAAAAAAAATTCTTAAGTTACCCTATTAAATACAAATACAATAAAGTGCAAGAACATAAATTTATTTGGTGGGGAAATATCTGATGTAATGACTTATAAGAAAACAAGTATTAATCAAATATCTGTTCTTTCCACTTCTTATTTTACATGAAGTCTGTACTAAACTGTGCTAGTAGTTGAGTGTTCCACTGCTGTGTGGAGGACTTTTTTTTTTTTTAATGCATGTTAAATCACAGATTGCTACCTGAACTGTTACAAAATAGATATAGCTTAGATGGATTCTCAATTTCAAAATCAGTTCACAAGATCTATATGCACCAATAACTTCCTCATGTATCACTGTCACAAGTCTTCATCATAGAATCATAGAATGGTAAGGTTGGAAGGACACCTCAAGGATCATCTAGTTCCAACCCCCTGCCATAGGCAGGGACACCTCCCACTAGCACAGCTCACTCAAGGCCTCATCCAACCTGGCCTTCAACACCTCCAGGGAGGGAGCAGCCACAACCTCCCTGGGCAACCTGTTCCAGTGCCTCACCACCCTCACTGGAAAGAACTTCCTCCTGACATCTAGTCTAAATCTTCCCTCTGCCAATTTAAATCCATTGCCCCTTGTCCTGTCATTGCAAGACCTTGTAAATAGTCCCTCCATAGCCTTCCTGTAGGCCCCCTTCAGATATTGGAAGGCTACTATAAGGTCTCCTTGAAGCCTTCTCTTCTCTAGGCTGAAGAGCCCCAACTCTTGTAGCCTGTCCTCATAGGAGAGCTGCTGCAGCCCTCTGAGCATCTTCGTGACCCTCCTTTGGACCCCCTCCAACACTCCCATGTCCTTCCTGTGCTGGAGGTTCCAGAACTGCACACAGTGCAGCATGTAGTAAGACATGGGAATTTGAGTATGGCAAAAGGCTCTCTTACAATATTAAAAAAAGAGAGAAAGGTTTCTCGCCCTTGAAGAGAAATGCTTTCTTCAGGGGATAGAAAGAAGAAATAACTACAAAATGCAAAATATAAATTGTAAAAACTCCGTTTTATTTTGCTTACTAATTAGGTTAAATATGTGTATTTATATAGAGATTTTCAAGACAAACATCCAGACATTGGGATTTTTTTGGCATCACTGAAAATTATTACCAAGCCCAACTTTAATTCTGTAAGTTCTGCACAGATGGAAGGTTATTTTTTTTTTTTTGGAGTCCTGTTTCCAGAAGAATTGCCTTTTATACCTGATGAAATGCAACTCATCAATTAGAAGAGTCATTTCAATAAGTTCATGTATATTACAATGTTACTGTTTCCCTTTTGCACTTGTTAGGGACTTTACAACAGCAAAAGCTTCAGTAGTAACTAACATAAAATCAATGTTAATATACAGAATTGAAGTATAAAACTCTTGCAAGAGGTTTATGCTCAATGTGATACTAGGTTTCAAATCCACAAAGGACATAAACTGAATACTCTCATTTAGAGTAGTGATCTACATTGTAAGAGAGAACAGAAATGCTGAGAAATAAATCCATAATGCAAAGGAGGCAGTTCTATTAGCTTCTGCCAACAATAAAATTCCAATCCCTTATTGCATCCATTGGCCACAAATAAAAGCCAAATAGCAACAGGAACAAATATCATATGGAGCAGATGGAAAATGAGAAAGTGTTTGATCAGATGTCAGGGAAACCACTCATTCTGCTACTTTTAAATAAAAAATGCTGCAATCCTGAAAAGCCAGCACAGTAGATTTGATAATAGGTATCTAGTAGTAGAAAAGTTCCCAAAAAGCAAGAGGCTGCTGCTATAATTTATTCCCACATAGCGAGATAAGAAGCACTTGCAAGGCTTGAGGGTTTTTTTAATCAACTGGTACAGAACTAAAAGAAGAACTCAGTGAAAATCAATTAGCCCAAGGGGGAAGCACACTGCAACAGAATGGACTTGAAGGAGAAATGGAAGGGGAGGAGGACAAAAAAATATAAATAAATCTCATGCTTGCTCTGAGAGCTCACAGAATATATTACACAACAGAGGTGTGACGGTTCTGTATTTAGTACCATAGCTCATAGATAGCATCTTAGACCATAAGCTTTCATATCCATTGTAACCATCAGTATTTTCTGGTATGTAATTTGTTTCATTAACATAGCTCATATTGTTTCCACGCTCAACAAAAACTGTTAAAACAGGGTAAGGAAGAAGAAATAACTGCTCTTTTTTCATAGCTTGCTCTAATCAGCTTAGAGGATAGAGAATTCTCCTGCCAACCTACAAGCCAAAATCCTAACCCCTCATGAAATTCTCATCTGTGTCAGAGCCAGAACACCAGTGACTTATTTTTGTTTAAACTCTATGCCTTTTCACTTGGCAATTTACTTCTTGTTACTAGCTAGTTTCTATGTCCTAGATTTGGTTTCTGTCTTTTTTGGCTTTAGCTTCTGCTCTCTTATCCTACATCCTAGAGGCTGCCAGGATTATTGGACAGTTGAAAGTGGCACATGTACATGAATTCCCTTCACAGCTATGACAAAGACAAGAGCATCCATTTCACTCTAAGCAGTGTTCAGTTGCCAGCTATAAAAACGCAGGTGGTCTGTGTGCTTATAGTAAGTAGCTTCCGAGAGGCTCTCATACAAATACATCCATAACCATATTTAACTCAGGTTCCCACTGGAAATTGCCCTACATCTGACAGACTACAAGAAGACTAATATCCTTGACAACCTTTACCTCCACAACAATATTAACTCATTCTAAAGTTTATTGCAGTAACACATTAAGGCTTGAAGAGCTAGAAATTATTAGCTTAGCTAGCTCATTAGCAGATACTCATTTCTAACTTAGTTGAAGGATAAATGAAGCAAGAAATCAGTATGTTAAAAGGTCTGTCATCAGCTAAGACAGAGAGGGAAAATTGTCAGGGAATAGAAAACTTCTACTGAATAACTGATACCCATCTTTCTGCCTGTGAAAAGCCTAAGGAACAAACAATAAAGTCAGTATCTTTAAGGTAGGCCACTATTAAATCACTGTAATGAGAGAGTAGAAGACTAGCAAAGATTAAATTAAGGCCAGAAATTAAACTGTTTTTCCCCCCAGAGCCAAGCACACAGAGGAATAAGGCTTCACAAAGCAAAACTTACATAAAACTATCAAGTTCTGTTAATATTAATGACATTTGTTGTCATCTGTAATGCATAACTTGGATGAATTATTCTATGAAAATAATTGAAATGTGTTTTCCTCCAATCTCCACCCCTCCTTCTCCACTGGGCAATATTACTGGTTTAGAGGTTTACACTAGAACAGCGAGAAACCAACAAAACGTTTTTCTTAATTTGGAAGTGCATGGGGAAAGCAGCATTCTGGATATATTGAATCATTTTGTTTTACCATTTGTGAACAAAATGAGCAGTTAAAAGTTTCCCAAATCAGATAGCTTCATTTTGAAGAAGCCATAATTTATTATTTCATTCACAGTAGCTCAACATTGTACTTCAGCTTCATGGTCTAGAAGCCAGCAATTCTGTCTCTGTGTGACAGGGTCTCCATCTGAATGACAGCTCTGAACATGTTTCTGTTATTCAGCCATACAGGAGAATTAGGTTCATGAATGAGAAACCTGAGCTGTAGGGAACACAAATCACTATTAAACAGGCACAAAGCAAAACAAATTTAAAAAAAAAAAATCCTGTTTACTGATCTTTCAGAGCTTAAGAGTAGCAACTGGAGACAGCACAAACTAAAATATATTCCAATTTCTGATTTCCAGATGGAGGAGGGGGAAAGGGTAGAATCTTTGGAAGATAGTGGAAAAGCTACAGGTGAAATAATTTCAGTTGCCTGTATGGCTAGTCTTCACCAACTCAGCAAGTCATCAGCTCTTAGCTACTTTTGTCATTGTTTAAACCCATTTCAGTATGTCATTATAGTGGCAATTAACGCCTTCATTAGTATTGCCTTGCATTCTATAGACATACTGAGCTGGCACAAGCAGCAATACGTTAGTGAGACATCCCAACACAGGCTGAACAAGTCTGTTAGAAAGGATGATAAGACTTTAACCCATGAGGAAAATTGTATAAATACAACAGATTTTCTTCTAGTGACCAAACCACATCTTTCTAGGTAAGGTAGGCAAAGCCAAGCACTGACTAGCTGAGGAGATACTCTCCCAATCTCCTCACTGTTGTGAAAGTCTTAGTAGTTTTTCTTGCAACATAATCTAAAGAAAAAAAAATAATGTTGGGAGATGAAATACTAATGTTAAGGAGTAAAGATGGCACTTTGAAAGCAGAACCACGTTTTGAAGCAGTGCAAGTATCAACCAAACTGCCCTATAACGATTTTCCAAAGCATCAACCAAACTTATCACCTTGTTTCACGTACTGGAATTTGTGATAGTGTTGAAGTTGCTCCTAATGAAAACTAACCTTCTAATTTTTTTTATTTGAACTTTAGATCTTCAGATGAAGAGTGAAGTAAAGCAACAATAGCATCTCCAATTTACCTGACCTAGTTTCCTACAAAGCTATATTGTAAACTATCCTTTCTTTAGGCTTAAGTGAGTGCTCACCAAAGCGTATTCTGGTAAGCAGGAATAATGCATGAACTCTGAAGGTATTGCAGGATGTCTTCCTTCTCTATTCTACTTAGTTTGTATTGTCCATTATATTTAGGGTGCCCTGTTGTGCCATAAAGAATGGTGAATCTATCCTGGGCATAAATTAATGTGAAGCTATTGCAGCAGTTTCTTCTTCCCCTATGAATCCTTTCTGCAACACACCTTTTTTAAACGTGCGGTAATTATTTTGCTGTTACCTGCTACTAGAAGGAGGGAAGCTTGACAACAATGAATTGGACTTGCCCTTTGTCAGCTTTCATTGTATCTACCTACAGCAGACGGCAACCAAAAGCAACTCAATTAAACAGCCCTCTCGTCATAATATAAACAGAAGTTCTCACAGCATGAGCAGGAAACTTTTGCCATGACACTCCTTGTTGCATTTGACAAGTTTATTCAGAAGCAAGCATTTCAGTGGGGAGTTCTGTCATTCTAATCCTGCTCTTTATGCGAGAACAGATAATGCAATTTCGGCTACCTGAATAGAAAGGCTCTTGCTTCCAGATGTTCCATTGTGCCTTGCAGACAACAACTCTTATAGAACTGACACCAAAAGACAGGCATTATGAGTACTTTTTCCATCGTTAGCTTAAACCTGGCACAGGGTTTATAGTTTCCTTGTTGATTCCTGTAATTCTGATAGGCATAGCAGAAGCCAGCATAATGCTATCCTTCTATAGGTCTGTCATAATAGCAACAGAAGAGGGCAATTGTACTGAGCGAGGTGGTAAACTGAATTTACTCCTGAGCTATTGAAAGACTGTTTAAAAGATGAAAGAAAGATTGATTCAATGAATCAAAGCCTGAAGAAAATTGTAAACTTTGTACTTCCGGGACACAAACCTCAAACCACTACACTTACGGTGGCTACACTTACAGTGATTGCAGACACAGCAAACTTGCAGGAACACCCTGTCAGAGGATGTCAGGGCCCTGAGAAGGGCAAGGACCAAGCCAGTACAGGCATTACAGCCAACCTAGGAAGAGACCTGCAAAAAGGCTCTGCTAACTTTTGCCAGCAGCCTCAGGAGGTATACAGACACAGCTGTTGCCTGTTGGGTTGTAGTAAGGCTAAGCGAAAGAAAATACTCAAAACTCCCTAGTAACAAACCAGGCATCAGCTTTTTCTGTTGTCTCTATTAACATGAGCTAACCAATAAGCTGAGCTTGTTTCATTAATAATGTATTAGTGTTTATAATCAGTGTAATGTGCTTTTTTCTTTTTCCAGGCCTCTACAAGTATTAAAGAAATAAGCCTTGTCATGAAACTGTTGAAGGTTTTCTAATCCCACTGGAGAACAGCAAAAACATGCAAATAGAGCCATGAAGGAAGAAGAATAGTGAAAGAAGTAGAATGCTTAAGTCTACATACTTTTAACAGATTCAGTTTTGCATTTGGTTTTGCTTCTTAATATCAATTTATGTTATTTGACATCCTGTTTATTGTCCAATAGCAATATTTTTTTCCCCCTGCTTGCAATTTGTGATGTATAAGCAGTATTTACCTAAATATTCAGGTTTTCTTCTTAACCATAAGCTTTTGCTAGGAAATAAAGAGCTTTCTTTATAACTAATAGACTGCTCCGCAGGACTTCTGAGCATTTGAAGTTCTCTCTAAAGCCAGTGGAGTCTATAGGTGTCCACTTATTGCCCGTGGCTAAAGCTCAAATAGGTTCACACATGGGAAGGAGAACAAGAACTGCCCCAGAAGAAGTGTACCCATTCCAAGCACGTCGTGCTTTGCCCAGATACAATCACTCTGACATAAGCAATCTCTATATATCAATCTCCCATATTTATGTTTCAAACTAAATCAGGAGTCAATTATATTGAAGACATGGCATCACCACACCTCATTCAGTTCAATTCAACAGCAGCAATCTATTTCCTACGTACAGAGATTTATTCATATACTTAATGGCTCACACAGTGAGCTGCAAAGAAGTTGTTGTGCCTCAGCTTACTTAGAGAATTATTACGGTTCTCTAGACCACTGGGGGGAAAAAAGCAGAAAAAAAAAAAGACAACAACAACCAAACAACAACAAACTAACAACAAACCCAATGAAAACAACAACAACAAAAAAATACACACACAGAGAAAAAACAAATAACCAAAAATCCCCAAACCCACCAAACCAAAACCCAAATCCCTTCTTATTTTGAAATACTGTAAGTGATCCATTTTTGTCCAAAAGAAAAAAGTAATTGCCTCTGATTTGTTATCAAAGCATGATGATGTATCCTTTTCTTCTGTACCAATTTGTGTAATAGACATACATACCAATTCAGATATACCACTTCTCATCCTTATGTTATTTTCTTAGCCTAATGTTGTAGATAAAAGGACTAGAGCAGAAAGAATAGTGTGCAAAAGTGCAAAGCTGAGCAGTGATGCTAAACAGCAATAGAGATGTTCTTCCAGAGACTTACTTGACTGCAGACTGCACTCTCCCTTGTTAAACATACTTACTAATGTGAGCAAATTAACCACCTGGTCTATACTCGGATTCCTTTTCAAACATCAATTCTCCTGCAATTCCTTCCCCTGCTAATCTAGTGTTGAAAGAAGAGGGGGAAAATATCTGCACACCCTTAGAATATAAATTGTTATTAGACAGTAATGTGGTGCTCCATCTCTATGAAAGATGCAGAAGGATAGGAGAACTGGTTTGTAATTAGGGCACTGTACTACAATTTAGAGAAGCAGGTCACGTCTCCAGCATTTGTTATCAAATGTCTTTCAGAGTGGCTGGCAGATTTCTGACTGACATCCATGAAGTTTGGCTTGGGTCCTTCAAAACTTCAAGGAAATGTGGATAACAGCTGCCTGCTCCGCCTGCCTGATCCTCATCTCCTTTATTTAGTCAGTAATTTGGCGGGGGGGGACAGATTATCAGTAACACCTCTTGACAGCACAAAGCCTCATGTTTCCCAATTTCAGTCAAGCAAGACACAAGAAATCCTTGAGGCTGCATCTAGATTTTTTCTCCCTCTTGTGCAGCATAGCACACAGCTGCTGATATAATAAATCATTCTCTGAAATGGTAACTGACAGAGTAAAAGCACTTTGAATAGTAGCATATTTACACCAGATGTGAACATAGGTCACCAGAAAGATGTTCACATTAAAACAGATGGAGAATCAATGAGGCATGAGCTATAGGAAAGAACTTCTGGATAGTAAAAGCAGGAAAGAAGGCTGTGAGCTAACTCTGGAAAGGGAAAGACTCTAAGGGAATACAGGGACAAGGCTGGCAAAGTCCCTATGATTATCCTTTTTCTCCGCTGGCATGAGCCGCTTTTGAACTGAAAGATGCTAAGAACTATTCCAAAACTTAGGGAATGCAATTGAATTTTCTCCAGAAAATACAATGGGGTTTGAACCAGACAAGCAATGAAATATCTCCTCATTAAAAAAAAACAAAAAACCAAACCAATGACAAACTCACTAACAAAAAAACACCACACCACAAACACCAAAGCAAAACAGCCCCACACACACTGAATTATATTATCATGTTCTGTTTGAGACTTTGTACACTTCATTCAAAAAGTGACATCTTTTTGTGCCCTTCCTTTTCCTCTTTGCTGATTTACTTACCTACTCCCTGAACTCACAGTAGATGCTTCAAATTGCCTACTTCATCATGGACCGTAAGCAAGGGTGCAAAGCAGGAAAACTGGATAACCTAACTGATTTCTAGAACTAACATCCAGTTACACAGTGGTGATGCTTAGGTACACTGATGATCCAGGCCCTGTTAGTCCTTGAAATGACCTTTTGTAGATCAATTATGCCAAAACAACATTAACCATATCTGATTGAGCTAAGGTCTAGCAACACTAGACGTGGATCACACTAGTTTCCAAGACATGGATAAGAACCCTGCGAATTCTTCCCGTTGCCAACACATTCACATCCAAAATTTTCCTTCTTGGGAGTCCCTTAAGCTCTAGTCCTCTCACCCTAGTCCTCTTTCTTTTAATAGCTTTAAAAACATGACTTGTGAGAAAGTCTCTACTTATTTCCATGCACTAGCAGCATGATAGCAATCTACACAAAAAGAAACCATAGTATTTGAGGAATAAAGCAACAATGCCAAAGATGTGTTTGCTGCTGTGTTCAGTGTTAAGGCGAGGAGGGGGGGAGAATCACAATAAAACCTCCAAAACACACTTACTGAGTTTTTGACTTTTAAATGACATGGCTTAGTAAAGGTCCCCCAAGTGTGAGGACAGGCTGACAGAATGGAGAATAATCATTTGCCAGAACAGTCTCTGGAACAAGGTACTGTACTCAGTTGAATAATGAAACACCAGTAGCACCACAGGTAATATTCTTCACATTTATAGGACTTTTTCATTTAGAGGACTTTAACAAAAAAAAAAAAAAAAAAGGCAGCAAGAGATGCCAAGAGATGCCTTCTCTGCTTAGGCTCCAAATGTTTTCTTCTCACCCATATTGCCTTTCAACACTCCTCCCTATTATGAAAATGTTCTGTATTGATATAATTTGATGGTATCTTCCTTCATTGCCCCTGTGCCTTAAAAACATTTCCTGGCACAGCAATTAGGAAGATATTCAGTCACCGAAACCTTTCTCTTTCATTTGGAGCATACTATTAAACAGCAACCATCAAACAGGTCCAACCTTTTTATGCTACTAGACTTGTAACTAGGATAATTTAGCCAGGCTTGTTCACCAATCTGCAACTTCTCCTGTAGCCCATCTGCTACACAGTAAGGGAGTTGCTTTTTCCTAGATCACTTTCATAAGCCCATTTCAATATAAAGTCTACCTAGGTGGCAAACAAAAGCCACCTGTCAAAGGGAAAAGCTGACTTTGCTAGCAGAAGTTTCAGTCCCACATATTGATCCCATGGCACTATCTTTGTCTTTGATAAAAGCAGCTGGGAAATGGGGATGAAAAAAATTTATCAGACTGGTAACTTCACTTCTAAGGCTTCTTCCCCAGTCTTTGAAAAGAGAATTCCATCCAACAATGTGTCTTCTGTACTTTGGGTTCATGATCACAGTAAGGAGATGTAATAGCTAGGTGGGAATTAGATAGCTCTAGAGGAATCCCTTGAAGGGCTGTGATAAATGAGATAGCAAAAGGAGGTGTGCTCAGAAACCCTGCTGCTTTTGCAAACTGTAGCAAATCACTTGAGTATTACAGCTGAAAACCCAGGTTGTGGACTGCATTTTTAATTTCCCTCCCCTGAAATTACTACATACTAAACTCTTCAATAGACTGAAGTCCTACATGACACAAATTTTGTGGCTTCCAAGACTACTTTGGATCTCTTTTACTATTATAGTGATATTGTCACTGGGAATCTTTCAAAAGAAGAAAATTTAAATTTCCTTAGAATTCTACAGTACTTCAGATGACATAGATTTTGACCACCCAGGTCTTAAGATGACAACCATTCTTAAGATGACAATGATCATCCAGGTCCAACCTACTACATAATGAATGTCAAATATTTCTCTTCAGTAATCCCACCTTCTAGTTCAATGATTTTAGCTGTTTGCCAAGGATGAGATGATGTTTTTTTATCATTGAAATAGCCTACTTTGGGACTTAATTTCAGCAAGGAGTGTGAAAGTATCAGGTCAGAGTCCTTATATGAGAGAGATTAAACATGGAACAGTCAGTGTCAAAGAGCAGTGAAACTCCCAGCTGCTGCTAAAATATTTACACCTTCTTCCTACTCACTGGAAGATGTGGTTTACCTGCCTAAGCCCTGAAGAGCTTCCCGTGGTGTGGGGTTTCAGGTAATGGCCACAATAACTCAGAAGTAGTTGATGTGAAAATCTGATCATGTAATGTATTTTAACAATCAGCCTATACTACACTAAGCTGCTGACATATCAAGAAAGGATGTAACAAACAGAGCCCATAGAGGGTATTTATCATTGTTTCTTCTTGCACAGCATGTATAACATACACAGGCCAAAAACTGCCTGCTTCCCACCCTGCAGTCCAGAAAATAGAATCTCAGGGTCTGGTAGAAGAATTTGATTGGAAGAGAGTCAGCAATGCTCAAATGGGAAAACCTTTCATGGAATACAGAGCTGACCAGTTAGTTTCCAACTCAGTGCTCTTTTATGAGAAAAGGCAGTTGTACCAAAAATAAAACATTTCAAGGGCATGTATTTCTGTTTAAACCTGATTTCAGTAACACCAAGAGAAATTAATGATGTGTTGACTTGCATAATATTGAGTTATATAATGCCAAAACATTTAATATTTAAAATCAAAATGTAGTGTTTCAGTGATGAGAAAATACAGCATTTAGACAATTCCTGAGGATTTTTGTTTGCTTATGTTGACATCTAAATCCCATTGCAATTTTTACTGGGAAAAATTTAGAGCACAGTTTTCTCGAAGTGTTTTGCATTCCCTCAGAACATTGGTTATGCTTCCCAGCCGGTGCTAATCCAATCCATTTATTTGAAATTTTGTTTCACTTGATCTCAGAAATCCCAACCCAGATGTTCTAAACTTGACTGTCTCCTTGGGGTGTCATTTCTAATTGTAACCCTAAGAAGAAACACACATTACCTCTGTTAATTCAATAAGCAGGGGAAAGTTCCTCAGCATCATGGCCAGCAAAACAAACCTTGGTTATAAGCCTTACAGATAATTTCTAAATGCATGCACCTGTGTTTGAATTGTTTTTCATGTTCACTGCACAGTTCTCAGGCATATTTACTTCTGATTTTCAGAAGCAGCTACTCTATTTCTCTAAAGATACTTGGACTTTTAAAGTCTGCTGTAAATGAGGCATGCTGATAAATCCTCCCATCATTTAAACACATTTATACAATTACACCTTATTCTCCAAAATTAGTTAATTTTTTACTACATCAGTTTCTATTCAGTGAGGTTACGTGGGTGAGGAAAAAAAAATCTAGATGCAGAACATCCTGCTTTTAATAGACAATGCACAAGAACAGTTTAATCCTGCAAGGCTGTGTTTGCCCCAGGAGGGAAGTGTTCTGCCAATATAACTGAACTGACACAACTGTTGTTGTATTGGCAAAGCATTAAATGAAAGCAGAATTAGGCCAAGAGTGAACATTTCTGAAATAGTCCACTTATCACTCTTTAAGGTGGGAGCCCAAACAATAGCACTTGGAAAGCTAATACAAGGCAACAATAGAAAGCAGCAGCACACATCACCCAGCCTCCGCTGCAGTACACAGGGAAGCATATAATCAAATGAAAAGCAGCACAAGGCACCTGCAATCACACACATCTTGCAAAGACAGGAAAACTACTCCATCCCTCCTGCCACTGCAGTTGTGGAAATTGTAGGCTCACCTCCTTACTGCAAGAGTTCACCTGAACTCTTTATAGAAGTACAGAGCACATCAGAAGTGATGCCTGCAAGTACCTTCTTTGACACCATTTCACTAATTTGTTGCAAACGATGACACCCGGGTGCCACATCTGAAAATCGGCACGATTTCCCTCAACCCTTAATTGTCATGCAGCATATAATGCACCTTACTCCGATATTCCTGGCAGGAGACAACAATATTAGCTATGAAATCTGTAGGCTTCTGCCAAATTCACAAATACTGGCAGCAAAACCTGTGGAAGGGGCAGACAGGGCTGGGAAAATGAGAAGTAATTTAATGCAAATGTTCTGTAGCACTCCCCAGGCTCCATGATTAGGGATGTCAAAAAATTTAAGTGCTCCTTCTGGTTAATATTATGAAGAACTGATTATTACTCACTCTATATAAGGTTTTCTAAAAAAAAATTTTTTTATAAGTCCTTCATTATTTTGTTCACAAAAGTGTATTTTGCATTGTGCTCAATAATTTCCCCCCCTCAAAGTGAAAGCTAATTGTTAAGTTCTGATTCTTAACCATGTTTCCTTTTACTTAACTTATTTTTACTCCCTGGTGTAGCAGATAATGGTACATGGTTGGTTTTTCTTTTTTTTAAAACATAAAGAGAGGTGGGGGAAATACATTTGCTAATGCAGGTAGGCATAACTTATGCTGAGGGCTAGATTGTTTCGAACACATACCATTTCATTTTCTCAGAGAAATGTTTAAAAAGCCCATTTAGAGATTGCTTTTGAAGGTGAAAGTACCCGTGTGCAGAGGGTGAGTAGAAGTTCTGCTTATACATTTGCCCATACTTTCAAAAGCTGAAGAGTATGATTTACAGGTCACTGATTCCTTGATCTAGATACACCTTTCAGCCACATTTGAATAAATAATCCTGATTAATTACTGAAACACTTCAGGATTAACAGCTACGCTCTCACGCATAGATGAATAGTTCATTAAAGAATTTAACCTAACTGCAATATCTCTAAAGAAGAAAAATATATTCAGAAAAAAAACTAGTGAGATAGACATAGTCAGCAGTCACCTGTTAAAACAAATGAAGCAGACTTTTACTTAGAAATTCTTTTTTTTTTTTTGCTTCAAAGAAAGTTTGAAAGGAGTTTGTTTCTTGAATCAATAGAAAAAACCCTGCCAGTGAAAATTCCTCCTCTTTGATTTATAAATACCTTATTCCTAATGAATAGAGTCTTCAATGGTAGCATGCAAGAGTTAACTTTCCACAGAAATAATAATCTACTATCCACAAAGCCAGAGATTTTCATGGAAATACAGCCTGATCTTCAGAAAGGTCCTTGGTTTGGTGTAATTTGGATAGTCTGGCTGACACGAAGATTAGTCTCAAACAGTGTTAAGGTGATGTACCTCTGTGGGTAAACATCATGGTAAAAATCTGAAGAGAGCCAGTATGAAATGGTGTGGATACATCCTGCAAAGCACCACTGTTTTCCAGTACTTACACTTTGTATGCTGAGTCTCTGTATTGAACTACCATCAATCACAAGTTTGATATTCCAACTCTTCAGAAGTTCACATCTAAGAATGTGATTCAGCCATTGTTAGTCTTCTGATCCACAGAAGGGAAATGTTTCTTTAATATGACTATCCAGACTTATTTTAGAGCTGTAGATCGAGTAAAGATGTACACTCCAAAAAACCACCTAGTCTTTGCTATTAAAATAACCAGGAGAACTAGGTCAGATACAGACATGCAGGCAAATGCATGTAATGCAGTGCACAAAGAAAGTTCATTTATGAGAACTTGATTATCTTACTATGTGCACAAATATGCTTAGCCTGATCCAAATATCAACTATCCTGTAGTTGATTAAAAGTCACCTTCTTTTACTGCAGGGAAATCTGACCCCTCAATTCCTGTTATAGCCACAAAACTAGCTTCAGCTGCTTTTTTAAGATATTTGATTTATCCTTCCTTATTTACTAAAAACAGTCATGGTGAAACTCAACTGGTACCTTAAATGCTTTATTCCTAACAACAACATAGTTGAGATAAAGTCACTGCTGGAAACCTGATGGAATGAAAGCATTCATTAATCACTAGTGCATAAGTGCATGGGAGATGCAAGGCTATATTTTGGTTGCAAAAGAGGTAATTTACAGTTGCCCACATTCCTCAGAATCGATCCAAAATCTGTAAGAGATGCATAGCAAATCAGTCCACAATCAAATGTTCTCTAATAAGATTAAAACTCTTTGTTTTTTTTTTTTTAAAGCCAATCCATGGGCAATGGGAGGCTTGCTTATTAACCAAAGTCTAGTACTGAATGTGAAATTAGGGATAAGTTATTTGCCAGACAAAGACAGTGTCTGTTATTGGAATTCGAAGTACAATTAATTAGGCACTTGCTCAGAGTGATTTATCCTACTCCTCTCTCCACTGGTGCTGCAAATGCCTGCTGTGGACATCAGGTGTATTACTCTGTTTTACATAATAGTCTGATTCTAGAGTTGTTCATTAAAAACTGTTTCCAAGATTTAATAAAATTTTCCCAAATTTCATGGCTCCATCCACAGCATCTAATACCTACAGATATATTCAAACTGCAGACTGTTACTATACATCACAGAAATTTATGGAGCCAGAGGATAACTATAATCACCTAACTACAGAGTTCTGCTTGCTCCTTTGTTTTCACATGTTATTTTCACCAGAGTTTGGTTTACTTTGTTTTTGTTTTTTTAAACATGCAATAGTCACAGGTGCAGGTTTGGCAAAACACACAGGCACTTCCTTGGTGCATTTTGCTGAATGAGGTTTGGGCTAGGAACGCATTTGAATATTTTGGTCAACAGCTTCAGCCCAGCTGGGACTAAGAATATCCACAGAACCACCTGCTTTCTGCTGTCCTCTTAATAATGTGCCAGTGGATCTTGTCTACGCCCCCAGAAGCTTTAAAAAAAGATGAATCCCAAATCTCAGCAAGATGGGGAGAGGTTTTATTGCACATCCTGCCCAGCTGCTTAAGTTAGGGTTTATCTAACTAGGAGCTACTACTAGAGTTCATAACAATGACCACTTATGCCCCAGAGCAATACTAGAGGTGCTAGGCTTGAATAGCACAAGTGTTAACATTTCTAATACACACAAGTGTAGTTTTCCAGCTGTAAAGGTTCATTGATTTTATAGTTTCAAACCATCATTTAACCCAATTTTATATCTCTCTTCTATGCCAACAATAATCTGTAGCTTATGTTTGAATGCTCATCTCTTGTCATTCATCTGGTCAATAAAAGGGCAGAAGGCAAGAAAGGGTAACATGAATATCGACAAATACCTGGCAGTTAAAGGGTTCTAAGCTGTAATGCAGAAAAAAAACAACTGAAAAGATTAAGTAAAGATTAATAACAATAATAAATGAATAAATAAATAATAATGAATAATAATAATAAATGAAAATAAATATAGCCTTTTTTTTTTTTCCTGTGACATCAGCTATGGAGTAAAGAAACATCAAAACGTTATAAAAACTTAAATCAACTTAGTAGACCAAGATCACCTAACACTTCATTCTGCTGGGTTTACAAACATGCATCATTTTGACTCATGATTCAAAAGAACTGAAAACTTTCTTGCTTAGTGGTACAGATGGTTTTGACTGGTGCCAGGATAAGCCCATCCAAGAGAGGACTATTCTGTTACAACAGCATAAACATCTCCATAACTAACAAACCCCTACAAAACTGTCATTGTGTCTGAACAGATCTATTTTCCTGTATTAAAAATAATCTCAGATTTGATCATTTTCTATATCTGGATTATATAAAGTAATAAGGTTGCTTTGCATCTTTTACACTAATCCAGACAGTTAGAAAGTGAAGTCAGATCTTTACAGGAACCGATTAAAAGAAAACATTGATTTGTGAACCAAACCAAGCAGTCAAAACACATTATCTTTGCTCAGCTGCCAAAACTTAACATCCAGATTTGTGTCCAGATAAAACCCATCATAATGTAATCATTAATCAGTCTGATTTAGAATAAACGTTTGCAACAACTGATTACTGTTGTGCATAACCATTTTTCCTTTAAAATCTGAAAATGTTTCCCCTACTATTCCAAACAATGCAACTGATTCTGCCAGTTTGGTGGGGCTAGGCAGAAATGCCAGTGACTCATCTTGAAACCATGGAGTCTTGTCTCAAATAAATAGTGCATACTTTCAGCATATTCAAAGGCTAAGAGCCACCATTCCTCTCAACACACAATAGGCATCTGTACCCAGTTACACTGTGACCTGTGCCTTTAAACATCATTTCTCCTCAAACTAGTGCTTTGGCATTATGGAGTTTTGTTGAGACAAGAGAAACAACTTCATGCCACACAACAGCAGGAACTATGGAAATAGCTGTCAGGCATGCAAAAAGAGGATTATAACTGTACTTGGTGAGTGTCATTTGAAATAAGAATTGGTTGGAGGTTGATCCAAGACAGATTTGTTTATTTTTTTGTGATGTAGACAAATGAACTGTTGCTGTTTCAGGTTCAGACTTCACTGAGAGGTTTCCACTTGAGGATGTCCCATTTAACCCAGGGCAAAACAGTCCTGATGAATCCAAAACTGAGCATCTGAAATGGGAGGAAAAGTGGAAGAAAGCAGCATAGTAGGTGGGAAGAACTGGAGAGTGTCTAGTCCAGTTCAGGTAGAACTGGGGCAGGTGTAGGCAACAGCTCAGCATGCACAGCGGGGCACCAGTACTCACACAATGGCAAATGACTTGCTCTTAGTCCCTGTAAGTGTCTTTAGGCATTTATCTCTTTACTGTCACACTAGCAGGCAGCAGAGTCACCAGCAGCTGAGGCTAATGTCCCTCACAGTTTGTTCCCACTGGTTTGAGAAGGGGACAATGTTTGTCAGGGTGCTGAAGAGGTAGAAGGCAAAACAGAAGCATGGCAAGAAGTTCAATCCCAGGGACAAGAGGACAGTATTTATTTACAGCTGTCCATTAGCTACAATTTTTTCCTGTCATAAGCATCCTACCTAAAAGAAGAGATCAAAATAGATAATGGGCAAAGGAAAGATATTAGGAGAAACAAAAATAAGCCATGTTTGGGAAGAAGAGCTTCTGCCCAATTAACTTTTTTATTTTTTTTCCCCTTCAGAGTATGAGGAGCAGGAGACATTTATTTTGACTGCTGATTGCCAAACAGTGCATTTAAAAAAAAAAAAAAAAAAAANNAAAAAAAAAAAAAAAAAAAAAAAAAAAGCCAAACCCACACCAGTTTCAAGTAATTCTGTAACTGGACATAATTCCATCTAATTGAAAGCTGAACATTTCACTGTTAGTGTCATTTTTTTAATCTCCCTTAACATACAGCTTGGTATGTAAATGGCAACACAGAAACAATGTCAGAAAGCACTATAACAAAGTACCTACAGAGTACTGCTCGGCATCCACAGCATCCCTATTTATTTCTAGAATTAGATGTGCTTTTCTTCAGATTTGTCTAATCACTTGATTTGTGTTTTGGCACTTAGAAACAGTAAATTAAAACCTTTACCCCACCAAATTTAAATAATGCTGAAGTTGCAACAGGAGATAATGAAGCCAACATTCAACATTAATAATGGAATCCATTCCTTATTTCTGCAGGCTGGTTTCAAAGGACAAGAGAATAATTTCATCAAAACATTCTCATTACTTTGTCTAAGTGCTGCATCTTCCATAGGGACCCAGAGTTACTTATGCTTTTGCATAAAATATCCAGTTACTTCTACTTTCGCATTCACTCTAATCCAACTCTAAAATAAAGACATGTGAGAGGGTCTCTGCCTGTGGGAGCTTGCAGCATAGCTCTCTCTTTTGGGGAACAGCAAAACTTTTAGTTGAGGTTAAAGTTGATCATTTTTATTAGGAACAATATATATATATATATATATAGAAAGAGAAAGAGGATCACGTAGCGTTTCCTTTCACAGAAATTCTAAGAGAGGCTTTTAGCATATTAACAGTGGAGTCCAGCTGGAAAATATCTGTATCCATACCACACTAATAAAGTCAATGGAGATCCCTATCATCAGTCTCTGCAAGGACCCCATGAGAAAAATACAGCTGGCTATGAGCAATTAACTTGGAAAACCCTCTAAGGAAGTATTCTGATTGCTCCACATCACATTTAGCATGATGGGGTCTGAGGGAATGATTAAGACACAGCAACAATGTAATTAAATAATTATTTTAAAAGCTCAAGAGTCTTCATTCTTCCTTCAGAAAAAGACCACCTTCTATCAAAGTACAGAAAGAGAAACAAAGGACTCTCAGAGATGCTACACAGAGCTAATAAGAAAATATAGGAAAGTAGAATGTTCTTGTAGATCTTCAGGTAGAATCATAGACCCCCAACTGTTGACCTATCATCATCATGACCATTAAACCATATATCAAAGGAAGAACTGAGAGAAGTATAGAAATCTTTTCACTGAGTAAGTCTCCACTGTATGAGCAGCATGGTACACTGGAGAGCTTCTTATGATCCACATGCAGAAAGCTGAGACTTGATTATTTATTGGCTCATTCCATGTTGCTGCATGGTTTCCCCAAATTTCTGCAACTATATTCTTTAGCAAAAAGCTTAAAATCCATTAATATTCTTCCTAGATTACCTAGTTGCAAGCAGGAATGCTACATGGCTGATAAAAGAAAAAAGGAAAAGGTGGATCTGGGAACGGAAGGCAGCACAGTTTTCAAACCAAGGCAGGTACAAGTTCTGGTCTAAACTGCAAGATTTGTATGACTGTCTCCCAAATAAAACAATATAGATGCATGTAAATTGAATAACTGAACCTGTGTATGTAGTCATGTAGTCTCTCTTTGACCAGCAATAAAGTTCTTACAGAGTACACATCATTTTCCATGACAAAATTTGGCCTTCTTCCCACTTACCTGGCTTATGTATGGGGAAAAAAAAAAAAAAAAAAAAATTGAAGGTGAAAAGGGTGAGTTTTTTTGGTCAATCATTCTAGAGACTTCTTTTGCAGATTAGTATTCTCCTGTTACTAGGGAAAAATAAAATGAAAGCCTTTCTCTAGATTCTGAATTAACACTAAATAGATCATTCTACAGCTGTAAGTATTGGTTTGATAAGACTTGAAGGCATAGATTTACTAGTAATGAAACTTCATCACTTTCCATAATGAAAAAGTAAACTCCTAACCAAAGGGGCTGGGTAGATGCATGCAAAGGGTAGGTCTGTATGGTCACCAGAGATTAACTTTGATGAAAAATTACGTATTACCAGCTGTACTGCAAAAGTGATGAAAGAAGTCAAAGCAATACAAACACACATAAATTTAAGAGGATCCTGATATTTAGTATGAAATATGCACACATATTAATAGAAAAATGAGATTCAGCTCTATAAAAGTCTAATTGCATTCTTAATCAAATTATGAGATGTTTAAAAAGGTTACTGAAATACCTTTGAAGCTATATCAGAAACAAGAAATAGCATAAGCCCTTTGGTAGCACTTTGGTTAATTAAACAAAACAAACAAACAAAAAAATTAATATTTGCAACTAGTCAAAAAAAAAAGAACCTTTTTTTAAGGCCACATTAATATCAAGCAAAAATATAGCCTGCACTTCCCTTTTTACAGATCACAGAATCAGAGAATGGTTTGGGTTAGAAGGGACCTCTAAAGGTCATCTGGTCCAACCCCCTTGCAATCAGCAGAGGCATCCTCAATTAGATCAGGTTGTCTGACCTTGAATATCATAGAATCATAGAATCAATCAGGTTGGAAGAGACCTTCAAGCTCATCCAGCCCAATCTGTCACCCAGCTCTAGCCAATCAACTAGACCATGGGACCCCCAGGTCCTTTCTGCCTGGCTGCTCTTCAACCACTCTGTCCCCAACCTGTAGCACTGCTTAGGGTTGTTGTGGCCAAAGTGTAGAACCCTGCACTTAGCCTTGTTAAATTCATCCCACTGGCCTCTGCTTATGCACCCAGCCTGTCCAGGTCCCTCTGCAGAGCCCTCGTACCCTCCAACAGATCCACTCCTGCTCCTAACTTGGTGTCTTCTGCAAACTTACTGATGCTGGACTCAATCCCCTGGTCCAGATTATCAACAAAGATATTGAACAGGCCCAGGCCCAGCACTGATCCCTGGGGCACACCACTGGTGACAGCTGCCAGCTGGATGTGGCACCATTCACCACCACTCTCTGGGCTCGGCCCGCCAGCAGGGATGGGCCTTAACCATCTCCCTGGACAATCTGTTCCAATGTTCCACTACCCTCATGGTAAACAACTTCCTCCTAACATCCAGCCTTCTTCTCTAATTTCAAACCATTGCCCTTCATCCTATCACAACAGGCCTTTGAACACAGGCCCTCTGCAGCCACCTTGTAGGCCTTTCCCTTTCCATCTCTCCCGTAGGCCCCCTTCAGGTACTGGTAGGCCCCTCCCTTTCCAGCTCTCCTGTAGGCCCCCTTCAGGTACTGGTAGGCCCCTCCCTTTCCAGCTCTCCTGTAGGCCCCCTTCAGGTAGTGGAGCCTTCTCTTCTCCAGGCTGAACAACTCCATCTCCCTCAGCCTGTCCTCACAAGAGAGCCATTCCCTCCTCCTGATCATTTTTGTGGCCCTCCTCTGGACTTGCTCCATCAGGTCCATGTCCTTGTTGCGTTGAGGGCACCAGACCTGGATGCAGTACTGCAGGTGAGGTCTTACCAGAGCAAAGTGGCAGAATCACCTCTCGACCTGCTGGCCACACTTCTTTCAAAGCAGCTGTTTGCCTTCTGGGCTGCAAGCACACACTGCTGGCTCACATTCAGCTTCTCCCACCAGAGCTCCAAACCCCTTTTCCACAGGGCTGCTTTCTGTCGCCTCACCCCTCAGGCTGTACTGTTAATGAGGATTGTTCCAGCCCAGGTGCAGGACCCTGCACTTGTTCTCGTTGAACCTCAGGAGGTTCACCTGGGCCCACCTCTTTAGCTTGCCAAGGTCTTTCTGAATGATATCCTGTCCCTCTAGCATACTGACAGCACCACTCAGTTTGATGTCATCTGCAAACTTGCTGATGGTGCACTTGATGCCATTGTCTGCATCACTGATAAAAATATTAAGCAGTACAGGTGTCAGTATGGACCCCCAAGGGACACCACTTGTCACTGATCTCCATCTGGGCTCTGAGCCACTGACCATTGCCCTCTGGATGCAGCATCCAGCCAATTCCTTATCCACTGAACACTCCAGACATCAAATCCATATCTATAACTTGGCAACTAGGACGTTGTTGGGGACTATGTCAAAGGCCTTGTTGAAGTCCAGATAGATCATCATAAAGGGTTAAATTCTGCCCCAAAACTTTTGCCAAGTAATTAGCATGAGTGCAAAGGTGAAATTAGATGCAGAATTTGCTCCTGCAGTGCAGTTATTTGCTCAATTACCATCTCAGTAGTAATGTACCTCTGCCACCAATAGACATCAGTGCTTCTTTGTTTTAAGCAGAACAAACACCCAAGGAGACAAACTCCTTGCCCTCAAGAGTTTAAAGTCCTGAGAAACAAGAGAGACTGAAGGATGACAGCATCACAACTAAGAGCTGTTTCCCCTCCACACATCTTCTTTGCAAGTCTATAAAAGTTCAGGAGGCTTAAGCAAATTTGTATTGAAGAAAAAAGTAAACAACTGTAATTTGAAAAAGCTCATAATAAAAGCAGGACACAGCTCTATTGCACCTGCAGCTTCTTCATGGATCCATATTGGTCATTAACTCTGTCAGTGTTCAAACATCTGTGACAGCTCAGGCATTGCCCAAGTTATTTTCAGAGCTGGTGCAGTCTAAAGAGCATTTTAAATCATTCTTTCACAGCACATTTCCTGACTCAATGACACAGGTAAAAAGAAACCATCTGTCTGTGTCCTTTTTTTGCATAACCTCATTTGCATCCCATTGATAATATTATATAGGCATTAATATCAAAATATTTCCGATTCTTTTGGCTAGCAACACTCCAATTTGTAGACAGCAAGGTTATTTCATACTTAAGCTTATCCGAGATTGCTTCAGAAGCAAACTAAATCAGGGGGGAAAAAAATAAACCAAACAACCCAAACCCACACAAGCACACATTTGCTGTGATGTGACAGGTCACTTGATTGTATCAACAGCTAAGGTTATATCAACAGGTTTCTTGTTTTTGTTTTGGCAGTTTTTTTTGGTCTGACTACAGCAATCAAATCATTCAAGTCTATAACCCTAATGAACTCTATAACCCTAATGAAAAAAAAGTAATTTTATATATATATATACATACTACTGAGTATAAAGTGGGTTCTCCAATCATGATTCTACTTTTGGTTAGACCATTCCTTGATAGGCAATTAAAGATTTCCATTTTTGCAATGCCACACTTTGTTTCAGAAGCAAGTCCAATAAGTTATCTAAAATTACCTTTGAAATTATGTTCATAGCAGTCACTTAGAACTTCAGAAACAACATTTTCACTAACCTCCTTTAGTTTTTGACATCCAGGAAGAAGCTTTTGTTTTCAACACTTGCACAAGGAGATTGATGTTATACTATGATTAATTCAGAGCATCAGGTTCTCACCCATGCTTGTTAAACATGGTGCTTCACATGCTGGAAAGCAACGCCCCATAAACCTAGGCAAGCCCTTTTCCCAAGGTAGTTATGTTGAGTCAGCAACAAATTTGGGACCAATTTATTGCCTGTACTGTATATAGCTGCAATACACAGTAGGAATTCACTGCTTTATGTCCCACGGTCCTGGTCTCAGTGTTCTTATCAAGTCTCCCAGAGGGCACAGCAGCTCCCATCCAGCTCATATGTCCAAATTTTCTCAGGAAGAAATCCCAAACGCGAATGGAAGTGTGTGGCAGGATGAAGTCAGACAGCTAATGGGAGCACACCAGGTGACTGTACATGCCATAGGTTTGCATTCAGTTTGTTGCATGTAAGTCATTCAGTTTGTTGTATGTTTCAGGTATTTGGTACTTGCAGACTTTCTTCAGCATTAAGTGGTAGCCACTTCCTTCAAATATTAAATGAGTCAGTCATGGATTAGCTTTCAAACATCAATATATTTAGTCAAAGAGGCTAAAACCAAGCCTCACCATTAACCTTCCTTGACTTCTTTCTTTGTAAGTCTCCTTGACATCACCATGATGCTTAAAACCTCCCCCAACACCAAAAAAAGCCACCACAAACAGAAATCACTATTACCCGTTCCAATTAGTCAATTCCTTTCTACTTTCCACCTCTGCATTCCTTACCTTAGAGTTGCACCGAAAGCTCCTTTGAGCAAGGATCATCTCATTCCATTTGCATCACTTCCATAGACTAAATATTCCTTTATTTCCTACAACTATAATCACTTTGGGGAGGGATTCAGGGTTTAGATGATCATCCACCATAATTTGTAACATAAAAATATTAACCAGAGATGAGTAAGAGAGAAACAGCTAACATTCTGCTGTCATTTCACCTAGACAACTCACTGCTGGGGGTGTGGCAGGACATGGACAAGAGCACAGCTGCACAAAAAGCTGCTGACACTTAATGTGGAAAGGTGACAAAATGGTGTGCACAAAATGGTGTTAGCATTACCCAATGGCAAGTGCATGGCCAGAGAGGTGATAATTTTGTACTAGAAGTGGCTTTTTAAAAATTACTGTTCTGAGAGAATTGCTTAGCTCAGTGACATTACCTAAAAGTTCTAGTTTAAGAAATAAAGTCATGTTACTTTTTAGATCACATTTAAATTGCTGTAAAGTGAATAACCTCCTGCAGAAAGAACACTATGCTGGTCTTAGAAGAGCTTGCTGTCAGGTGAAGCACCAGCTGCATTACAGTGATAAAACATTAGGGGGAAAAATAAAAAAGAACACCTCTGCTTGCTGTTTAGCCTGGCAAATTAATTGAGAGGGCCTTCAGTGGACATATCAACATGTGCAAGACAGACCAGTTCCTTTATCAGCAATGCTACATCCCTCTGCTTTATCATCTGCTTCCAATTGTAGAAGAGGTGGGGCCAGGTGAACTCTTTGGCTAGGATCCAGGCCACTGCCTGCACTGGCATCATTTCAATAGTCCTAGAAGAAATTGTCTGGGTGGATGAAATAAGCAGAGACAGAGAGCCACTGGAGAGGCTTACAAATCAGGGGATGGTATCACTCCACGGGAGTCAGGACTAAGAGCTGTACATTCGCAGCTGCAAGCCCCTGAGCTGGAATCAGTTTGGGGTCATTATGAAGTATAATTTGGAGTTCATTAAAGAACCTTTTATAATCACATTTACCACTGATACACATTTTTAGCCTTCATAGCTAGCCTGCCTACATAAAAATTGCATGCATTAAGGAATCATATTTTAGATGAAACAAGGTAAAATCTGCTGCCAAAATAAAAAAAAAAAAAAACAAAAAAGGAGAAAGAGCTATTTTCTTTTTATTAACAGTAGATAATATTTAGAGGCAATCAATTTAACTCAGACCTCAAAATGTTGTTTGAGTAGCTGTGGTTGTGATAGGAAATGTCCTTCTGCACATCAGCTTGATGGGTTCAAATCAACCTTCTGATGAATAACTAATCTCTTCAGATATAAGAAGTTTTATTGGTGTTCATTCCACTTTTATCCCACTGTTTGGACATAAAAGTGGTCACAGTTCATCTTCCTGACTTTCTCATGAGGACTTTTTCCCCAAAAAGTATTTGTTGTCTTACCTTTCCCAGCACACACACCCACACACACTTATGATCCTGGCTATGTCCAAAGTACTTTGAAAAGTAAGAATAATAGACAAAGAATTATTAGGGTGACTAAGAATTGACTGCTTGGAAAAGAAAGATGATGTGTGAAGCTGGAGTGCCAGAGAAAGAAATCTGAAAGAAGGAAGAGCTGATGATCAGTGCCTATATAGTTATTTATATAGCCTAAGGCCAAGATAGCCCATCTTTCCAGCCCTCAGTCTACCACACAGAAAGATTTTTTTAGTCATTTATTTTAAATAGAAATCTACTATTGAAGTCAGTCAGGACTATTTGGCTTATAAATGCTTTGAAGCAGCAGCTCTGTGTTAGGCTGTGTCCAGGCCCAGAAGAGTGACATCAGAGACAGAGCGGAAGGAGAATTTCTCATTTAAATCTACAAGAAGAAATAAGCCTTTAGTTGGCTTTATTTCCTTTCTCTGAATGTTAGAATGACCTATATATAAATGTGGACAGCAAAGTGGGTACTGTATTCTTGAGAAACATTCTGCCTCTGTCCCAGATCTTTGAGATTACATTTAGCACTCCAGAAGAGCTCACAAAGGCATGCACTACTGACTGCAAACCTCGAGGCATTCTCTCTTCATTAGCAATGTGATCTTCTCTACATAGTCAGAGGGGACTGTGTTAGTGCACATAGCAATGATCATTTCAGCTAATTAATTTTTAGCTGAGATGTTCAAGCTGACAATTTCTGAAGTTATTCATCTGTGAGTTGGGATGTGCTTCCCCAGCAGAGATTAATTTATTTCAAGAAGGCTGGCCCCAAAGTGTAAATCTCTATTAGTTTATTCCCTCCCCCACCCCCACAAGCATTGGTAAGAGTCTTAGGGCCTGAAGGTATCATGTCACCCACTCTTAGACCTACAGATATCTTATGCTTAGTTCTTTCAATACAGTTACTCCCATTTCCTTATCAAATCTATCAAGAGTGTGCTGCAGCCATTCTGCATCAACAAGGATATTTATTTTATTTTTTTTTCCCAGCTCAAGATCAGCCTGTTTAGATGGGATAATACAAAAATGCATTCATAGAATGGTCCGGGCTGGAAGGGACCTCCATAGAATCATAGAATGGTAAGGTTGCAAGGGACCTCAAANAGGGACATCTCACCTAGACCAGGTTCATTGTTTTTTGTTTTACTTTTCCATGTGAAACCTTTCAACTAACACATTAAGTTTTGAGAGAAGAGAAAGATTTGGGTCTTATTCAGGCACAGTTGTATGTGTTACTGTTCTATGCATTTTTCCATTGTTTCTGTGAGTGAACAAGGGAGGACATGAAGTGATTTGTAACATTATAGTTGAATATAAATTTCATATCTATGTAACTAAAAATTGCTGAACTGTGACCAGTTCACTACCAGAAATAAATATACCTTCCAATAATACAAAGCTCAACTCAATTATTCATGTTGAAAGAGCAAGCTAAGCAACTGTTTCTAGAATAAGTACTTTCTGACAGCATTGTTTAGCTGTAAGTTAAACTTCCTACTATAAACACTAATTCTGTAAGTCTCCCTTTGGCCTCCTTTTCACCTTGAAGAATCAAAATCCCATAAGGCAAGCCAGTATCTCACATTTTTAAGTGACATCCTCACTAGCAAGTAACTTTCTGACTGTGACAAAAGATCCTCAGGTTTATTATAGCTTTATCTGAAAATCATCCCGTGATGCAAAATAGAGACAATTTTCACACCACCGAGGCACATTTATATGCCTTATTTGTGCATGGAATAAGCATGATTGTGTTTGTAATCTGGGTAATTGTGCATGCACAACTGGCCAGCTGCATGCAGAATCACCCAATTTGCACATTTTGCTTTAATTGCCACTTGAATTATGACATTTTAGAGTTGTGTGCATGCAAATACGAGCAGGAAAAGACTCATTTGGTAAACAAAGTGCTTTGCATTGTGTTTCAGTCCTTCCTAATCAGTTAGAGTACTTGAGCCCATTTCTGCTGACAATTTGAATAGTAGATGCATTCTGAAACCTTAAAGCAATAATCAGGGACCATCTTACAGTCATTCAAGATGAACAGTTGGGTTTGGAGATTCTCCAAGAATTCTCCTGTTTATCAAGTTATCCATGACTATGTCATATATCAACCTGAAAACAGAACATGACTTTTGGCATGACATGCATGAGAATTAATCTGATTTGCTACTCAAAAAAAACCCAACAACTTATAGATGCTTAGACACAGATTCAAGGTGGTAACCACATGTCATAGTAATCTTCAGCCTTCTTTCCTTATGTGTAGTAAAATATTATTGTATTGCATTATGAATGAATTCCACCATGAACTGTACAAACACCTGAATAGACACATTATGAGTATCCAAAAGACTTCTCTATAACAGATACATTGGTTTATCTGATTAAGTTTGTTTAAAAGAACTATCTGCAAGCATCTCAACAGGTAAACCTGCCCAAAATTCTCATTCTCTACAGTTCATCCCATTCTTATATACTATGTGATGAGGTTGGTGAGGTCTATTTCCTCAAATACAGCTGTATGACTGGACAGAAGCACCCTGGAAATTCCTATCTTCAATAAAGTATCACAGTATCACAGTATAAGCAAGGTTGGAAGAGACCTTAAAGATCATCAAGTCCAACCCATTACCACAGACCTCAAGACTAGACCATGGCACCAAGTGCCACGTCCAAACGTGCCTTGAACACCTCCAGGGACGGTGACTCCACCACCTCCCTGGGCAGCCCATTCCAGTGGGGAATGACTCTCTCAGTGAAGAACTTTCTCCTCACCTCCAGCCTAAACTTCCCCTGGCACAGCTTGAGACTGTGTCCTCTTGTTCTGGTGCTGGTTGCCTGAGAGAAGAAAGCAACCTCCTGCTGGCCACAACCACCCTTCAGGTAGTTGTAGACAGCAATAAGGTCTCCCCTGAGCCTCCTCTTCTCCAGGCTAAACAATCCCAGCTCCCTCAGCCTCTCCTCATAGGGCTTGTGCTCGAGGCCTCTCACCAGCCTCGTTGCCCTTCTCTGGACACGCTCAAGCACCTCAATGTCCTTCTTAAATTGAGGGGCCCAGAACTGGACACAGTACTCAAGGTGTGGCCTAACCAGTGCAGAGTACAGGGGGAGAATGACCTCCCTGCTCCTGCTGGCCACACTATTCCTGATGCAGGCCAGGATGCCATTGGCCTTCTTGGCCACCTGGGCACACTGCTGGCTCATGTTCAGGCGGGTGTCAATCAGCACCCCCAGATCCTTTTCTGTTTGGCTGCTCTCCAGCCACTCCGACCCCAGCCTGTAGCTCTGCATGGGGTTGTTGTGGCCAAAGTGCAGCACCCGGCACCTGGCACAAGTCATCCCATTGGACTCTGCCCATCTGTCCAGGCGCTCAAGGTCCTGCTGCAGAGCCCTTCTGCCCTCCAACCCACCAACATCTGCCCCCAGCTTGGTGTCATCTGCAAACTTGCTGATGACTGTCTCGATGCCCTCCTCCAGATCATCAATGAAGATGTTAAAGAGGATGGGGCCCAGTACTGATCCCTGGGGGACCTTTTCCATGAAACAGTCAACTTTCCTGCTCAGAAGAAAGTAAGTCTTTCCATTTCAATGTATTGAAAGGAATGTATACAAGAAAGCTATCAACATAAGAAGATGCATAACCTCGGGAGTACAGGGTGAAGAAAAGAGTTCCCCATCTTGTCAAATTAGAAAGGTTACAGCAGCAAAGGTAGCTTCATACCAGACATAGAGTGTGGATACTCTTGTCTGACTTGATGTGCTGCACCTCAGCTTTACATCAGATTGACAGAGGTCCATGTACCAAAGGGTCTCATTTTGCCATGTCACTTAAAAAATGCTACTTGCATGCTGACTTCCACCATGTTGAAAGTGCGAATACTGAATTTTCTGGACTATGTGGTTCTCCATGTAGGTATCCATGTAGGTATTAACTGTATTAACATGTAGGTATTAACTTGCAGAGGGGAGATTTAAACTGGATGTTAGGAGGAAGTTCTTTCCAGTGAGGGTGGTGAGACACTGGCACAGGTTGCCCAGGGAGGTTGTGGCTGCTCCCTCCTTGGAGGTGTTGAAGGCCAGGTTGGTCAAGGCCTTGAGTGAGCTGTACTAGTGGGAGGTGTCCCTGCCTATGGCAGGGGGTTGAAATTTTCACCCAATTGCTTTGCAAAGGTGAAAATTATCTTCCTTCCTCAAAATTCAAGCTATTAATTGTTTCCATGCATTTTTAGCTTACACTTGGAATCAGATTTATTTTTAACTCATCTTAAAACAAACAAAAAAAAAAAGTTATTTTCCAATAAACAGAACTGAACTTATTTAGAAAAATGCATTTCAAGTATCAATACAGGTAGGGCAAGAAACCATGCTGGAAACAAGAAACACATTTTGAAGTTAATTCCAACCAGAACATCTGTCTCTGTAATACATTATTAATGATGTCTGAAATTATGAGCAACTAAGTTTTTATTCAGAGCTTTTTCTTTCCATGTAGGCTAAATCCACAGAATCTGGATGTCCTCTTGTGATGGTTTGGGAGTTCCCTGCCCTCCCACACTTTGTAAAATCACCCAGACTAGACTCAGCTGGCTGGAAGTTAAGGACTGAAGCTCTATTTACAGCTTAGCACAGTATACAAGCAGATATATATAAAATACACATGGATATTTACAGAAATATACAAGTTAAAGGTAATACAGAAACACAATCCCCCTCCCAGAAATCAGAGTCCCCAGGAGGGGTTCCCAACCACCCTTCCACCTTCTCCCCACCCCTATACCTTAACCCAGAGTTTGGCTCATGTGCAAGATGAGTTTGGAGGATCAGCCAGGGGGGTTAGAAGGAAAGTGGTTAGTTAGGTTACTTGGCAGAGAGGAGAAGGAAAGAAGCTAGAGAGACCCAGAGTGTCCGAGCTCAAGTGTCTTATCTATGTTTTGTATTCTTAAATATCTCAGCAAGCCTATGAGTGAAGTATACATCACCATTGTTTTCTTTTCACAGCCTATAATATAATTTTCTCCATTAAAATATTCCAACTAGCCTCAAATCAGCACACCTCTCAGGTTTCAAATTTATTATAGTAATACTTCATGAGGCATAGGAAGTATAATGTAAATATGAGGAGGAATTTTTTCACTGTGAGGGTGACAGAACACCAGAACAGGCTGTCCAGGGAGGTTGTGGAGTCTCCCTCTCGGGAGATATTCAAAACCCACCTGGACACATTCCGGTGTGATCTGGTATAGGAGATCCTGCTCTGGTAGGGGGGTTGGACTGAATGAGCTTTTGAGGACCCTTCCAGCCCCTGACATTCTGTGATTCATTGCAGCTGGGCAGTGCATTTGACACTTTTAGAAGAAAAGGCGGGGGGAGGAAGAAAATGGAAACAAAAGATCTTCCTGGTCTGTTCAAGTGGACAGGGAAGTCCACATCAGATGTGATACATTTGTTTTCTGTCACAAGTAACAGTCTGAATAAACTCAGGCTGTCAACTCAATCACCTCAAAGCAGACTACTCCCTGAAAAAAAGCTCTTCTGTCTGTGTTTTCACAGAACTAGTCTTAGCTCTTGGTTCCATCTCCCCTAAATCACTTACATTGCATCAACACTGCATACCACCATCACTATATTAGTCAACCTGCACTCCCTTCTGTGTGCTTTCCAGCAGAAAACAGAGAGGCAGATAATAATGCTAATAGATAAGCTGATGAGGTCAGATACACAAAGGCTGCAACTGCTAATTCACAGCTAGTAATGCAAATTGTCAACACATTAAGGAAAGAAGGATGAAACTGATTTCTTCAATACCACTGGACATAAAACTACATTTTCCTTTTCTTTTCTACACTATACACAATTAATAGACACTGACAGATTTACACAAGTATAAAGGCATTACAAAGTATATGAATTTTAAAATGATCATTTTATAGAGCCATATAGACCAACTCTCATGTGAGACATAATTCTATATTTATTCCTTACGCATTATACACAGGTATTTGAAGAACAAAGTTCCAGGCTCTGACAATCATCTGCTAAAAAATACACAGAACTCAGCCAGAGACGCATATTGAATTTTAAACATGTAAAAAATACTTCATAAAAAAGATTTCTTACTCAAAAACTTCCCACAGAAAATCAACCAAGATTCCATAGACTTGAAAAAATCCAAACTTGGGTTTCTTCCCATCTCTTGTGTTTCTCAGGTTTTGTTTAATCTTATTTTAAACGTCTTCTCTTACTGAGTCATGGCACATTGATGCATTTACAAATGACCATCTGAATAAACAATCTCCTTTAGTGTTTGGTACAGTTAAGGCCCAGGAGAGACACAGCAAATTGCAGTTCATGTAAGGCTGGGTGTACATCTCTGAAGGTTATAGCTAAACACTTCAGCTTTCTGGAAAAAAAAAATACTTCAGTCAGCTGCAGTTCCAGAAAGCTTAAACTCCTTGTGCAATGGGTAAAAAATGCAAACAAAACTCTCTTCCATCACCTTCCAACTTTCAAGAACATGTGTGTAAGGCATGCCTCTGGAGTTTTGGTTTTAAGGCACAAACTTTGAGGGGCAGTAGGTTTCATTTCCCTCTTGTCAGAGATTGGAAATAGATAGATAGATAGATAGATAGATAGATAGATAAATAGATAGATAAATAGATAGATAGTTAGATAGATAGATAGATAGATAGACAGATAGATAGATAGACAGACAGATAGGTAGGTAGGTAGATACATAGATAGATAGATCAACAGATAAATAAATAAATAATTTTACACCTGAGTAAAATATTACAGCCTGCATTCTTTCAGCCAAAATATCAATGATAATTATAAGTGAAATATTTCTCCTTAAATCTTTCTCTGGACCAAATCTGGTCCAGAGCTTAAATTTAAAAATCAATTAATTTAAAAGCCTATTTTTTTTCCCCTGGACCACAGAGTTCTGCTGCATTTCACATTGTTTTTTTTTATAAATTCTCTTTGTTAATGACAGCATGAGCAGGAATCACCACATTATTTTTACCTTTCCCTCTCCCCCAGTCTTTCTCATAATCCTAATTCTTAGTTTCATGGATGTCAGTTTCTCTGAGCATCCCTTGCTCACACATCATATAGTAGCAGTAATAATCATTGGCCTTCTAGTCTTGTGCCCTCCACCAACCTTGCCATTGCCTTTTTAGCAATTTCATGCTGACAAGACAACCTAGCTTAGCAAAGGCAGAAGCTGATCACCATCACCATCCAAAAAAACCCAAAAAAACAAACCAAAAATACCCAAACCACAAAATGTAAACCCATTTATTCAATCAGCAAGCTCTAGAAATCAAATAGTGAACATGAGGGAGTGATTTCTTCATTACTATCACAGTTTTCATAACCACTTGTCCACTTCCAAGTGTTTGAATGGACTCATGTAGAATTGGGCTGTATTAAAAGTATGTTTCTAAAGCAATATAAAGAAGGCAGCCCTATTATATTAAAAATGTCTCAAGCAGTGTAATGAAACAGAAAATAGCTTACAGAAAAGCAGCAGAACTCAAAGTCACTGAAGTTAGCAGCCTTGTGCTGCTGGGAGCCAGCTGAGAGTTTGGCTCCAGATAGTTTCTTTTTAAAAACACAAATCTCAGTTCAAAATTATAGGCTAAATTCTAATTATCCATGCAGTCAAAGAGCAAGGAAGCAAGGATTCTTAAGAAAAGAGTCAGAGTGAGCTCAATGAAAACACTAAAGTCTACTACTGTAGGGGTGAGGCAACCAATGCACAAAAATTCCACATTTTTACATTCTAGCACATCTATAGATAAAGGGAGGACAGCAAGCTACCAGTTATGAATAAGAAGAAGAATCAGTCGGTAATAAATGGAATTCTTTGTCAGTCACAGGGAATGAAAACTAGGTGACAAAAATAATAATCTAACCAAAGCCTGAAGTATCTCAATTATATCACAGAACTAAAGCTCCAGTAAATTCTGAGATTCCAATACTCATCTCCCTAATGCTCCCTTCCAGAAGGCACAGAGACCTGTGCAAAATTTTAACTATTCCAAAGAAATGTAGTAGGAAAAAAAGGGCCCTCAACTGAGAAACATTAACATGGGGACAGCCCTTACTGTGTGCAGTTCTGGAGCCCCCAGCACAGGAAGGACATGGAACTGTTGGAGCGGGTCCAGAGGAGGCCACGAAGATGCTCAGAGGGCTGCAGCAGCTCTGCTATGAGGACAGGCTGAGAGAGTTGGGGCTCTGCAGCCTGCAGAAGAGAAGGCTTCCAGGAGACCTTATAGTAGCCTTCCAGTATCTGAAGGGGGCCTGCAGGAAGGCTATGGAGGGACTATTTACAAGGTCTTGCAATGACAGGACAAGGGGCAATGGGTTTAAACTGGCAGAGGGAAGATTTAGACTGGATGTTAGGAGGAAGTTCTTTGCAGTGAGGGTGGTGAGACACTGGCACAGGTTGCCCATGGAGGTTGTGGCTGCTCCCTCCCTGGAGGAGTTCAAGGCCAGGTTGGATGAGGCCTTGAGTGAGCTGTCCTAGTGGGAGGTGTCCCTGCCTATGGCAGGGGGTTGGAACTAGATGATCCTTGAGGTGTCCTTCCAACCTTACCATTCTATGATTCTATGATTCTATGATTGAATTTCAATGCTCCTGCAGTGAGACATCCCCACCAATGCCCACTGCAGGTCTCCAAAACAAACACCTCCTCTGCTGACGTGCATCAATCCCAGCAAATATCAGCAAGATGCCAACCACACTTCCTCTGTGATTTACAATTGTACACAAAAAAGTTTTTCTACCTTCGAGGAGGTCTTCATATAAAGCCATAAAATATACATGTATCTTTGAATTATCTAGGAATTTAGAAAAGATTTATTAAGTGCACTTTCTGCTATCTATTTTTAGAAAATCACTCCATAGCCTAGGTGCATAGAAGATGCCTACTGCCACTTTATGTGCCTTGGCTTTCACTGTTAAAACTTACTGTGCTACTATAAATCTGACACCCACTGGAATAAAAATCTAAATTAAGCATTAGGCATTTTTACCAACATGATTTATAAATGCACTAACCATTCCCTAAAAGGAAGATTTTTATCCTGTACAGAACAGGAGCCACTTTTGATTATTCTGTACAATTGCTGTCCACTAAGTTTGCCATTATTGGATTTACACATGGTGGGGAGGGGACGTGCATGTAACTGTCACTTACAATTTATTACATTGTCCTGAAATTAAGTTGAACAATTTATGTTTAATGGACTCCTAAAAGAATTTTTAAGTACATTCCTTAGACTTACTGTAGTTCACCACCACTTTCTTTCAGCCTATGATGGATAGTTTCCATTTTAAAATATGACGTTTGTTGTAATATAGTTTAAATTACTTTTCTTCCAGGAGCATGTGTTATTCAGAGTTACCATTATGCAGTAGGAAATTGTACATTATGTTGCTGCTTTATCTCCTTTTATGGCTCATGTTACAGTTGCATCCATTCAGGTACAATTACATTGGGGGAAAATGATTTAACATTTGTATTAAGAACAGTCCTGTTCAGCCAATTTGTTTTAGCTTTTGGTTAATTACTAAAGACTAGTGAGAATAACCCAAAACAACTACAGTATGCAGACATTTTAATTAAGTAAATAAAACATATTTCCCTGAATACATGTACTCACAGTAAAGCAGATTTATGGCACTGTATTTATAGGCAAAGTTATAACAACCTTTGTGTATTACATAAATTAATTGTAACATAGGTTAAGGAAATTTTTCCCTAAAGGCTTTGCCTTTAGTACTACTTTGCTTTATGTCTGAATTATCTCAGGTTTCACTGAGGGAAGTTTCAGAAGTTGAATTTCCTTAGGAAACACCATCATGAGACATGCATGTAGCATTATGGCCACGAAGATGATTGGAGGGCTGGAGCAGCTCTCCTAAGAGGACAGGCTGACATAGTTGGGGCTCTTCAGTCTGNGCACCAAATTGCTCAGATTATAGACACTATCATGTTGTACAGGACTCCAAATAGCTGCGTATCTGTTCAGAACTAAACCTTTTATCTCTTCTGCTTCTAATGTAAATCCCAAACATCTCCCCCTTCTGTTGTTATATCTATGGGTACAAATAATAAAAAGTTACACTGTAAATTAAAATCTGGTTTGTTCCTATTGTCAGGAAGACAGTAAAACAATATTTTTGTATATACAGAGTGTAACCTGTTGGACAAGTACAAAGGCATTTTAATCAGGATGTAATAGGTATTCTTATTCTGTTCATTAAGATAAAGAAATGTTTGGCAGGCAAATGTTTCATTAGGTTGTAATTTGCTTTGATATGCAAATTAAGATGTAATTAGTTTTGAATTTCTGAAGAGGTAGAGGCTATGTGCTAGACATATTTTAACGTGTTGAACAATGAAAGTTCAAGTAGCTACCTTCCCTCCCCCAAAAATAAACCTCCAAAATCCTCATGGGAGTATTCTTAAAACCAAGTCTTCCACACCTGTCTCTCAGATGTTTGGTGTTCTTAAAAATGAACTCAAAAGCAGTTACTTAGGAGGACAGCCCTTAAACATGCTTTTTTCCCCCTCTTTCAACTCTATTCTGCAATATTAGAAACTGTGAGACAGAAGACAAAGCTGTTGTAAATAAACATGGCAGCAGTAGGACAGCTCTATCTGTTTACACCAGCTGTGAACCTGACATATATACTGTGAAAAGAGCTTGAGGTTAAGTAGGGTTGCATATTTGAAATGAGAGAATTAAGCTTATGACAGAGCGGTATCTAGGGTTATTAACAGGCAGCTAAGGAAAGCAGAATTAATTTTATACTTGCCTTGTTAAAATATGACTTAAAGCATAGAGACAGTTTAAAATAACCTTTTTGGCTCAGCTCACTACAATAGATCAGCAGAAGTTAGTTACTGTAGTAAACTATGAAACAAGTTGTAACAGCACAGGTTTGGGGAGTTTTCACACATCTTAGATTGTCACATTTGACATCAAGTAAAGGACTCGGTTCATGGCAACTTCAGAAACTACATCAAGGTGTGTTAGAAACTACACCAATGCTTGGTTCAGAGGTAATTTCACCCAGCAACAGCAGTGCCATGGAGCACACACATAAACCCTGCAGCAACACTCTTGCAGAAGCTAAGCAGGGCCACTTGATAAATGGGTCTCTTTGGCACTTTGGTGAGTCAGAGAGCCACAGTCCAAACCTTGGCAATGTTTCTCAGTACAAACATGCCTTAGGACTGGAAGTCATGCTGGAGCCTGCCAGGCTGCACATACTCCATACCATTGCTGCTTATCCCTCTAATACATCACAAATTGTGAGCAGCTGCTCAGCTGCAGTTAGATGTTGGCACAGGTAGTTGGTGTTTCATCATTTAAAGATGTTTTCTGAGTTCATTCTAGCTTTTCTTCTTCATTTAGCTAGAAGATTAAAAATGTGACAGACATAAAAGGTTAAAATATTTGAGTACAAAGTATTCTATATCTTTTATTGTGAGTCAACAGTGACTGAACTCACACCAAGGTAATCAGTATTGTAGAAGGCTTCCTGATTTTATGAAAAAAACCATATATTTTGTCAGTGTTTTAAGAAAGTTCCACTAAGACAATGTACACCAAAAATTAAAGAGCTTTATCAAAGAGAGGGAACATTCATTTTTAGTTTTATTTTTTAAATGAGTGCCTCAATCATTTCAGTGTCTTAGTGCATTCATTTTCAACAATGAATAAAAGAAACCCTAAAAAGTTAGCTGTAACACCAACAGAAACATTTTACAATACCTCCACATTTTATGTAAGTAGCTTAAGATACATTTTAATAGACATTTATTTTCATTTCAAGCCAAGCTGAAAGTAATCTAAAATACTTCACAGAGGCAAACCAAGATTTTAACCAGCTGCATCTTTATTATTTTGGAAACAAGAAGACTGGCTGCTTTTCTTCTCAGAGGGGTTTACAGAACTGAATACCACTGTGGAATGAATGTATAGCCCTGTACTCTCATTCAAATACCTCTGGTCAGTGTGAAGGCTGCTGGTGCTGTCCTGCTGAGATACCAAAGGTGCCACTCTCACAAAGCAATAATTTTTCATCAGCATGAGATGTCTCTGCAGGACTTTTGGGCAGTTAGAGTGAATAACACACTTGCTATTTCTATGGGACTAAATCCAAATGTTAAGGTCATCAACTGTAATAAAAAATTGAACCTGTAGATCAGATTAGGTGTGTCAGACTCCAGATGACAGACATGCATTTGTGATTAACTCTGAGGACACTACCATGAATGGAATGCAGTTTTCAAGGACTAAAGCAACAACATAGTTTGCCACATAACCACCAATGGTATTGGTATGCATTTGTAATGGAGGGGTAATTANACTCATCTTCTTTTATCATTACAGCCTGAAACTAATGGGATTTAGACACAGAATAGCCAATCAGAATGGCAGTTAGTCAAGGTTGACTATATTAGGTGAAGCCATAGCCTTGCTTTACCCTTTTGAGGGCAGAGAACAGCCTTGCACAAGGCAGGCACGTGCTGAGCCTGTGTACCTTATTTACCACAGGATGCAAAACAAGTCTGGGCAAGCCAGAGTCCTTAGACTCAGTGGCTCCAGCTTCTTTGTCCTCTTTCCCACAGTCACTTCTCCCCAGAACAGAAGGAGGGAGAGCAGACAAATATGCCTGGGCAAACCAGGACATGGATAAGCCTATTTTGGCCTGCTTAGGCCTACCAGGACAGCATTTAGCCAGCTTTAAGTACTGTTTCTGCTTCATGATTTCTTAGAACAGGGAACTTTGAAGTTTATAAACTGGATTGGAAGCATCCAAAAATCTAGAGAACCTGAAAAGGACAGAATGAGGAGGAGCCCTGCCAGGGGCCAGGCTTCTGCTCATGCCTTGCTACTAGGCTAGATGTGTAGATATTTCAAGAGAGAGGGAGGGAGTAGAAAATTATTTAGTAGTGAAATAGTAGATCTGAATTTGAAAGATGTGAGGAGGCATGATAAAAGAAGGTATTAGTTGATAAACATTGACGAGTACCTTGCCTAGACAAGAATTTTGGGTTAGTACCCTCAGAATAATTGCAAACATGTGAAGAATAGTTAGGACTCCATTCCAAGACATTCGAGCTGTGTATATGCTTAGGTCAGCAGTTTATTTCTTAGCTGATGCATTAAAATCTAGAAGCTTCTTGCATTCACTTCCACATAAGAAGCACAACCTGCCATAAGCCTGCCTGCTGTACTTGCATACTATCACATGAGTGTTTCAATAGCAGATGTCACTGGAGAGTAGCCAAAAATATCATTGGATATAATCAGTGGCCTTCAAATTCATTAGTGGCACTTAGAGATCATCTGCAGCTTTTGGTCTTTCTGCTATAAAGGTGCATATGTACTGGAGAATGACATCACACAAATACAAAGTGTGGAGATCTATCAAGCTGAGATTTTACTATGCTTGTGAACAAAAATACAACACTCAAAAAACCCCCAAGACTTCACATAGATCTTTTATCCTGACAATAAATACTGCATAGCACAACATTCTGTTTCCTCTGTCTTGATTTTCACTATCTGAAACAGGAAGATGACACAGATTTAATGAATTTACATAGGCTTTGTCAAGACACAGTCCAAGAGGAGATGGTTGAAATTTAAAAACTTCAAGTTTTGACAATGGAAATAATGAGGAGACATTCACAATAGATAAGGAATGATTGATACTGATCTACAAAGATTTACAAGTGTGATCTGTCATGTTCTGAACAGGGTTGGTTTTATGCCTGTCAAGTGCAATAGAAATACTCTGCTGAACTCCACTATGTTTAGGTGCAAGCCCTTAATCTGTAATCTTAAGAAGATCTACAAGATAGAATTTCAAGCTGGAAATGCCTGAGTAGAAATGGGATAACAATTTAAGTGAGTTGCTCCCCAGCTGTACAAGATATATAGCGTCTGGCCCATCAGTGCAGTCTTTAGAAATACATTGAATATTGATTTATAGACAAGCTGTATTTCAGGCAAGATTTGAGATTTCCATTCACATCTATAGACCCACCACACATCCCCAACTAGAACAGTTCGTTCTACTCTGCAAACTCCTTGAGGCCATGACTAAATTATGAAAAGTTGACTAAAAAATCTAAAGAAAAAGAAGAAATAATTTCATTATTGTCGTTGTGGGTTTGGTATTGTCACTGTTCTCATAAGGGAGCACAGATTAATCTTATTTGCAGCAGAAAGAGGCACACGAAACCAGTGGGCAGGTACTAATAGCACAGAAGCAGGATGACATCTGAAGTATTATGCTTAAAGCAAACAGCACCAAAGCTCCATCACAGTGATATCCTCGAAGATATGCCACCAGCCTTGAAGGAAAATAAAATTGTTTCTTCTGTGGCGTTTTCCCTTTGATAATGTTCAAGTGCATTGCAACCATGAATTAATCAGTTCTTAAATCACTCAGAGCTCAAAAAGATGGCTTTGACTGTCTTACAGACAGGGGAAACAAGATAAAAGAGTTATGACTGCTTGTGCTGTGGAAGCAATAAGTAGCTAATGTAACACTGTATTATCCCACGTTTAAATGGTACAGCTTTGTGATAGTCTACAAGAAATTAAGGAACATCATATTAAAGGATGCCATTTAAGAGGTCATTCTGCATTAGTCTACATTGTGTATTTATTATCAACCTAATTGTTCTACATCAGACACACTTAGGAGCTCTTTTATAAGCTTACACATTTGCAGAGAGAATCAGTAGTGCATGCATTCTGCAATGTCACCCTCAGCCTTTTTCTCCACTTCATCATAAAATGCTGTATGGAAATTCTCATTCTCTGGTCACTAATTTTATTATCATTTCAAAATACCCATAAAAGAGTAGTATAGCTCTAAACTAATTTGCATAGAGTAAGTGACCTACTTAACTGTATGATGAATTCTTAGTTTCACCACTCTAATGTGTGTAGCAATGTTATTTTTTGCTGTGTTACCTTAGCAAACAAGTTTTAGCTTCAATGTTTCTGCCAAGCCAAGAAATTTTCATACACAGCATCATCTGTATACAGCATCACTGTACTCTGCACTGGTTAGG
>WBNM01020226.1:0-23065 GCA_013399055.1 Ramphastos sulfuratus
TAATTTAGGATGGATTTTACTAACATATGGCACGGATATAAGAGTTCTCCTAAGTTATTTTTTATGCAGAACCCAGAGTATGGTTGGTGTATTTGCTGGTTGTACACCCATGTTCAGAGGTTCTCAGAAAGCATGGACTTTAAGAAGAGATAATATAAGAGGACATAGACACGATATCAAACATAAAATTGAGTTTGCAGAGCTGGGAGGCATAGATGGATTGCCCTGCCCTTGGTGGAAGTCATCTTTTTGTATAGACACTGCCAGACTTGACTTTTATCATGCCTCAGAAATCATTCTAAAGCACAAAACTGGTTTGCCTGAAAGGGCATCACATGGCATTTGCAGTAATTCCCGAGGGCAGAGCACAGCAAGGGCTTACCTTGCAGGACTGTTTGAAGAGCCAACAATTCATTCACTGCTCAGTGCTCTGAAGACAGAAGTGTTATGTTAGTCCTTCATGTTTCTCATTTTTTAATGATTTTTTTTTTGTGCCACCTCCACCTCTTCTGTGCCTCAGGTCTAACAGAGGAATGCATCTTTTGGGGATGCTGCTGTATTTGAACAGTTTGCATTTCTCCTTAGCTTTTATTCTTGACTGTATCATTGCATAGGCCTCTTGATTTAAAAAATAAAATTAAAAATTAAATTTTAAAAATTAAAAATAAATATTTGTTGTAATATAAACCAAATGCACAGAGAAGATGCATCCGTTTCTGAAGTCCTTTCACAGCAAACCTCTTTCTGAAGTCAATGAGCCAGGCTGGAGCCCTTCCTAACTTTCAGGAAAGTCCTAACATGTCCCTAGTGGGTGCCTGTTGTAGAACAAGGCTTAGTAAATGGGCCTGTCTTATCTCCCATGATGAACCAAGGGAGTAGAATGGGTACAAATCCTGTCCCATGAGAAAAACCTGTACTTCTCCTGGATTCCTCTTCCCAACGCAACACACACTTCAAGAGCACAGCTATGTGTTCCATCCAGATAAAAAGGTTTTACCACCTAATGACACAAGGTAAAACTATCCCTGCCAGACCTCCACCATGATTATCTGCCATGTCTGATAAGTCATATCCCAGGAGCAGGTCTGCCATGGGGACCTACTACTCAGAATGCCAGAAAAGAAGAGAGAACCTAGAAGTGCATTCTTTTTCCCAGGGTACCATTTGCATTATTAAAATATAGTATCTCCTTACCTACTTCTGCTCTCAAAATGCCTCATTTGATTTCTATCTAAACTTAAATATTCAAATATTAAACTCCAAGATATATAAACTACAATAAATTTAAACTCTAGACTCTCCTACACCAACTAGGTGTTCTGAATCCCTTACACAAGGTTTTGAGTGCAGGGAACTTGTCCATATTCTGCACAGTGCAAGGGAGACCTTATGTGGCACATCATCTCTGCACCTAGGACCTGGATACAGAAAGGCATCCAAGAAAAAAAATACCCAAACAAAACCCTTGGCTAAGGATTTTGCCCATTAACTTTTAAGCAGCAACTGAATAAGCTTTACAAGGAGGTTTTTTAATCATTGTGAAAAGGTATTTTGAAACCACTGGTAAATGCACTTGCTGGATTGTCAGACACCTTCTATTTTTCACTGTCAATGCATCCTAAGTTGGCAAAGCTTAGTATTATTAATATAAACCTTTTTTTTGCATTTAATGCGTTTATCAGTAACATTGAGTTTCAACATGATTAACTGGTGTCTGAACAAATTCCTTAGCAATCTTACAACCAGGTTACATGATGACTGGAGAAGTTTACAGGATAACTGAAAAAGGACAATCTTCAAGATAAAGCAGCAATCTCCATCAAAAGTATAAATGGAAGAGTCATGGTGACAGTGAAGATGTAGTCCAGGTGTAGTCCAAGACCATTATTCTGACCATTTTCAACCTAAGCATCACAGTAGACAGACTTAGGAGGGAGAAAATTACATCATAGGGTGAGGGGTGGGATAATTAATTGTGATTTAGCAAAAGCCAGAGAAGTAGGGTGATGGAGGGATTGTGCATACCTCCACCAGTTCTCATTACAACTCAAAGAAGACTTCACTGAGTGGTGGAAAGGAGAGGGCTACATCACTCTCAGCCTTGTAGGTATTTCTGTAACTTGGGTTAGGTAGAAAGAAATGCTGCTCTAAGGAGGCTTAGCTATACCATGCCTCTCTGATGGGTCATGTTTCCAAAGCAATTGACTGACACCACCTATGACTCATCTCCATTCCAGGTTCTGTACCAGTAGCATGTCTTTCTGTCCATCACTTTGCTCCTTCAGAGTCACTAATTCCTCTTTCTTTCCCATTTTCAACATGTGCCTCCCTGTCCTCTTCTCTTCTCTTCTCCCTTTCCTGCATCCAGATGGGATCTCTGCTTCCTCCAGCTCCTTCAAAATGTTCTTGAAGTGCTTGCTTGTGCTTCAGCTATTTCAGACTACATTTCTGAACATCAAAACCTACCAAACACAGATTTTCCAGTTCCTGAATATATAAGTCTTAGTGTCTGTAAAAATACATCCAGATAGGGCCTGTTTATTCACCAAGCCCATGCACCAATGGGCAGGACATCACTATGCCAGTGTGACTTGGTGCTTTGACTGGGAGCTCTTTTGTAGAAGAAACCCTTCCATAGCACAGATTTGTATGCAGCCTTCATGCAGCATGTCTGCTGTTTCATGTTTGAGGTATCAGCAACATCATCCAAGCCATTTCATTCTAAAACCACTGGACTATCACAGAGGGTGAAGGACATGTTGGCATGTGTCACAGCAGGCCACAGCCGTTCTAGTGCCAATATCCGTGAACCAGATGAACAGCTTGGGGATCAAAGAGGACAACGAAGGCTGCAGCACTGGTCAGTGAATGAGTAAGCTACAGGAGATGGCAGCTACCAAGTGGGTAGCAGAGGGGGCAAGGGACAACTCCTCTGCAGCTTGTGGGACCAAAGAACTCTGATTTCTTTGCACGTACTCCAGAAGCAGAACACCACGCCATTCAGGCCCTTGACTACAAGAAAAGCATGCTGTTCCATGGCATAGTTACACCATTTTCATTTAGAAATGGTTTATGGAAATGATGAGCAATGATTTTGAGACCAATTTCTGTTTCAGCCTCTCTGACATTCATTGGCAAAGGCCTCTGGCACTCTCAGAGAGTTTTGCAAATGCAGCACTAAAGCTTTTATACCTCCTGTCACCAGTTATCACAGCTCTGTGGGATTCCTTTTTTTGCAAATGGAAAGTATGGGGCTGGATTCTGTTTATCTGCCCAGTGCTACAATACCTCAAATTCAGAATGGCTTCAGCCTTGAGCATGGCCACCGACAGTGCACCGAAGACCTCAGTTTTACTGCTTTTCTATGAGAAAGAAAATAACCCTATCTCTTTTGAAGGATATTACATAATGAGTAGAGAGCACTGACAAGCTGCCTTCTTTTTTTTTTTTTTTTTAAGGGGCAAGAACCACAGATAGTAATAAAGCTGGAGGGCTTAACTTAAAACTAGGGAAGGTGAGGAAATGGTATTAGAGAGAAGGGAAGCAGAAAAGAAAAAGGACAGAAGAGTTTGGGAAGTGCAGCTACTGCTATGCTAGCCAGCACAGAACAAGCATTTCATCTATCTTACAGAAGAGATGAAGGCAGCACAGACAGCAGGGAGCAGGGAGATGAAAGAGGCAGACTTGTCAGGAGGATGTCTGTACACAGAGGTATGGAAGTGGCTGAGAATAGCTGAACCTGGACTCCTCCAGGTTCTTGTACTGTGGCAGGGGTGAGTGTTATAAAGGGTTAAGACAGGGGTGTGGGGGGTGCATATTAGACCCTCTGCATATTAAAGGGCTCCTGTGCTCTGTAAGCAGTCTTCCTGGAAAAGAAAAACAAGCTAAGTTTGAGGCTAATTGGAATATTTTAATAGAGAAAATTATACTATAGGCTGTGAAAAAAGAAAACAATGGTGATGTCTACTTCACTCATAGGCTTGCTGAGATGTTTAAGACTAAGATAAGACACTAGGGCTTGCAGACACTCTGGCGCTGTCTAACAGCTTCTGGCTTTCTCCTCTCTGCCGAGTAACCTCACTAACAGCTTGCCTTCTAACCCCCCTGGCCCATCCTCCAAACTCACCTTGCACATAAGGCAAACCCTGGGGTAAGGTATAGGGGTGGGGAGAAGGTGGAAGGGTGGTTGGGAGCCCCTCCTGGGGACTCTGATTTCTGGCAGGGGTGTTGTGTTTCTGTATTACCTTTAACTTGCATATTTCTGTAACTATTCCTGTAGATAGTGTCTATCTCTGCATGTACATTGTGCTGAGCTGTAAATAGAGCTTCAGTCCTTAACTTCCAGCTGGCTGAGTCTAGTCTGGGTGATTTTACAAAGTGTAGGGGGGCAGGGAACTCCCAAACCATCACAGCTTCAAATCAAAAGACTTAAAAGAAGTACAGTGAGGACACATTTCTGTCTTGAAATATACCCCTAAATTTTAATTGGAAGTAAAATTATTTTTCTCTCATTGTGTTGCCACATTTGTTGCAGGTTTAATATGTGTCTGTGGGGAATGAGGCTCAGGGGTGCAATGAGCTGGCCTTGAATCTAACTTTGTGAGCACAGTGCTTGCATTTGTTAACTGTTACTGGAGGCCTAGGGCAAGCCAAAAGGATTTGCTAAGCCTTTTATGTAGCTGAACAGGCTATGGAACAGGCTGCCCAGGGAGGTGATGGAGTTACCATCCCTGGAGGTGTTCAAGAAACATGTGAATGTTGCAGTTTGGAATGTGGTTTAATGGCCATGGTGGCCTTAGGTTGGTGGTTGGAGTTGATGATCTTAGAGATCTTTTCCAACTGAAACAATTCTATAAGCTGAAATGTAATATTTTGGAAATAGCAGAACAAAACATTTCAATTATTCTCCAGAAAAAATAATACCCTTTTTCTGTTATCAGTAATTATATTAAATCATAACTTTAATTACACTAAACCCTACTTTTTTATGATGAGCAAACTGGCTGCTTAATTTCATCCAGCTTCATCTGCTACCTGTTACTGCAGGGCTCAAGAAATGAGATGTCAGTATACACTAGCAAATACTGATCAGAGAAGATTCATTAGATGGGCCTCAAGATTAGTAACACAGTTTCTCAGGTTTGTAGGAATAAAAAAACTTATAACCTTGAATTATTGTGCATAGAAAAGAAAGCCAGAAGAGGCTCCCTATTATCTTCTGCCCTGGTCTGCTTAGAACAGCCTGAAAAAACACACTTCTGTCCTCCAAAGCGAGGATTAAAACTCCCTCCGAATACAGAAGTTTGTGAATGGGCCCAGACAGGAGAAGAACACATAACAGAAGAGGAAGATAACCTAAATGGGAATAGACAACTCTGTTAGAAGACCCCATAAGAGATTTTCCAAAGCTGGCAGGAGGAGAAATAAAGCAGAAGCTGTGCAAACATAAACTGGTGCAGTGGCTATGGCACAGCTGAACACCTTTCTTGGAAAACTAGTTTCCACCACGGGATTAAACCAAGTACAGGGTTCAGCAGCCCCTAGATGTTTCCTCAGAGTAATCCTACTCATCAGAATCATTGCATATCCACCAAACAGACTAGAATGTGTGTTCAGTTTTAACAATCAGATTTCAAAGGCAGATAACTGGACTGATGAGAACACGACCAACAAAATTGTACCCCAAAATATGAAGATACAAAGCGGATAAATGTAGCAGAACAGTGCCAGATACCAAAGTAGTCACACCTGGTATATCTAGCTGGTTTAGAGCAAGGGAAAATTCCTTCTATGCAGCAATGATTCACTAGGGAACACATGTACATCCCATCACCTTACCAGATGTTATTAATATTTATTTATAGTTATGTATCAAGATGGGTTTGAATTTTATATTCTTCTGACTCAAACTCTGAAGGAATGTTATGTTCACGAGATGCTTAACAGAGCTATAATCTCAAAATAACTTTTTAGGCATTCTTTTCATAATAAAAATTGTAAAGGCTGCTTTTAATAAGTACAGATAGTTTAGTAAGATCCAGTAAATAAATAATGGATACTCAGCATAGAAGATGACTGCTTTTCCACTCTCAAACATGCTGGCCAAGTGCAGAAAAGCAAACCCTAAGGAGACTGGGTCATAATTAATTTGACTTTCAAGGAAGAATATGAAATGATGAAATCACATTTTTACTTCCATTAAAAAGTATGGAAGTATTTACATTACATGTATAAATAACACATTTTATTGTTTTATTTTAACATTTGTTTCCCTCAGACCACCTCCAAGAAGGTTTCCATAGAAACCTGAGAAGAAAAGGGAAGAGGAAGATAATTTTGCTCAGTTTATATTGATTTCAAATACCACTGCACTTACACCAGCAATGTGTCTTCTGCACACATTTTTATCAGCTGAAAATCTAAGTGTTGCAGCTGATTAAAATAGCAATTTAGATTTAGCACAGTTATCAAAGCCACTGTTTGCAGTTCAGTCTATCACCTACCCAAGTTAAGGCACTGTAGAACATCAAAGATGAGCCAGTTTTTAAGCAACTGTAATGAGCTCTATTAGTGTGAAAACTGTTTTAGAACAGCTATGGTTTGCCATTCTCTCCATTCTTCCTTGGTGCTGATTTAAGGCACTATAGACAATTGATTACATTTTTAAAAATAGGCTTCAGATACAAATCTCCTCAGTTTCTTTAACTGCCCTGCATTGCTGATTAACATAAAGATTTCTCCAGAGAGCCTGACCTTTGTTCCTTCCAATGGATGAGACCTGGTCACTTGCTGAGGATGATGCAGTCTCTCATAACCCTGGGCCACATGTTTTTTACAGCTTTACTGCCTTGATTTCTTTCTTTGAAAATGCATTATTTATTGCACCTTTTTTTTTTCCCCCCTCCCTCTCACATTTTAAATCTTCTCACCAAAGCCAGAAACCAGGGAAAAGGAAAGAAACCAACACATTTTAAACGATTCCCAAAGGCTTCAAGGATGCAGGCTCTTTCCTGCAAGCAGTTACTTATTGCTGTTGTTCACTTCTGACTCAATAATACATGTCTGAAACCATTTTAGGAGAACCAGTCCAACAACAACTGAATAGTGCATTCAGAGAAGAAGCCTCCTGCTGAGATGCCTGGAAGATTATATGTCTGAGCATAGAGGAACATACAAGTAGCTTCCCTCAGAGACTCTATTCTCTTTTCTCAAGAAAGCTGAAAATTAGCAAACCCTTTCAGATTCCAGTTTTGAGACAATTTCTTTCTGCTTACAAAGAACTGAAACTTGATGACCTCTCACTCTGTTTATCCTAAATGCCAGTTGGTGGAAGTCAAAGCTGTCTCAGTGGCATACATCTAGCTTTTACTTTTCTGCAGTTATAGCTTTGCTCTTCACAAAAACAGAATATGAAGAAACCTGTTGAAATACTAAGCTAAAAGAATAAATTATGTTAGTTTTGTTGTTTAGGATCCTCGTGTTTAGGGCCACGAAGATGCTCAAAGGGCTGGAGCAGCGCAGCTGTCTGAGGACAGGCTGAGAGAGTTGGGGGTCTGCAGCCTGCAGAAGAGAAGGCTTCCAGGACACCTTAGAGTAGCCGTGCAGCATCTGAAGGGGGCCTACAGGAAGGCTGGGGAGGGACTATTGACAAGGTCTTGCAATGACAGGACAAGGGGCAATGGGTTTGAACTGGAAGAGGGAAGATTGAAACTGGATGTTAGGAGGAAGTTGTTTGCAGTGAGGGTGGTGAGACACTGGCACAGGTTGCCCAGGGAGGTTGTGGCCAGGTTGGAGGAGGCCTTGAGTGAGCTGTGCTAGTGGGAGGTGTCCCTGCCTATGGCAGGGGGTTGGAACTAGATGATCTTTGAGGTCCTTTCCAACCTTACTATTCTATGATTCCATGATTATTTCTGCTGCCTTATCAGTTCTGGATGAGGGATTACTATTTATGCAAGCACAGCTACATGCACTTTTAGAGACAGATCAGGTGAAGATGAAATTGTATGTTCCCTTTTTATTTGAGGGTGATTGGCAAAGACAACTTGTGAATTCAGGCTTTTGCTCTTCAGGTTTCAGATTTTTTCATCATAGTCACTTTAGAGATGGTAGATTCTTTTCTATTCTATTTTAAACAAAACCTTTTTCTCAAGGCATCCAGTGAATGACAGAACCCTCCCTGAAAAGCAAACACAGAGGACTAAAACTTTTCCCCTTTCTGCAGTCACAAACATCAAGATACAGGTAAAAATACAGAACACACAGCAACACAATAAGCCACAGCACCGTTACTTGGGGCCTTTCAATCTTGATTTCCAAACTGTAACTCCATTCTCAGACCATACTGCTTTCGTGGTGGAACAGTCTCAGATTTCCTGTAAATGTTTATTTTTGGGTCAGGTCTGCTAATGTGCTCAAAGCAAGTTAAAAAATAAAACAAACTCCCCTGATGAAATGATGTAACAAGTACAAACTCTGAATTCATGCCCCACAATGGTTAACAGAGTTGGCACTTGAATGACAGCCAGAACAGACCAAATTTCTGTTCCTGCCATTTTAAAAAAAGAAACACATTGGCCTATCTTCCCTCATTCTCTGATAGTGAAAGGTAAAAATAGAACTATGCACTCCAGAGGGCTCCAAGGGCTCCTTTCATTAATGTGAAAAATCCATCATTTATAGCTCTGCAGCATGAATAGGTTTGGAAGACATTTAATCACTAGTGAAAATGCCACAACCCCAACCCCACTCCTGTGGAAGTATATATAGCTCATAGCTATTCATCTGGGCTTGTTGGGAACTGCTCAAGTGTTCCATATATTTTCCATAGTGAATGAGAGCAAAGGAACATGTAGTGAGAACTGCTAGTCCAAAATACAATTTACACTGAAAATACACAAATAATCATTTTGAAGGGTAGGTAAATTATATTGGTTGCTTTATTAATACATTTTGCCTAAGTACTTTCCAATGGGGACCAAATCACACTTCTGTCACAACACTTGGCATGACATGTTGTAGCAAATGGGAAAGCAGCTATGAGAAAACTTACCTTGGTATTAAAGACAGGAAGGCTTGTATCCCAAAGATTGATCTGTACTAAACTTTAGACCCTGCCACAACCAGATTTGTAGGTTCTCTGTAGTTTTCTGCTTTCCAGGTACATCCTGAGGAAGACAGAATAGATTTTGCTGTGAAAATGGTGTGATTCAAAATGTTCCATATGCTACTAGAGGGAGTATAACAGATTTAATCCACCTTTTTTCTCCAGATCCATACATCTAGGGATCTACTTGTGTTATAAAACAGTTTAATTTCCTGTAGTATTTCCAAGAGTCTACTGTCTCCTGATCTGTGTGATTCTCCTGATTTTCATCAGTTCAAACCCACAACAGAGTCTCAAAACCTGTTGCCATTTAACAACATTTTTATTCATTGATTCATAAAATGGTTTAGGTTGGAAGGAACCTTGAAGATCACCTATTTCCAACACCACTACCATAGGCAGGGTCACCTTCCACTAGAACAGGTTGCTCAAGGCTTCATCCAACCTGGTTTTGAACACCTCCACGGAGGGGGCATCCACAACCTCCCTTGGCAACCTGTTCCAGCGTCTTAGCATCTTCGTTGTAAAGAGTTTCTTCCTAATATCCAGGCTAAATCTACCCTCCTCAAGCTTAAAGCCATTCCTTCTAATCCTATCACTACAAGCCCTTGTAAAAAAGTCTCTTCCCAGCTTTCTTGTAAACCCCCTTCAGGTGCTTGAAGGCTGCTATTAGGTCTCCCATAGCCTTCTTTTCTCCAGGCTGAACAACCCCAACTCTCACAACCTGTCCCCACAGGAAAAGTTTTCCAGCCCTCTGATCATCTTTGTGGCCCTTCTACTGAAATCAAAGTTCAGTCTTAAAGACCTATGTCACTGAAATCCTAGGTACTGATTAAGAAAACAATACCCATAATATAAAAAGTGTGTTTTTAAAACTGAAACAGAGCACAGTGGTTAGTGCAAATATTTAAAGGGCAACATCTTTTAGTCTATAACTCAACATGTCTTCAAGTGATTGCACAAAGGGAAAGACTACAGCATAGAGAATGAAAAGAACCTCACAATCAATTCCTAAAATATGTGTCAGTATTGGAAAGGATATCTTGGATCAATAAATCCAAATCTCACATAACCACATGCTACTTTAAAAACAGAGACTCATTTTCAAGTTTTCAATTTCAACAACACCAAGGAAAGATCATTGTGCTGTCTCATTCAGACCTTTTTTCAGAGTTGACAAGATATAAATCTGTCTTTGGACCCCTTAGCACTAAATCATAGAATCATAGAATAGTAAGGTTGGAAGGGACCTCAAGGATCATCTAGTTCCAACCCCCTGCCATAGGCAGAGACACCTCCCACTAGTACAGGGCACTCAAGGCCTCGTCCAACCTGGGAAATCAGAAATAAAAATCAGAAATACTGCCAGCATTTGAGAAACAGCAGATATGGCATAACCTTTTATTACCTTCTAAAATTAGGAGAAAAAAAATTGTCTAGCTACTGCTGCAAAGGCAGCCTCTGTGCTGGATCTGGTGTTACCTGTCTGTGGCACTCCAGCCTCATGTGGGTTAGAATCACAGATTCATAGAATGATAAGGTTGGAAGGAGATCTCAAGGATCATCTAGTTCCAACCCCCTGTCATAGGCAGGGACACCTCCCACTAGTACAGGGCACTCAAGGCCTCGTCCAACTTGGCCTTGAACAAGTTAGATACCACTTGTCATTGAGCCAGCAGCATGCAAGCAGAAAGCCTACACCAGCTCAATGCTGTGTGCTACTATTAATCTGGTAGGAAAATCACAGAATCACAGTAACAATCCTATTGGAAAAGACTCCCAGGATCACCAAGTCCAACCGTTATCCCTTCTCTACAAAGTTCACTCTTAAACCATATCCTCAAGCAAACATGCAAATGACTTGTAAACACATCCAGAGCTGGTGACTCAGCCACCTCCCTAGGCAGCCCATTCCAGTGCCTGACCACTCTTTCTGTCCATTGACCACTACCCTTTTGGCTGTTTTGTCCAGCCAGTGCTTTATCCAGCAGAGCGTGTGCCCGTCTAAGCCAGGAGCAGTTAGCTTCTCCAGTCAGTTTGTCCATGTCTGTGCATGATTTCTACCTGGTTTGCCCTGTCACACTGCTGTTTGTATGAAGAATTGCCACCTGGAGTTCAGATGCAGTGAGTGGGCACAGGTACTTGCTGATATACTTTCTGTCTGCTCTTCCCACGCTTACGCAATGCAGGGAGTGTGAGAACAGAAGGTGCCCTTTGCTGGCAGCTGCACACTCAAAAGGTGGAACAACACAGCAACCTCAGCTGGGTCTTTGTGCACATCTGCTTAAAGAAGCACAAATACATCATCTGCAGTATATATAATTCAGACCATTTGCAGCTGAATGTTCACTGACTTCATCAGGGAAGGAAGACAGCATGTTCCACAGGATACATCAGAAGTCTGAAAAATCTAGAGGTAAGCATAATGAAGAAATTACTCTAACAGTCATTTTGGCCCTTTGCTGGCCTTTGCTATCTCCTAGATCTGTAAAGGGCAGTTGGGACAAGAAGCTGAATTAACCAAAAGATGCCAATTTAAGACAAATTATATAGACCAGCTGTACTAAATGGATGGACTTTCACTCAGAAATAAAGGTGGTATACCTTGTTTTCATTAATCTATTTTGAAGAGAGTTAAACTAAAGCAAATTGAACCCATTTAAGTTTTGAAAGCGTGTACATAAGACAACTTAACGTGGTTTCACTGATCCATTTCAAATCCAAATTCATTTGGGTTAATTTTATTGATGATCTTTGAGGTCTCTTCCAACCTTGCTTATACTGTGATACTGTGATCCTTGAGTAAATGAAACAAGATATAATCCAGCTTTACATATCTGTCTTGGGATTTTTAGATTTGTGCACTCTATTCTTTTCCATCTTCTTGCTCTTATATATCTAACATTGCTATTTGAATTTCAAGCTAAGTGTCCCAGAGGATATTGTGAGGTTTTTTTTTTTCCCTTCAAAAAGAACCATCTGGAGAGAAACAGCAATATTGTCAACACTAGCATTAAAATTGTGAGTCAGGCCTTAAAAAAATCATGAGATTTATTTAAAAGTGTGACTCTTTCCCCCACAAATAATGTATTTACATTTTTTAGTGTGTTTCTGATATTTCAGATGTACACCAGCCACATTTTCAAACAGCAATACAGAAAGAGCTGGCTTGCCAAAGCTACAGCTTTCAGAAAGCCACCACATATCAGAAGAGATACAGTCCTGAGTATTTAAATTGTAAAAGTCAGGAGCCATATCAGTACTATAACTGTTTATACTATGGATCAATTAAAATGAGCCTGTTCATTAGGAGACAGACAGTATAGAGAAGCTGGGATTGTATCTGGCACTAGTTCAGACCCCACTACAGAAATAGTCCATTTTTCTTCTTATTGCTTGCATAAAGCCAAAGTCCTGCTTGCTAGAAAAGGATGTAAATTAAATGTAATGTGTGTGTGTGGCGTACTGAATTCTGATCAAGTAACCTTAATTTACTAATGCTCCTCTGTTTTTCTGGTACCTAGATTTTCTCCAAAATACTTAAAGAAGCACTTTGATCAAGTTCAAACTCAGTTGTTTTAATTCTTAAATCCAGTCCAGAAATGCATGTTCCCCTTTTAAGTTATAGATATTGGTATTAGTGAGCTTAGCATCTTTTAGTAACAGAAACTTCGCAGTTTCAAATGTTCTGCAGCCAAGTCAACCAGACCAGAGATTCCCTAAAGGGGCTTCTGAAAAAAACTAACTGCTCCTTAAAGCTGTGAGAGATTCATCAGAACAACACTTTCAAACCAGTTCATACGAAGAGGAAATATTTCTACCTTGTAATCTTCGTTCAACAGATGTTCACTCTGCGCTGTCACAGATGATGTAGCTTCAGCAGCTTAGCAGCTATGGCTGTGCACAGGAGCTAAGCTCAGAGCTTGAGCTACACAACACTTGTAGGGTTTGGATAAAGAAGGGGTTCTAGGAATCACGAATCAAACTGTGACTAATACTTGATGAAGGACATGTCTACTTCTAATTTTATTTTTGCAGTGAGAAGTATATCATAAATAGAGAGCAATATTTATGAAGATGCTCCCTGGAAAAATGGAAATTACTGGAGTGAGAATGATTGTTCTGTCCAGGCCATGTCCCACCAAGACACAATTTGTTTCCTTTTAGATCACTCACATATTTTTTCCTACACCATGACTCCTCTGTTTTCCTGACTTTTCGTAACAGCTGTCAGTACCTAAGTTTCAGTGAGCTCCACATCTATTCTTCACAAGATATGTACAAAGTGCAGTAAAAATGTTTGTGTGGTGTATTTAAAGATATTATTGCAGCTGAAGGTTATAAACATGCAATTTTTACTATGTCAGGTCAGAATTTTAAGCCAGATATGCAATCCTTTTGCCTAATCATAGAATCATAGAATGGTAAGGTTGGAAGGGACCTCAAGGATCATCTAGTTCCAAACCACTGCCATAGGCAGGGACACCTCCCACTAGTACAGATCACACAAGGCCTCATCCAACTTCCTCCAGGGAGGGAGTAGCCACAACCTCCCTGGGCAACCTGTGCCAGTGTCTCACCACTCTCACTGTAAAAAACTTCCTCCTAGCTTCCACCCTCACTGTAAAGAACTTCCTCCTAGCTTTGTTCCATGCTACAAACTTGAAGTGAGAGCTGAGAAGCCCATCCCATACACATTGTGTCAAAGGCCCAGACTGGTTCAGTCTTTCATGATCCATGAAGAAGAAAAGTAAATTATGTGCAATGCAACTAAAGTGGATCTAGTCTAGTATTTAAGATCAAATATTCAGGAATAGGTATTAACATGTGTGAGGGAACCAAAGGTGAATTGTTCTCCAGAGCTAATTGAAGAGCTTCCTCTAAAGGAAAGGAAATCTGTTTTGATACTTTATTTTGCTAACGAGATGCAACATAAAAGGACTTCCTAGTTGTTATGCTGAAATATGTCATGCATATTCAAAAACTATCTCTGAGGAACTGAAACAATTTAGACCAGATGAGTTACTGAATACATGAATTGACTTCATGATCCAGCTAATGAGTGGATAGACTCAACTGTTAAAAATAATGACTGGAAAAAAAAAAAAAAAAGAAGTACATTCACATTAACAGTGACCACTGGAAGGTCCTGTGAGCTTGCAGGCTGAAAGGCAATTTATTTTTTTTCAACTGTTTGCTTTCCACTTGTCTTAAAAGAAATCAAAAGTTAATTTACGTTCTTTGCACACATGGAAACTTGGAGTTGTCTTATGACTAAAGCATTGTCAAATGTTATTTAAGATAGTGCAAAAGTGCTTTAACGGTCCAAGCGTTTTGACATGGGAAGGGTGTACACCAAATAAATCATCAGAAATAAATTCACCCATCAGAATAAATCCACAGACCAAATGGCATCTGCGTAACACAACCACACAATACCTTCCTGCCTTTACTAAGTAGAGCTGCCCAGTACTATGTTAGAGTACACAGAACAAGCTTCAAACTAAAATTGATAAACTCTTGAGTTTCAATTAACTGTAAACAAATGATACCTGTTAACAGTATCTCCATGACTCAGCATTTTTCGGCATCCTTCAAGAGCAAAAGTTACGTACCCAGGAGAATCCCCAGAATTGTGCCCCTTTACTCTGCTCTCGTCAGACCCCATCTGGAGTCCTGTGTGCAGTTCTGGAGCCCCCAGCACAGGAAGGACATGGAACTGTTGGAGTGGGTCCAGAGGAGGNTGAGCCTTTCCAATTTTCTGTGAAATAGGCTAAATCTTGGTTGAGCCAAAAAAATTTACAGTACATAAATCATAACAAAAGTAAAAATATAGATCTTGAAAGACTGGAATCATTGCTTTGTAGGAGCAAACAGGTTATGAGATGCCAAACCAAATCTAGGAGCAACCTGTACCTACTCCTGCCTTTAAGTGGCATGGTAAGATCAGTGCTTGTGAGTGACACCATTTCTGCTCACTGGCTCAAGGGAACCCTTTTGACAAAGGGCATAACTGCATCATTTCTGTTTGAAAGCACACAGCACTCACACCACCAAGAAGGTGTCACTGAGCAGAGAGGACAAGGTCTGTATCTTGTTTGTGCTGTTGAACCTTGGGCCAGGCTGAACTTGCTGGTGACAGAGGAAGCCATCCATTCCCAAGCACAGCCAATGACAATAAATCCCACACACTGTGGAACCAGCAGAGGAAGGGTCTGTTCACAATGTACCCCCCACAGTGGTGGGCAGAACATGTATGTGTTCTGAGATGCTCAAAGACTATCCAACACAGGATTTTTAACTTCTGTTGACATGTTTTATGTTTTGACCTTCAGAGCAAGACTGCAAGGACAGGGGTCAGGGAGCCTGATTAATTTTCAAGCTCTATATTAAATCTGTCTCACTCAGGATATCTAATCCCTCTCTGTTTACATCATTAATATCTGCTTTATTATCTTCTAATGTTATATTTAGGTAATTGGGAATCTGTATATTTTTTTATACGCTTTTGAGGCTGTGACTAACTCAAAGCCCTGGCACCCACCTTTCCCTGGCATCCCATTCCCATCCCTTGCAGTCACTGGGGCACAGGTTTACTCCTACACAGAATTAGCTGTGGTATTAGGGCCTGAAATACATCACACTCAAAGTGTTCCCCAAAAAGTGAAGCAAGAAAAGCCTTCATGAGAGAATTTGTGAAAAATGTTTGTTATACTCAGCACACTTCATGTGCACTTAACTGTGAGGAAGCAAAAAGGAGAAGGTAACAGTGCTTGTTTGGGACAGAGAGAAAGAGGCAGGTTAAAGTGAAAGACATTTTAAGCAGGCTTTAGGAAGGACATTTAGCAGCACCTAGCCCCCAGGTAAAGGAAGGCAAAATGCCTTCACTCCAGCTTTCCTAATCGAGTTAGACAGATTTGCTGGGCATATAGTATTTCTTGCTTGGGGAAACTGATAATTGCCCAGTTTTCCATCGCAATAACCTTCTACTGTGCTGACTAGAGCAGTTTCAACATAGAGCTCACCCACAGCAGCCTCAGGCTCTCAGAAAAGTAGAGAAATTCGTTTAGACCCCAATTTTCTTTTGTAAGGAAAGCTTAAAAAAACACCTCTATATTTTAAAATTAAGTTACTAAGCCAACACTCCATCTCTAAGCTGACACTTCACCTTGCTTGGATGCCCTGTGAGTTGCAATAGCTGAAGCTGATGCAGCTAAAACATAAAATGTCAGAAACAGTCATTTGAGAAACTATACAAATGTATGGGACATCCACAACTTCTCTGAGCAACCTTGCCACACTGGATGATTGAATGTCTCATAAATCTAACACAAGCTTGTGCTGCTCATCACTCTGATGACTGTAAACAACAAGATGAAAATAGACGAGAATACTGATCATTGGTGAAATATGGTGCACTGAAAGGTGCACAAAGTCAACCTGCAAAGGGGAAGTCTGTGACAGGAACCCTTGTGCTAGGATGGCACAACCAAGAAGAACCTGACAGCAGTACAGCTGCTTTAGCAGACAAGCTTGGTCTGAATAACTTGGACACCTTCATGTGGCAGTGCTCCAAGTTTGAAATGTGTCATGCTGAATGGCACTGTTCAGTTTTCTTACCTGAAATTCATGCTAAATTCACACTAAGCAAAGATCTTTGTTACACAATAAGCCATTGTCACCCTTTATGTGTAGCATATTTATAGTATCTCAGAGCTAAATGAATTTACTGTTAACACACCAATTAAAATCTAACCTCCTACATTATGAACTTCATAGAATCATAGAATCATAGAATGGTAAGGTTGGAAGGCACCTCCAGGATCATCTAGTTCCAACCCCCTGCCATAGGCAGGGACACCTCCCACTAGGACAGGTCACTCAAGACCTCCTCCAACCTGGCCTTGAACACCTCCAGGGAGGGAGCAGCCACAACCTCCCTGGGCAACCTGTGCCAGTGTCTCACCACCCTCACTGTAAAGAACTTCCTCCTAACATCCAGTCTAAATCTCCCCTCTGCCAGTTCAAACCCAGTGCCCCTTGTCCTGTCATTGCAAGACCTTGTCAATAGTCCCTCCCCAGCCTTCCTGAAGGCCCCCTTCAGATATTGGAAGGCTACTCTAAGGTCTCCTGGAAGCCTTCTCTTCTCCAGGCTGAAGAGCCCCAATTTGAATGATCTGTTAATAACCCAAGTAGATTATTTTGTGCTCAGGGGTTCAAAGTAGAGCTCAATGCATGCACCTGCAACTGCATCATTACCATCATGTCACACACACAAAATTAAAAAAGCACGTGTCATTTAGTCAATAAAGTAAATACATCTGATGAACAGCCACAAATACCTGACCTATTGGCTAAAACAGTTCCATTATCTCCTTACAGTCATCTTGTTTTCTTTTTCCTTTTGTTTCACTATTATCTTTTACATTGAAAATATCTTTCGCTGATACAAAGTTTCATTGTTTTCTTTCCATAAAGAGCCTTTGTAACTACTCCAGAAAAGATAGGAGAATTTAAAAATACAGAACTGTATTTCTTGTGTCCATATCTTTTGAAAGCTAGCTGGTTGTGCACCCTGAAGATTAAATGTTTTAATTGAAAATTTCCTGAGGGTTATAAACAGCTTGTTCATTCAATCCACATATCTCCTATTACCAGCAATTATTAATATAGGATAGAATAGAATATAACAAGTTTTGAAATGATGGCCTTGCTAGAATGGAACTGAGCAGAGCACTGATATTCTCTTAGCTGGTAGAGAGTGAGCAATAAAAGAATAAAACTGGGGGAAATTCATTTTGACACTGGAATGAAAATATGTATTAAAATATAATATTATTGGGGTCTGCTTTTTTCTTGAGTGGTGCTCATAACTCTGACTAGTTCATATTACACCCTTAGTGTATGTTTGCTCTTGGTAATAAAAATCGAAAATGCTTCTCAAGAACAATTGCTGCAAGGCAATCTCTGAACAGACTCACAGAAACATCCAGGTTGGAAAACACCATCAGGATCACCAGGTCCAATCTATACCCCTACTCTGTAAGATTCACCTTGAACCATATCCCTAAGCACCACATCCAAATGACCCTTAAACACATCCAGGGTTGGTAGCTCAACCACCTCCCTGGGCAGCTCATAAACACACCTGGCTGTGCAGAATCTAAACTGAAACTACTGTCCATAAAGTTATTCTGATTAGCACATCAGTTGTTTTATGAAGAGGTAAATATTATAAAATAAATGTTGACAAGTTAATGTAATAATCCTGAGCAAATAAAGAATTATGTCGTTATCTCTCTCATCTATTCCCTACTTTTAGTGAAGAGTTTTGTTACTTTTCCTAAGAGCTTGCTTTCCTTTTTTTTTTCCTGTGGCTCAGATGAACAAATACAGAAACATCGTCAATAAATCTCATGGAAGGGAGAAAAACAACTTCAAGACTCAGTATTTTTCACATGCTTGCTTGCCCACGTCTTGCCCTCCTGCATAGCAGGAGAATAGCAATCTGCCATTGGCCCCTTTCCCATTTATGAAGATAAAATAGCACACATGCAGGGAAGTAATGGGGCTCCCTACTGTTCCTTAGTCACTTACATGCAAGAGAAGTGTAAAGGCTCATGGCTGAGTACAGCTCTCACATGACAAGGCACTTTTCTCTGTTCATTTGAGCCATTCCTTTCTACTCTTCACATAATTCTGCTTGTTTCACAGCTACCTCAATGAATAAAATCCATGCCAATCAGCACCAAGTTCCAGGAGACTGCCCAGGCAGTACCTTTGCTGGTGACAACCCACCTTCAGCTTCACTAGCACAGAGCTTCAAAAATCTGCAGAGATGGACCTGAAGTCAAACCTCAGGGAGCAGCCTTGTTGTTTTCTGTTTGGGGATGTGGTCCCAAGTCCCCTGGTGCTTTTAAGAAAGGAGAAAAATAATAATAAAAAAATTCTGGAGGATTTTATCTCACAGTTCAGGTATTGCCTTTACAAAACCATGGCAAAAGAGGTGAAGTATCCTCACTTCAGCATTCTGGGAAAAAAGCCCTCTTGACACTGATGTCAAAGTTTCAGATCTGACAGACTTGGAAGTGCTAGGGACTAGAAGGCAGCTACTAGAAATTGAATTTCAGCTTTAAATGCTGAACCAAAGAGGTGGATATTCAGCTCACGGTTCTATGGTTTCATGTTAAATCAACTAAAATCATGTGCCAGGTAGGAAAATTTAGACAACATCACTAGCTGATGCAGTGCCTGAGAAGCCCAACTCTCATCTTCAAATCATTCACAAGGAAAAATCTCCTATGCAAAGGCAGCTGGAGTACTGAATTTAGAATTGTAACTTAAATGCTGCATTTCTACAATCAGACACATACTTATCAACCTAACTCGGGAAGTAGTACTCTCCAATTTCAGAAAATCTGTGTCATTTATTATGCAATTAACAGGCACTGGGGTCACCTGAAACCCCAAAAGCTAGTTTAGTTGGAATTAATTTCAGAAAGAAATCAAGGAAGAGAATATTGACCATAAGTAACATGTATGATAGTAGTTATCTCCCAGACTTGAGTGTTCTGGAGAACTCCAAATTCCTTCCTTCTCACCCCGCGCTGTGGGTTTGAATGGGGAGAAGAAGAAGGTGCAAAAGTTGCTTTTCCCCACCTGCCCTGTGGGCCTGAGGGGGAAGAGCAGCAGGTGCCTTTCCCTACACGTGTGCTGAGCTGTGTGGCAGCCTGTGCTGGGAATCGGGCTGGTGGTTGGCTGGGTCTTCACAGCCAGTATAAATTGGCAAACGGACACTTTGTCTAGAAAAGGATGAATAGAGCAAGGGAGGAGGCGTGTGATGCCCACCTTAAAAGAGTTCCCGGCAGTGACAGAGCTCCCGTTTTGGACAGTCCCCGCTTTTGGACAGCTCCTACCTTTTCACATGTCTCTTGGTATTGCACCGTCCCTGCCTTTGCATGCCTCTCCCCACTTTTGCACCACTCTGTGCAAATTTGCAGGCTTGGCAAGTCCTGGAGTCCTTTTGAGAGAGCTGCCCGCAGCGTCCGGACCCAGCCACTCTCGGATCATACTACAGCCTACTTCCTGGCTGCTGTTCTGAACTGGGCAGACCTGAGCAGTTTGGATCTCCCCTACCGCTGCTGAGGCAACGTCACTTCCACAAACCTCTGTCGTGTGGCAGTCATGCTTCAAGACACTCCTGACTTTGGTGGCTTTTCCACCTGCCTTGGATTTCTGTCACATGGATCTGGACTATTGGATATTGCTTGCAGCATCAGAAGGCAGCCAAGCCACAGAGAAACCCAGTGAGGGATCATCGCCCAATGCCTATCTCACCTCTGTGAGTAAAGCCTGCTGGTCCCTTAATCCTCTGCTCAGCCTGATTGATAGTGGGGTAAAGCTGTGTTTATAGCTTAGTCTTTTCAAATTTCCTGACTTTCTAAATCGCTAAATCTGTCCATAACACCCTGTAAAAGAATTCCCAATCAAATTAGAACCTGTAAATAAACCTAAACTCATTTTGTATATAGTTTAGGGGCAGGGCTTTCAGGAAAATAAAATAATCCTATTTTTATAATTCCTGACTTGGCCACATTAATTCCCTGCCTCCACGACATTACAGAATCATAGGATCATAGAATGGTAAGGTTGGAAGGAGACATCAAGTATCATCTAGTTCCAACCCCCTGCCATAGGCAGGGACACCTCCCACTAGGACAGGTCACTCAAGGCCTCCTCCAACCTGGCCTTGAACACCTCCAGGGAGGGAGCAGCCACAACCTCCCTGGGTAACCTGTGCCAGTGTCTCACCACTGCAAACAACTTCCTCCTAACACTCAGTCTTAATCTCCCCTCTGCCAGTTCAAACCCATTGGCCCTTGTCCTGTCATTACAAGACCTTGCAAACAGTCCCTCCCCAGCCTTCCTGTAGCCCCCTTCAGATACTGGAAGGCTACTCTAAGGTCTCCTGGAAGCCTTCTCTTCTCCAGGCTGCAGAGCCCCAACTCTCTGAGCCTGTCCTCATAGGAGAGCTGCTGCAGCCTTCTCAGCATCTTTGCGGCCTCCTCCTGGACCCGCTCCAACACTTTCATGTCCTTCCTGTGCTGGGGGCTCCAGAACTGCACACAGGACTCCAGGTGGGGTCTGACAAGAGCAGGGTAAAAGGGGAGAATCCCCTCCCTTGCCCTGCTGGGTACGCTTCTCTTGATGCAGCCCAGAATTGAGGAGACAGTTACATTTAAAAAAAAAACAAAACTTTCTGGAAAATACATTTTTTCGAAGCCATAACGGGGACTATTTTAGAGCAATTCATCAGGATGACATAAATGTGTGATAAAAATTTTGTTCTACATGTTCTGGATGTCCTTTCCACTTTCCTGTGGACCAAGCCTTCTAAATGTGAAAGGCTTAACTGACTGATCTATAGAAAATAAAATATGACAGCTATTGTGAGTGAAAGATTTTGCAAAATTACCAATCCAGACTTGTTTATTCTTCATCAAAAAGCTTTTTTAACGAGGTGCAGATGCAACTGGCTACCAAAGTTAAGATAATTTAATGATACTTTGGAGGAATGTAAATATAAAAAAGACTTTGACAACACATCAGAATTTAAGTGGAATATGTAGTGGTTATTCCACTGAACTCATTCAGTCCTTAGTGACAATTTCTGACAAGTGGGTTCTTACTGGGGAATTTTGGAGCCCACACAGGGTGGGGATGGAGGAAGCCTCTAGGTTCAGCTATCCTACCCAATACTGGACCATAATCAGTTATTTGTCCACTCTCACCTTTATTTTTCCTCATACAGCTTTCTCTACACATTTGTATATCTTAGGGCTCCAATTTCATCTGCAGCTTGTACATTTATTTTAATAAATATATTTAATAAAAATTATGTAAATGTAATTGTGGTGATATGGTCTCTTGAAGCCCTCCTTTCTCCCTTTCCCTAGGCCACAAACCAACCTAGTCAGGTAGAGATTGCAAAAGACAGTGAACCAGAACACTGAGATGTGACCTTAGTGTGCTGGGTTCTCGCTCACTCTTCCAACCTTGCACTGCTCTTGCTGTTTGTGTGTATTTCACAAGGTCCTTCTAGAATATAAGGAGATGGGATGTTCTCAACTAAAATTCATTATCCCAAAAGGTTGGTTACAAATTTTGGTTTAAAAAGGGTCATGAGTTTCTACATGACAACAATGAGCACCTTGGTGAGAATCACTTTGAAACCAGAGCCCTAATGAAGCATCTGAGTTACCAAACACGATGAATTGGCTGAGTTTCACAACTCAAAACTGGGATGCAGAAATTGAAAGAATGAAAGATTTTTCCTCTTCCAGGTGGTAAGATGCCTGGGCAGTAACTGATTTTAATCACAGATTCCTGACAATACTCTTTGCCTAGGAAGGGTTCAGTAGCTACTGATGTCTGAAGCTAGAAGACTATGGTGCTTATTTTCAGGCATTTTATGGACCAACTCCAAACAATCACAGTGAACGTCCAGCAGCATAGTTTACAACTTTGTTATCCTCACTCTGCCCTTTACTGCTTAGTTTAAATTGCAGGTGCACTCTAAACTGAGTTTTATAAAATGCCATCTATCTTTTCCAAGCCACTGATTGTGCTAAGAGTTTATAGATATATATTACCTAATCCACTTGGTTTAGCAGGTTACAGTATAACATTTTCTATTCACTCATGTGCAAGATGTAACCAAAGCTCCTTGACCTCAATTTTTATAAACTGGTTTCAGTATTCGTGCCAGAAATTATCACTGAAGTTCAACTCAGTCCATTTAATTCCACCATCACTCTAAAGTGAGCATAGTTAAATTAATTTCTCCCTACCTTCCCATCTTTCCCAACTTGCTCCTGGGAGAACCACTTCCAGTAATCTTTAATGTCACCACAACATCTATTTTCCATCTTCCTTTTCACCATTTCTTGGTCATCCCACAAA
>WBNM01020227.1:0-25831 GCA_013399055.1 Ramphastos sulfuratus
GTTGTGAGGCACTTAATGCCTTCACCAGGTAAACTTGAGGCACTTCAGTTTCCAGGTAGTTCAAGCCCAAAACATCAGGGCTGAGCTGGTCTGAATCATGAGGCAGAGCAGAACATGTTGTCCAAGCTGGAAGCAGTGAGGCAGAACATAGATCAGAGCAGCACACACTGAGGCAGAGGCAGCACCAGCACAGCTGCTTGTAGCTTAGCTCAATTTATATCGTTTGCCAGACTGTAATGGCTCCTTTGGCCACAGAGATTCACCAATCAGAATGGCATTTGCCAAACTGACCATATTAGGGGAAAGCAGGGCATGCTGACCCTTATTTGGCCAAGACACTAACAAGTACCTAAACACTTGTGGGTACCTGTTTATCACTTTGGGAGGGGACATAATGGCCCAAGCCTTTGTTTTCCTACCACCCTTGCTTCCCCCATCAGCAGAAGGGTGGAGCAAGCTAGGACATGTTTTTGGCCTATTAGCCTTACACAACATCATACCAGGTTTACTGAGTGCCAGAGATGCGTAGCATGTGGAATGGTTACTGTAGTGTGTTCACTGCTGCAGGAGTATGTCCTGGGTCCAGTGCTCTTTAATGTCTCTGTCAGCAAAGTGGGCAGTGGCATTGAGTATACCCTCAGCAAGTTTTCTCATGGCACCAAGCTATTGGAGCAGCAGACTTGCTTGAAGGAAGAGATGCAATCCAGAAGGATCTTGGCAGGCTTGAGAAATGGTCTCATTTCAAACTGCATGAGGTTCAGTAAGTCGAAGAGCAAAGTCCTGCATCTGGGTCTGGCCAACCCAGGCATAAATGCAGGCTGAGTGCAGAGTGGGTTGAGAGTAGCCCTGAAGAAAAAGATTTGGGGGTGTTGATTGATGAGAAGCTCAACTTAAGGGCAAATTGGATGAGGTTTTGGACAGCCAAGTCTAGTTGAGAGGCATCGCTGCTCATGACAGGATTGTTGAAGTAGATGATCTCCGAGGGCCCTTCCAGTCTAAGCCATTCTATGATTAAGAGAATAAGAGACTTAAAAAAAAAAAAAACAACAAAAAAAACCCCACAACAAAACCAAAAAACCCAAACCCAACAAAACCCTCAAAAAAAGGAAACAAAAAACAAACAAACCAGAACATTTGAGGTCTCAAGTGCAGTATGCTCTGACTCAGGAAAGTTCAAGCCCTAGAACAGGCTGCCCAGAGAAGTGGTGGAGTCTCCATCTCTTGGAGACTTTCAAGGCCCTTCGGAATGTGTTCCTATGTGATCTGCTTTAGATGATCCTGCTCTGACTTAATCTTCAGAGGTCCTTTCCAGCCCTTACCATTCTGTGATTTTTATTTGCATGTCTTACAGAAAGCATCATCTTACACAACACTGCTGTTATGCAGCAGTTCTGTGAGACTTTCCCTGTGTGCCTGGGATCACATTTCTTGTGCTGCATGATCATCGGCCACATTGCAGTGCTTGTAGTGATGGAGAGAATGTACTCTCTGGTCAGTGGCAGGACCAAATTCCTGGGGAAAGCAACATTTCACAGAACTGCAGAATACCAGGTTGGAAGGGATCCTAAGGATCATCTGGTCCAACCTTTCTAGGTGATAGTGTAGATTAAATGAGCTGGCCCAGCACCCTATCAAGGTGGGTTTTAAAACTGCCCAATGTAGGCCACTCCACTGCTTCCCTTGAGAGATTATTTCAATGTCTCTTTTCATTGTGGACGTTTTTTTTCCTGGAATCCAATTGGAATCTCCCAAGGACTTCCAGACCTCTGATTATTCTCTTCTCTGGACTGTTTCGAGCCTGTCTGCATCTTTTTTGTACAGTGGGGATCAAAACTGCACACAGTGCTCCAGGTGTGGTCTGACAAGGCTGAGTAGAGTGGGACAGTGAGTTCTTTATCTGTGCTGTTAATGCCCAGCATCCTGTTGGCTTTGTGGAAGTGAAACTTGAAAATGCCTCCATACCTACATACAAATACTCTGTTGTTGTTGAAGGAGGTTGGAGGGATGTGTCAAAATTAATACATGGTAGTACTATACCTGTTCTTTTACTCATATGAGCAGATACACTGAATGGTCAGTGTCTTCTCAGTAGTGGTTTGTCAGCTTCCCTATTTGCATCTTCACACCTGTAAGTGGCTTCCTTTGGTACAGGCAGCCTTTGCTGCATGTGTTGCCTGAGGTCTCAGAATTATTTTAACAGTTTTGACCTGCCCTGAATTAATTTAGTGACAGAGGACAGCATGAGGCCATTTAGTCTTCGATTAACTGCAGGAACAGCATACAAGCACTACAGATGAGTTCAAAATGCAAGGATAACTTGCTGTATTCATCACAAAGTATCCTGTAATATTTGGAGTGTTGTTTAAGAAAGCTACATAAATGCCTAAGGGCTGTTTACGTGCCATTATGAAAAGGATGATGAAAGTGTGAAAAGGAAAATTTAACTGGACAGTGGAACTGATTGTTCTGCCTCCTCCTTTTAAAGGTTTTTCAGGCATGTTAGAAACTTCAGCTTCACAGTATGATGAAACTGACATTCTCACCACCACCACCATTGGTTCTCCCAATTTAGCAGAGTATTTATGCATGTGCAATGTTCATCAATAAAATATTGGCTTTCCTATTTGTCAAGTCGCTTAAGCATTTTGCTGTTTATTTTGCTCATCCAAACATTCTGTGTTCTGCATATTTTCTCTTTTGCTCATGCTTTAGGAATGACTGTCTAAAGCGTGTTTGTTTTTATTTATTTATGTTTTTAAGATGGAGGAAAAGAAGTGCTCTCAATGCATCAGATTCTTCTCTACTTGTTACGATGCAGTAAAGCCCTGGTGCCTGAAGAGGAGATTGCCAACATGCTGCAGTGGGAAGAACTGGAATGGCAGAAGTATGCAGAGGAATGCAAAGGGATGATTGTTACCAGCCCTGGCATGGTAGAGCAAATAATTCTGATTTATGAACAACACAATGGCATATAAATGAGCCAGCAATGTACCCTAGTGGCCAAGGAGGCCAATGGTATCCTGGAGTGAATTAGAAGAGGAGTGGTTAGTAGGTTGAGAGAGGTTCTCCTCCCCCTCTGCCCTGGTGAGGCTACGTCTGGAACAGTGTGTCCAGTTCTGAGCCCCTCAGTTCAAGAAGGACCTCATGGAACTGCTTGAAAGAGTCCACCTCAGGGCCACAAAGATGGTGTTGGGAGTGGAACGTCTCCCTTACGAGGAAAGGCTGAGGAAGCTGGGACTCCTTAGCTTGGAGAAGAGGACACTAAAGGGTGATCTCATTAATGTTTATAAATATGTGAAGGGTCAGTGTCAGTAGGACAGAGTCAGGCTCTTCTCAGTGATGTCCAGTGATAGGACAAGAGGCAGTGGATGCAACCTGGAGCATAGGAGGTTCAGCATCAACGTAAGGTAAAACTTTTTCACTCTGAGGATGACAGAACACTGGAACAGGCTAACCAGGGAGATTGTGGAGTCTTCTCCTCTGGAGATACACAAAACCCACCTGAATACATTCCTGTGTGACCTACTCTAGGCGATCCTGCTGTGGCAGTGGGGGGGTTGGACTGGATGATCTTTTGAGGTCCCTTCCAACTCCTAACATTCTATGATTCTGTACATGTCTTGTTTCAGAGAGTGTGCTATGGGGTGAATTGGAAAGGTGAAAATGACTAGTGACAGCTGCAGATTGCTGTAGGAACAGCTGGCTGACTTGTTCCAATCCTGGAAAGAATTGCCCCCTCTGCTGCTCTACTGAAGGGCAGATGTCCAGATGAGCAGTTTCAATGTGCATGTTAAAAGGAATGGCTATATTTTGTGTGTGAAACACTAATTTAGTTTGTTCCTCTGCTTTCTCATAGTCTGATAGTCTTCGTGTGCATTATCTTGTTCTAATTTCCCTGACACAAGACCAGAGAATTAGTAACTATTTGCTGTTTTCTTTCATCTTCCTCATTTGAGATCCTCTATTTAAATTGCTCCATCCAGATTCTGCCCTGAATATGGAAAAGGTGTTTCCTGCCTATGTGTACTTTAATGAATGCATCCATTAATTTTAGTACCAAGCTCGAAACCCCTGTGGCCTTATTATTTTTGGAACAATTAGTATTTTAAAGCATATTTTCTCACAGCTCCTTTGAGCTCTGGAGTTTATGTGAATGTAGCCCATTTCTCTGGCTTAAATGTGACTCACAAGGAATAGATGATGTCCACTGAAAACTAAAGGGTTCTGTTTACACAAGGTGCTACCTCAGTAGTATTAAAGGCATGATTTGGACCTAGTATTTCAGATGGCCGTGCAACTTTCTTGGTTGTAATACCTTCCTTTGACTTAACTTTCCTCCTTTGCTTGTAGTTCAGCCTCTTAGCTTTGTGCAGAAAGAGTGGGACTTGGTATCCTGTCTAAAGGGAAATCTAATTTATTGACTGAAAAACCTGTCCTCAAACTGCAGCCAAGGTGACTTCCTAAACACATTTTTCAAGTTCATATTTTTAAGGATGGCAGCATTACATTTAGTAAACTATCAGCTAAATAAATCCATCCAATTTGCTTTATGTAAAGTGACAGGAAACTGATTTGAATCTTCTGTCATATGTAGAAGTTGTGCTGTTTTCCTTCAGGTGTTTCCAGAGTTGTGTTGTCCCTCGGTGAAAAATGGCTTTCTTCAGCTCTGCATTGCCTCTTTTTTCTCTTTCACCTCAATAGACAAGCATGCACATAGGTGAGAGGGTCTCTAAAAATACCTTCTGTTAGCTAAAAGGAGTGTTAATATAAGGGAGGTGGTGAAAAGGAAAAAGGTGGTGAACAGAGAGAACAGGCACACAGTGGGTCAAGGTTTAACCTTGGGAGGGGGTGGGGTGGGGTCAGTAGATATTATGGGCTGAAATTGCACCAGGGGAGGTTTGAATTGGATATTAATAAAAACATCTTTACTGAAAGAGTGATCAGGCATTGGAACAGGCTGCTCAGGGAGGGGGTGGAGTCATTGTCCCTGAAGGTGTTCAAGAAATGTGTGGACATGGCACTCTGGGACATGGTTTAACGGCCTTGGAGGTGTTAGGTTGATGGTTGGACTTGGTGATCTTAGAGGTCTTTTCCAACCCAAACAATTCTATGATTCTAATCATAACTTGGGCAGGATAATTTTATTTCTCAATTGTTTTCATTCTGAGTACTTTTGTTCTGGATGAAACTTCCTAAACCAAAAAGAAAACAAGATCATCTTTGGAATACATGAAATATAGAATATGAGTGAACTCTCACTATGGAAAATTCTGCCTGAGCTGCTTAAAAGTGAGTCCTAAACAGAATCTTGTAATGGAAATTGTGAGACAGACTTAATTGGCTAACTTAACATTGCTTGTGGTTTCTGTGCTGCCAGGTACATGCTAGTGCACAAGCTGTGAGCCCTGAGTGGTGTATGCTGACATAACATCAGGGGTTTTGCTAAAGGTGTTCTGGTTTCAGCTATCAGAAACCTTGCTTTTTTGTTTTAACATAAAGGAATTCACACAGGCTCCTTCCTTGTGTCACTGAACTGTAAATGTATGCACAAGACAGTGCAGGATGTGAGTGGTAGTGTTAATTCTGAAGTTGCATGTGACTTTTACTGACAGACAATGTTTTTAAAGTCGCACATGGACATGAAAATGTGTAAGATAAAAGAAAAATCTGCAGCTCTTCGAAATGCTGTTGTGTTCCAATGCCATTGTGAGAACATTTGTGTCCTCTGAAGATTACAATAACCTTCTTAGTTTGGGATTTTTTTCTGTTCATTGCAGTTGGGATTTTTTTCTGTTCATTGCAGTATTGCTATTGAGTATGAAAGCAAGTGAAAAAGAGTATGAAGGTATTTTCTCTGCATTTTACAAGGTTAGAAGATAAAACAGTTCTCTTAGAGACATAATGTGAAACTGGTTTAGAAAGTGACAGCTCTTCAATTCCATTTTATCTGCTTGACACAACAAAGTGAAAACACTAAAGTTCATTTTGTTGCTTTCCTCCAGGACATTACTTCAGAAGTAATAATTCCTCTTGTGAGCAGATCCAGGTTTTTGTACACGTATTTTATTTTTTCAAGGGAGGTGTGTACACGCATGCTGAAGGGAGAATTTTGATAAGCGTATAAATCCCATTTACTTAAACACTTAACGATAGTTCAGCATTATTTAAAACCATTTAATTTATTAATGGAGTTTCATTAGTTCAGTGAAACTTTGTGTTGGAAGAGATTTAAAGGCTCACAAATGTTAATCCCCTTTAATACTTCCCTCTTTCTAAAATATTGCTGCTTTTCTCGGTAGCACGAATGTGGATGTGTTTTAACATGCTTCTGTACTACATCTGCGTACCATCTCCTGATATCAGCAAAGCCTTGATTGATGAGGTTCAGAGTAGGAAACAAAGAAAATGGGCTTCTGTTAGAATTTCCTTTCTTAAATGAGATTTCAAAAGCACGACAGCACTTCTAAAAGAACACAGGGATGAAAAAAGGAAGAAGAACAAAGAATTTGCCTATGTCCTGTCAGCTGGTGTGCAATTTCTGTTTCTGTAGGTGCTGCTTGTTCATTTAACCTTCAGAAATGGCACCAGAGAGGAAGCTTAGTGGTCACTGTACCAAAGGGAGAAAGCACAGCCTACTTGTACCCCTCTCATAACATAACAGTGAAGGAACAATTGAGATGAAGTCTTAAGGAGTTCTTTTGTCCTGGTTGTTATCAGGCAGCTGTGAAAAGCTGTGTAACTGAGTGACAAAACTCAAAGGCAGTGGCATGTGAAGTAAGAAGTCTGGTTTTGAGTGATACCCAGGCCACATGTTTCACACACACCCAGCTATAGATCTGTTGAAAGCTCTTCTCCCTTTCATGCTTTTGAGGATCACAGAGTGTTAGGATTTGGAAGGGACCTTGAAAGATCATCTATTCCAATCTCCCTGCCAGAGCAGGACCACTTAGAGTAGGTCATACAAGAATGCATTCAGGCAGGTTTTGAATGTCTCCAGAGAAGGAGACTCCACAAGCTCTGGGTAGCCGTTCTCAGTGCTCTGACACGCTCACAGTGAAAAAGCCTTCCCTTGTGTTCACATGGAACCTCCTATGTTCCAGTTTGTATCCATTGCCCCATGATCAGATTGCTTTTATTTAAGTGTTTTAATGTGAAATAATTGGATAAGAAAATCCTGTCTGTGATTTTTTTTTAAAAAAAAACATTGATTATTATTAGTGTATTGAGTCGTGGTTCGTATTCTGTCCACATCACATTTTACAGCCTTGGTTCTCAGAGGAGTTGGGTGAGAAGGCTCCATTTTAGAGGAAAGTGAGAATGGGAGAAGATGAGGGGGGAGAGCCAACAAGCAACTTTTGTGAAGATAAAAATTGTACACATTGTCTTTGTGGAAACCGCTCGAACCCAGATAAACTTATATTTCAGGACTTTAAGCTGTGTTTCAGAGAACAGCATTCTGCCTGCCACAAGTCCTTTCTGTGTTTTTTATTAGATTTTGTTGTCCTAATCCCTTTTTATTGGAAATGCTGTAGGGAAAACCTTTTTTCTCTCTCTCTCTCTCTTTTTTTTTTTTTTCTTTTTCCCCCTTCCCATTTTTGTTTTAAAGCATGAGCTAACTTAAATTTTATCTTGTTTTTTGTTTTGTTTTTTTTCTTGGCTGGGGAAATGTAACTTTATGTTCAGTCGTCATGTCCAAAGGGAAGCTGATAAGCATTTTTCCCTTGGAAAATGTTTCTCTATCTGAATGTCAGAGTTTTAAGCAAGTTTTTGTTCTTCCAGCATAGATGGGAAATGTGGCCACCTGATGAGGCTTACCTTTATTTATAGAATTGGCTTTGCTTATCCATGCAGAAAATGATTCTTGTGAGCAGTTCTGCCAAGGTGGTTTGAAGGGTGAAAGCTTTGTTCTTGACACATTTTTTTTTGTTTTGTGAAGAGAATGGTAGGAACTGCTTCTGCAACTCTGAAGCTCATCTTGGAGAAATTCACAGCACTAAATTAGAAGGTTTGAGATGCAGGTAACTAGAAGTAATGCCCTTTTTCTGAAACCTTAGACAAGCAGAAAGTATTGGCCTCATCCAGCTGATTGCAAAGCAGGGGGTAGGCAGGCACATAACAAAGCAGCTTGCGAGGTAATGGCAGAAGTGTTTACTTGGAGACAAGCTGTGCACCTTCAGCTGGGTTTTTCAGTGTGCTGGGTAAGTGATGGAGAGCTCTGCAAGCAGCTCATCTCTGCAGTCTTCTGCAATTGCTCATTTTCCCTGGGCTTTGGAGGTGAAGCAAAAGTTGCCTCCCTCTACACTGCCCTTTTTAACTACAAAAAGAACTTGTGTTCTTTTGAAGTGTAAAAAGGCCAAAAGTCTACTCATTATACAAGACTGTTTTCCTCTTTGCACACATCAGCCTAGGAGCCTTTGCTAAGAGTAGTGTGACATTTTTTTCATGCTGTTTGGTTGGTGATTGAATAGGTCTAACAATAACTTCACTCTCGTGGGGAAATCGGGAACAGAACTAAAATTAGAGAGGCAACCTGATCTCAGTGAACTGCTCGGGCATGTGGGAACTTGGGTGCCAGAATGCCAATCCTGGTTTTATTTCCAGTGTGATGTTCAAGCAAAGAAAGATGCTTTAATTTCTCAGAAATTATATATGAGAAAATAAAATAGATATTTTTTTTAAAAAAGACATATCGTAGAGAAAAAATATATATTACAGAGAAAAAAATACAGAAAAGAAAATACATTATAGAGAAAAAATACATTATAGAGAAATAATATATGTATATTATTAAGAAAAATAGATTGTGGGGAAAAAATACAGAGGAAAAAAAATATGTAGTGAAAAAATGTAGGAAAAATATTAGAACAACATTAGAGAGAAAAAATATACGCTAGAGAGAAAAAAATGCATTAGAAAAAATAGATAATAGAGACAGAGAAATACATATATTAGGGAAAAATTATGTGTTAGAGAGGAAAAGAAATATGTAAAACTATTTCCTGACTTGTAAAATCAAAATTAAAATATTTCCTTCTTTCTTTTTTTCTGAAAGAGCAAACACAGTTAACTTTGTTTCAGTCATTGTCATTGCCAAATATTTATTGTAATATTAATGATTAGTTTTGGGTTTATTTTAGTAAGCTTGGAACATTGCTGCTTGGTGGTTCCTAGTGGCTCTAGTGTGAGCTAGAGGCAATAAATCTTTCATGGAGCAGTTGTCAATTAGGTGTGTTGTTTGTTTTTCTTTCTCCTAGAAGCCCAGCTCAGTTCGAATTGATCAGCTGGACCGCGAACAGTTCAATCCTGATGTCATTACTTTCCCCATTATTGTCCACTTTGGGATACGACCTGCTCAGCTCAGTTATGCTGGAGATCCTCAGTAAGATGCTTTTCCTTCCATCATTCATTCAGCAATGCATTGCTCTTGTAATCTGTGGCTTAACTAGGGGTTGTTTGTGTGCTTAATTGAATCCAATATAAAGCTTAGCTTTTATGGCACTGAATACAAGCTCCTGTGTATTACAGAATGTAAGGTAGAATCCTTTTTTTTCTGGTACGATTCAGGATCTGCAGAAGTAAATGTGAATGTGTGTGCAGTATGAAATGTCTCAACCTGAGAACAGCCCTTCTAGGTCAGACCAAAGGTTCACAGAATCACAGACTATTAGGGCTTGGAAGAGACCTCTAGAGATTGAGTCCAACATATATGCCAGAGCAGGATCACCTAGGGCACCTAGGGCTGCACAGGAATGCATCTGGGTGGGTTTTAAAAAACTCTCCAGAGAAGGAGACTCCACAACCTCCCTAGGCAGCCTGTTCCATTGCTCTGTCACCCTCACCATAAGGAAGTGTCTCCTTTTGTTGAGGTGGAACCTCTTGTGTTCTAGCTTGTACCTGTTGTTCCTTCTCCTCTCACCAGACAGCACCAGAAAGAGCCTGGCACCTTCATCTTCATGTACCAAAAAGAGATTGGTCCTCTCCACTTGACACCCACCCCTCAGATATTTATAGACATTAATAAGATCCCTCCTCAGCCTTCTCTTCCCCATCTTAAACAGCCCAAATTCTCTCAGTCTTTCTTCATAGGAGAAATGTTCAAGTCCCACAATAATCCTCATAACTCTTCTTTGGAACTCTCTTCAAGCTCCACGTTACTTCTCTGGGTTGTGGGATTGTACAGAGAGAATAGTCTAACAGGAAGGCAGAGTGGAAAAATACTCTTCCCAAGGCTTCTGAAGTTCTGTAGCACATGGACTCCAAGCTAGAGAATGTATTTAGATAATTTCGTTTAACAGCCCTGAATGGACCTTTCTTCTCTACATTTCTCAAATCACTGTTTGAATGTTATGGCACTGCATCAGGAATAGTGTGCCCAGCAGGAACAGGGAGGTCATTCTCCCCCTGTACTCTGCACTGGTTAGNGAAGATTGCAGGAAGTCATTTCCACAGTAACAGAGTGCATTATATGAAAAAGGACTGACTTTTGTTTCAGAACTGTTACTTAATCACTTAATGGGATGCTCTTCAAGTCTTGCATCTGATAAGAAAGAATAGAGCCATTTTCTGTTTGTTTCTTCTAATGTTTCTATTGCTTGCACCCTGCCATATCCTGCTTAGTTGTCTCTTTCTATGACTTGAAGGATCAAGTCTAAGCACTGTTCCTTAGCTTGCTTTTTTCTGTACTTTTTATATCCTTACCAGCTAGCAAAGGATTGGAGAGGGAATCAGCACTTCAGTCAGAGCAAGAAATGCTGTTTCACTGTAGATTCATGCAGTGGTATAAAATGGGTTGCTGGATTTTGTTAACCATTCTTTATTTCCTACAGTTTCAGGGACCTCTTCCAATAACTTGGAAATCTGTCTTCTGAACGGTTAACAGCCAGTATGGAGCCCAGCTCTTGTGGCCACATTTCCTCATGCATTTTCCTCCAGTGTCTTTTAAGGACATTGAATTTGACCTGCAGTTTTGAGGGCCAAACACTCACGTACTTGTGTGACAGACATACTCTTCTACAACTGCTTGCTGAAAATTTTAGATGAAGAATGGTGGGAAGTGGGAAGAGTGAGTGCCTAACCAGATAGTGCATTTTCTTTTGTCTTTGAGCATGACTTCCAATCTGCCTCTTTTAGCTTTCTTATCCATAAAAAGAAAATAATTAGACCAAATAATTGAAGAACTACTTCTGTTCTGATGCTGAATTTCTTAATATTTTTAAAGTTCTACACCTTGAATTGAAAACAGCATAAAAATGCAAAAATTGCTCTTGCCACACTTTTTTTTTTTTTGAACCACCTTTAAAATTTCCATGGCTTTTTGGTTTTGTTTTGCTTTCTTTTGCCCAGAGCTGTGTACAGAATTTAGATGTGCTTCTTTTTATCCAAGTAACAAAGACATTTTTGTGAAAGACTTCTGTGGTGCCATCATAAATCACAGATTTAACTCTGGTGTATGTATGAAAGGGTAATGCCCAAAAAATATTTCCCTGTTTTCTTTATGAGATTCTAATACACAGTTTCTGTTATTGTAATCTATTTATTGATTCTCACACATAACTACAATAACAGAGCTTATTCCACCCATATTAATACTAGTAGTAGAACTTAAATTGTAGGATCATAGTTTTAAGTTCGTGGGTTTGGGTTGAAACCTTCTCGTGGCATGTGCTCATTCTCTGACTGGTTGATCTGTTCATTAGCTCATTTTTCTTCTTTGAATGGGGATTTGTCAGATGTGTTATTCTGCAGATTGCAGTGATGGAGAACAGAATGGAAGAAAAATCTATGCATGGATGATTTAGGATGTGTTTATAGACTGAAAAAGTATCAGCATCTCTAGAGGCAGGGAGCAGACATTTGAAAATGCTGCAAAGATAGATCTATGGGGAAAATTGCTAATAAGAAAAGATGCTTATGTGCCTGTGAATATGGGGTGCTGGAAAGATTAGGAAATAGTAAATCTTCATTTACTGCTTTGCCACTGGAGCGAGTGCAGAGGAGGGCAACAAAGCTGGTGAAGGGCCTGAAGAATAAATCTTATGAAGAGTGACTGAGGGAGCTGGGGCTGGTTGGTTTGAAAAAGAGGAGGCTGAAGGGAGAGACCTCATTGCTGTCTTACAGCTGCCTGACAGGACATTGTGGAGAAGTTGGTGCTGGTCTCTTCTCATAGGTAATTAGTGATAGAACAAGAGGGAATGGCCTCAAGCTGTGACTGGGCAGGTTTAGACTGGATATTAGGAAAATATTTTTCAGGGAAAGAGTGGTCTGGCATTGGAATGGGCTGCCCAGGGAGGTGGTTGAGTCTCCAGCCCTGGATGTGTTTAAAAGTCATTTGTATGTGGTGCTTGGGGACATAGTTTATAGTGAACCTTGTAGTGTAGGGTTATCAGTTGGACTTGGTGATCCTGAGGGTCTTTTCTATCCAGAATGTTTCTGTGATTCTGTAATGTGATAACTTCCTACTAAACCATTGCTCCAATCTGGTACTGAAGAGGATCCTCTTTTATGACATAGATATAAAAATAAATTAGTTTCTTCCCTTTGTCCTCTAATTTCCTGCTTCCTGCTAGAAGTCTGATTTTTATAGGTTTTCTTGAAAAACCTCTACAGAGGTGATGCTGGTTTGAAGATAGCACTGTTCCCTAAGGACACAAGGACCACATCATGATTCTCTTGGTTGCTCCTCCCATAGTAGCTTTTGAACCTGTTGGTCAGTTGCTCTTGGAATAGGCTGCCGAGGAAGGTTGTGGGTGTCTCCTCCCTGATTATGTTTAAGGCCAGGCTGGATGAGGCCTTGAGCAGCTGAGTCTGAGATGTGGCAGCTGCTCTTTCTGCAAACTAATACATGCTGCAAACTTCTTTATGCAGAAGAAAACAAAACACTGTGAGAGTGTCAAAAGAAAACATCCTGCAGCAGCTGGACCTTTGGAGGCACTGAACTTCTCTCTTTATAGAAGCTATTTTTAGTATCTTTTATAGGGGAATATTTTTATCTTGTCTGTAGGGCTGAATTCTATTTGTTAAGGGGGTCAGTGTGAAAGATAAGAAAGTACATAAAAATCAGCTACTTCAGCCAGTTGAGAGATTCTGTTATAGAGAGGCTTTGGGGACTTCTGTTAAGGGAGATTCTTCTTAAGGGCTTCTGGGACTTCTCTTAGGGTTTCCATGATGCTAGGGCTTCTGGAATGCTGTAATAAAGGACTTTGGAGAAGACTTCTGAGGTTATCTACTCTCTTCATTTCTGGAATTCTGTTGTGGAGCCTAATGGGGTTCATGCATCCGTTTGTCACCCAATGGAGCCCTGGGTCAGGGAGGGCAACAGTAAATTCAGTTTACAACATTGAGAAGCGTCCCTGCCCATGGCAGGGAGGTTGGAGAAGGTGATCTCTAAGGTCCCCTCCAAGCTAGACCATTCTGTGGTAATGGTAGGGTGTTACCTAAGCCATTCTGTGATAATGGTAGAGTGTTGTCTATAGATGGAGTAAGTTCTTACAAGCTTTGTGAAAATCTGTGCTAGATTGCAGAGGGACTGCCACCAAGGGCAAAGTTCTGTTACTTGAAGTTCATGTGTAACTAGACAGCCCCAAAATAGGAATAGGTTAGATGCTTGGAGAACACCAGAAACCTTAAGTAAATGCTAACTACAGAGAAGGACTTGACTTGCCATTTCCATTCAGCACAAAACCACAGGGAATGGAACTTTTGTTGCACTGTTCACACAATGACTTCAGGTTGTGCATGACTTGGAGGCTTCTTCCGCATGTGCTTCACTAAATCATTTCAGCCAGTGGAAGGACAGACATTTCTTGGAAAAGGTTACTCCTGCTTTTCAGTGAGTGATAGGCAAACCCTGTGGAGAAAAGGCAGTCTTCACCTGCCTGAGCTGTCATGCTACAGGCAAGTCTTTTCAACATGTGAAGTTAGCCCACTGCAGAGGACAAGTGGGTGTCTGGAGACCTGAGTTCTGCCCCGAGCTTTGCTCTTCACCTCCTGCTGTGCACTAATGTCAGTGCTGTGTCTGCTTCTTTGTCCACCCTTCTGGAAAACCACAGAGATGCTGTCACCTCCCTTAGAAAATTATTTGAGATTTCTTTCTGGAGCAAAAAGTTGCTGGTGGACAACCTGTGTGTAGATGGTTGCAGCTGGTATGTTCATAAGGATGAATGATGAGAGCCTTTTGTTGTATTGACCAAAATGGTTTATTTTCTGTTTTTGTCCTTCAGGTACCAAAAGCTGTGGAAGAGTTATGTGAAGCTGCGTCACCTGCTGGCTAATAGTCCAAAAGTGAAGCAGGCTGATAAACAGAAATTATCACAAAGAGAGGTAGGTCTGCTGGGCCTTCTGATAACTGAATAAAGGAGGTGGAATAAAGCAATGTGACTGCCCTGTTTATGGAAACAATAGAGATCCTTCAGAAAAGATTTTCCTTCCAGGCTATTAACACTGATTTTATTTTTATCTTTGCTTGTTAGTGAATGGATTTTCTTTCTCCTTTTTTTTTTTTTTTTTTTTTCAGCTGTCAAGCTGCTGCAAAATTTTTAGCCAATTATAGAAATGATTGTTATAGAACCATAACTTCTTTATAGCTGTTGCCATTAATGGTTTTGAGAGTTTGCATAGAGAAGGACTTTTTATTTCAGGGTGCACTTTTTAACTGGCTCATAATTTTAAACATTTCTCATCTGAGGCAAAAACTGCCACTTGTTCATGGTTTTAAACCATAATTTATTAGACAGTCTTAGTGACATTCCTTGAGATCTTTCAGTTGAAATCATCTAGTTGTTACTTCCACTAATCTTCAATGACAAATGGGGTATTTGTCAAATTTTTGTCTTTTTTCTCTTCTTATTTCCCCAAAGTGATGAGCAATAAGCATTTTCAAAGTGCAGATACTCAACCAATTGGAAACTAAAATCAAAAAATAGTCATCTAAATATAGACTAAATCAGCCTGCTCTCAGGTATCTCGTTTACTAAGATTTTAGCCTGAAGGTTTGAATCTCTCCAGTCTATGTCTACCAGGCATTTTTAATTGGACAACTTATGGAAAGAATAGAATCATAGAATTGATTTGGAAATGACCTCCAAGGGCCATCTGTTCCACCCCCCTGGAGTAAGCAGGGATATCCTCCACTAGATCAGGTTGCTCAGAGCCTTGTCAGGCCTGACTCCAGGGATGTGACCTCAGCTATCTCCCTGGGCAACCTGTTCCTGTGTTCCACCAACCTCATGGTTAAAGAACTTGTTCCTAACATCCAACCTAAATCTTCTGTTCTCTGTTTTCAAACCATTGCCATTGTCCTATCATTGCAGGCCTTTACAAACAGTCCCTCTGCAGCCTTCTTGTAGCTCCCCTTCAGGTTCTGGAAGGCCTCCATCCCTTCTCTTCTCTAGGGTAAACAACTCCAGCTCTCTCAGCCTGTCTTCCTAGGAGAGGAGTAGAGAAGAAATTAGCTTTGGTACTGGATGGAATTTTATTAAGTGGTGATGTATTTTTATTTATTGATCAGAAACTCTGGTTTAGAATAATAGAATGTCCTGAGTTGGAAAGGACCTACGAGGATAACTGGGTCCAATTCCTATGTCTTCCCTAGTTTAATTGTGTAGCTTTGGTTGAGGAAAATGTTTGATACATATTTGACATTACAATTGATTTTTATTATTGCTGCAAAGCACAATGTGCTTCTGTATGAATAGGAGTCTTACTTAACATTTTATTGATCCTGGTGTTAAATAATCCCATAGCTTCCTTACCTGTAAATGGGGAGGGGGAAGACAAAATTGTGACTTAACCGTGCCACAGTTGTAAGGAAAAAAGTAAATGTGTCTCTATAGGAGCTGATTTTGTTTGACACAGCTTTCTACAATGAGAGCAAGTAGAAGGAAGGACTGTTGTTTTATGGGATGTTTTCATTAGGGACTATTGAATGACTGATGTGTAAAATTGTAGTGGATGTAGGGGGGTGATTACGTTTTGCTTCAAAAGATAAAAATGCTCCTTTAATATTTATTACATGCTGTGTGGTGTGCTGATTTTTGTTTCTAGGTGGTATTATCCAGGATAATGAGTTTATGAAGTAGTTTGCTATCAGAGGGCCCTATGGGTCTGAAACAACAGCTTTACATAAGGATAACCTGATGCATTTTGCCATTGAAGGTGTCAGTAACTTAGAAGGCGGCATAGGGATGCCTCTTACTGGTACATGCACGTATAGAGGTTATGAATCGTCTCATAGGATGGTAGCAGTTGGAAAGGACCTCCAGAGATCATCTAGTTCACCCCCTCTGCCAAAGCAGAACCATGTAGAGTAGGTCAGACAAGAACACATCCAGACAGATCTTGAAAGTTTCTAGAGAATGACACTTCACAGCCTCTCTGGGCAGCTTATTCCAGTGCTCCATTATCCTTACAGTAAAGATTTTCCTCATGTTAAGTTGGAACTTTCTGTGTTGCAGTTTGTATCCATTGCCCCTTGTCCTATCACAAAACACCGTTGAAAAGAGACCAGCACCTTCTTTTTGATACTCACCCTTCAGATATTTTTAAATATTAGTAAGATCTCCTCTCAGTCTTCTCCAGCCTAAAAAGCCCAAATTCTCTCAGCCTTTCTTCATAGGAGAGATGTTCAAGTCCCACAATAATCTTCATAACCCTCTGCTGGACCCTCTCTAGTATATCTCTGCCCCTCTTGAACTGGGAAGCCCAGAACTGGAAGCAATTCTCCAAATGTGTTCACACCAGGTCACAGCAGAGTATTGTAAGTAACACTGGAGTGCTCCTGAGCCAATCAGCCTGAAAGTACAGTTAGGTCTAGCAAACACTTGAGCACCTGTCTCAGAAACCACCCAGTGACCCAGCCCCAAAATGCAGATTTTTAGAAAGTGCACAAGGGGTGCAATACTGTAAGCATCTCTGTTCCCCCTGCCATCCAGCATTCACTATGAGACTGTGCAACATTCCTCAAACCTTACTTGGAGCATTTACAGCAGGTACATAAATTGGGACCTGAAGGCTCACTTTGAAGTCAGTGGAGAATGAAATGCCTTTTTTTATTTTTTTATTTTTTTTCTGAAGCCTTTTATCCCCCTTTTTTGAATATAAAAGGAGCCAGGTCTAACTAGCCTCATACCCTAGATGTCTCAGTATAGAGGTGTCAGAGGTTTGTTGACTCTGTCTCTGGACAGAGGCACCTGTTGGAATCACCCCATGAATCCCTATGGAGCAGTAGACAGAATCCGTTCCTGCCCAGAGATGCTCACAGGCTGCACACTGGAAGCTGAGATGAGACAGCTTTGAGCAAGTACCCTGTAGTGAAAACGAAGAGAGAGAGAGGATGGGTTGCAGCTTTGAAAAGTTTTGTGTTCTGAAGAAGGAAGAGCAGTAAGAGAATCTTTACAATTAGTGCATGCTGTTTGAGGAGCTTGCACACCTCAGGGGCTTTGCACTACTGAAACCAGACGATCCCGACCCAGGGATGATTTATTTTAGCTGAGTTTTTTTTCAGTCTATTTTTACAGAGTTTTATTTTAATGATTCTGTCAGAGTCTTCTAATGATTCTGTCCCTTTTGTAGTTCCTAGAGACAAATAAACTGTTTACATGATACCAAACAGCGATCAAGGCAAAACAGGTTTGGATTTGGGTTAGTTGGTTGCGTTTTGTTTGTTTGTGGGTTTTTTGTGGGTTTTTTTTATTTTTGTTTTGGAATTAGGGTTTTTGTTGGGGTTTTTCGTGTAGTTGGTTGGTTGGTTTGTTGTTTTACGGGGTTTTTTTCCCCCCAGATTTGTTTGTTTGCTTTAAAAAAAAAAAAAAAGTAATATTGATAGATTTCATTGTAATAGGCTTCAGGACTAATGTTGAACAAGAACTGTTGTGAAGTAGTTGAGATCACAAAACAAAGCCTTTCCTTTGCTTAGTCTGTTTTACTCCTGCTGAATACTGCAGAAGTACTCGTGGTGGTGGGCTTCAATGAAGAGGTTGTTTTGCACGCAGGAGTAAAGAAAGTGCTTTCATGCTAAGGACCTTAACTTGCTTATGTATTGTCTTGGATGTATGAGTCGGACTGGGTTTTTGTGTCATTTACAGTAAAAAAAAATAGTCATTTTTCTTTTCTTGATCTACCAAAATCCTCTGTCTACACTGCACTCCCAACATGTCTGCCACAGCCTGTGGCTGGCAGTTAGAAGATGTGTCCTAGTCTTGTAAACTGCTCATCCAAAGCAACCCTTAAACAGCATTGTGGTTTCAAGCAAGACTGGTTGCTCTTCTACTTCTTGCAGAGGAGGTAAACAAAAACTGCTCCATGCACAGGACTGGAGAATTGGGAAGTTTAAATGGAGAATCAATTCACAAGCTACAGTGTTACAGTTCTGCGTAGTGGTGAGCATAGCAAAGCATATAAAATATACAAATTCATATCCAGCATTGGCCCAGTCCTGTGACCTGGGACTACAACGATCTCATTAGGCTAGAACCTTCCAAAACCTTCCCTCTACTGGGCCTCAAATCACAGAATCTCAGAATGTCAGGGGCTGGAAGGGACCTTGGAAGATCATCCAGTCCGACTGCCCTGCCAGAGCAGGATCACCTATACCAGATCACACAGGAACGTGTCCAGGCGGATTTTGAATTCTCCAGAGAGGGATACTCCACAACTCCCCTGGTGGCCTGTTCCAGTGTTCTGTCACCCTCACAGGGAAAAAATTCCTCATGTTTACATGAAACTTCCTATGCCTCAAATTNGCCGCAGCCACCTTGGGCCTAACTGGCAGCATCAGCAAGGTTGACAACCAGGCCTCTTTCCTCTGCAGGAGATAAGAACCTGGGCATCCTTCCCAGGAGGAGAGAGACGAGGGAAAGGGGAAGATACTGACTTTTCAGGCAGTTTTTATAGGGATGCAGCATTATGGCAAGGAATACGAAGATTACATTTTCCAGTACACCTCCTGGACACTAGCTTCTGGAGGGCTGTAACTTTGTGGTCCTTAAAGGTACAACCCAGCCTCAAGCTGGCACAAACAATTACTGTGAATGCACTCGTGTACATTGGCACAGCTTTCTTGTAGCTAGTTCTTGACAGGAGCTCTCTTCTCTTCCTCCCTAGGAAGCGCTGCAGAAAATCCGTCAGAAGAACACCATGAGACGTGAAGTCACCGTCGAGTTAAGCAGCCAAGGATTCTGGAAGACAGGGATACGCTCTGATGTCTGCCAGGTGACTGAACCACAGAGGTGTCTGATGTAGTTCTCCATCTTGATAGCTTCCATTTACATCTTGCAAGGGTTTGCTATGATTCTAGGATGAAGAAATAAATCTAAATGAATACTTTTGCCTCAGTAAGATCCACTTAGGGAACTATTCTAGTGTCCTGTCCACTTCCTCCACATGTGCAAAACGTTATTTCAACAGCTTTATTTGTCTTGCCACTGGTTGCTGAGCTCTAGGGAGAAGGGGTAGGAATGCCCAGCTCAAGGCCATTTGGCTAGCTCTTTTGAAAAAACCAAATTTTACAGAGAAGCATGAAGAAACACCTTTTAACTTTGGAAAATATGAGGCTACTACAACTAACTTACAGATTAAAATAGGTGACACTGAGTAGGAAAATATCTTTCAGATACTCTGTGTTACATGCTTGACTTCTCCAAGGTACAGGTCTCTGCCAGATCATATTCTGAAGCATCTGACAGCCACCAGCTTTGTGACATGATAAAAATCAGTGCAATTTTCACGTATTATTGTATTAGTGAAGTTCAAGTAGTTTTAACAGCTGAATAAACTGGAGGTATATTTGAATCTTTTCAGCTGTTGTTTTGGGGATGTAATTTAAGAATTAAATGCTCAGGTTGCTAAGTGAAGGTGTAGGTAGAAATCCCATTGTGGTAAGTCTGATAAGGCCAAAGGGGAACTTGCGATGGGAGAGAAATGCTAATAACTAAAATTGCTGCTCTCTCTGTCTGAAACATTTCTTTTGATTCTGCTGTTTCTTCTGAAGTCAAAGGGAATAGCTGAACAGTTTCTTCTCACATAGCTGAGGATTATTTAAGCCCTTTTCTAATTTTTTTGTTGTGAAGTGTATTTTTGCAGGTTAAGTAAACAATGTAAGCTCCTAATTTAGTATCTTTGAAACAATTCTGTGTTACTCATACTATATCTCCTGTGATTCATCTTACTGTCTTGGATATTCCTGGTTTGTTTTCTTGTTGAAGGAAAATAAAACACCAAAGAACAATGACAGTAAAGCTATTTCAGGTTTTTCTGCCCATCTGCAGCTATAACATGTACATCAGTCAGTTGTGGTGTGGAGGTTCCTTGGTTTGATTTCTTTGAAAGGCCAAGAGTAGGCAAACTGTGTTTGTAAATGAAAGACTGCTGCTCTTGGTATGTATCTTCTCTTGGATTAAAGACAACTGAAACTAAATGCACACGAATCAAATTTGTGAGCAGAGCCAAAGTGAAGTGCTATAAAATTAATGCTCTTAAAAGCATTAGTTTATAAGAGTGAAACTCTTGTAGGTCACCTGATAGCTTATAGGTATTGTAAGTTCCACATAAAAGTTCCACTGATCTTTGCAGTGTCAGAAATGAACCACCTGGAGGGGCAGAAAAAGGGTGAGGGAGATGTTCCCAAAATGGCAGCATTCTGCCAGGCTCACTTGAAGTTACCTAGAAGATGAAGTGCAGTAATTGGCCACTAAGCTTGGCAGTCTGTCAGGATGGGGCCAGTGAGATACTATCCATCTCCCTCTCTTCCCCCAGCCAGTGTTGTTGCCTGTATTGCTGCTGGTTTGCCCTCAACAGCTGTGTAAAATGTTCAGGATAAGGAGAGAAAATATGCATTTCAAAATCTTTTAGCTCACCTGGTTCCTCCTTACTAGATTCAGGTCAGGGGCATCTGCCAGCCTGGGGTTTGGTGGCACTAGCTAAGGGTATCTGAGAGAGTCCCTGCCTTTGCATGGCAGCTGCAGCAAGAGAAGAAAGTGCAGCAGAGTTAAAATCAGGTACATTAGAAAAAAAAAAAAAGTCAAGATTGGTTGTATGTTTATAACCAGATGCAACTGTACCAAAAACATTGCTTTCAGTTTTGAGCCCCTCAGTACAAGAAAGACATTGAGGTGCTGGAGCATGTCCAGAGAAGGGCAACAAAGCTAGTGAAGAGTCTAGAGAACAAGCCTTATGAGGAACATCTGAGGAAACTGGCATTGTTTAGTCTGGAGAAGAGGAGGCTGAGAGGAGACCTCATTCTCTCTAAAACTACCTGAAAAGAGGTTATAGAGATAAAATGATAGAACAAGAAATAACAGTTTTGAACTAGAAGAGAGTAGATGTAGATTACATATGAGGAAGAAATTGTTTACTGTGAGGGTAGTGACACCCTGGAACAGATTGCACAGAAACTGTGGATACCCCCTTCTTGGAAGTGTTCAAGACCAGGCTAGGTGAAGCTTTGAGTAACTCAGTCTAAGTGGAAATTGTCCCTGCCTGTCGTAGAAGGGGTTGGAACAAGATAGGCTTTAAGGTCCCTTCCAACCAAACCCATTCTATGAAGGTGCTTCTTCCCTAAAGTTATGAGCCAGAGAGGAAATCATCTGCCTTCATCTTTGGTACTAGCCTAGAACTGCAGGCTGTTAATGAGAAGGTACAAAGAGAGAGCACTGTATTTAGGCATGGATTATTGAAAGTAGATGTTTTTGGTGAGCGGACATTTTTTTTAACCTCATTAAAAATACAGAAGACTGTTTCTATGTGTTTGGGTTTTTTTCGTCTGGATGGGGCTGTCCCCTCTGTGATTACGCAGTGGGACAGAGCTGTTTTAATTAAGTGATGATAAAGGGTTTGAAATCAGTGATTTGCTTATTTATTTATTTAATCATCTAAACCAAAACAGTAAAACTTAGTGGGACAAATGGAAAGTGTTTGTATTTATACCTCAACTGAATGCTCAGTGCTGAATTTGAATGCTTTTCCTTACTGCATTTGTGTTTTTTTAGCATGCAATGATGCTTCCTGTCCTCACCCACCACGTCCGCTACCATCAGTGCCTGATGCATTTGGACAAATTGATAGGCTACACTTTTCGAGATAGGTGCTTGCTGCAGGTAAGAGAAAGGAAAAATCAAACTACTTTCTGGTTTGTCTTCTTCATGTTATTGACTTTATCCTTTACAAACCTGAGAATTACAGTGTATTGGCACAGCTTGGATATCCTTGATTCCTTGTACTGCAGATCTTTTTCCAAAGGTTAGTTATCAGTGACCTGACAGTTCTGGGTTAGCAGTTGGATTTCAGGCTCTGGGAATAGGTTTCTCAGGGAGGTGGTGGAGTGGTCCCTGGAAGTATTAAAAAAAACACATGGACATGGCACTTTGAGGCACGATTTAATTGCTATGGTAGTCTTAGATGGAAGGTTGGACTTGATCTTGGAGGTCTCTTAGAGGTCTCTTCCAACCAAAACAGTTCTATGATTCTATGATCCCAAGAGACTTCTAAACAGAATCCTCAATCACGTGTATATGGAGATACCTACTATTGCTCCAGAGGTAGGGCTGGATTTCCTTGGCATGTGTAGGAATGCATACATGCCTCCAGAAAATGGCAGGAATGTTGCTCGTTTATTTCTGTGCAGGTGATTTTTTTAGATACTTGTAAAGAATGCAACATTTGTCTGCAGCTCAGTGTACAGGCCTTGCTACTTAATTTTCAGTCTGTTGTTCCAAAAAGCAACTTATGCATTGTCTTTTCCCTAGCTATAAATGTAAAACTGAAAAGGAATTGGCAAACTTCAGCTCTTCGTTTCCACAAAGATGTGATGAAATTCTTGCCTTTGATAAACAAGGGCAAGAACTGGGGAGAATTTCTTAGGTGTTTCAGATGCATCCATGTCACATAACTGGTTGTTCATGTAAGTGCATGTTTGGAAAGGATCCGTTCCAGAATGCTCTTTCCCCTTGCTGTTTTTCTGAAATTACTAGAGGACAATGGAGAGTTCTGCACATGATTTCCCCCTGAAATAAGCAACATTTCTCTGGGAGGGGAATTTTCTCTTAAGTTCAAAACATGCAGTTTCTGTATGTCTCTGAAAACTGTACTCTGAAACTATTTTAAGCAGAGGCTTACGGAGAAACCTTCTCATAGATTCTGTTTTCTTTAAGTTTGTTACCAGAGCTTGTGCTACAGAAACTTTTGTTAGCTGTTAAGCATCTTGTAAGATAAGGTTGTTAGCAAGCAACTTTTATTTTTAATATTAAAGATAAAAACACAGTGATGGAAATCTTCAAAATGCTGAAACTTAAACACACAAACCAAAAAGCAGGTTGCAGGAGGCATAAACTCAGGTGTGTCGCCATAAGTCTACTGGAGAGAGTCCAATAGACAGGTACAAGGATGACTGGAGGATTTGAACATATCTCTTATGAAGAAAGATTGAGAGAACTGGGGCTGTTTAGGATGGAGAAGAGAAGGCTGAAACTGGATCTTATCAGTGTCTATAAATACCTGAGGAGTGGGTGTCAAGATGAAGGTGCCAGGGTCTTTTTTGGTAATGTCCAGTGATGAGAGAAGGGACAACAGGTACAAGCTGGAACACAGAAGGTTTCACCTCAACACAAGTAGATGCTTTTTTTTACAGTGAAGGTGACAAAGCCCTGGAACAGGCTGCCCAGAGAGGTTGTGGAGTCTTTCAAAAACCAATGGGAAGCATTCCTGTGTGGCCTGCCCTAGGTGATCCTGCTTTGGCAGGGGGCTTAGACCCAATCTCTAGAGGTCCCTTCCAACCCCTAACATCCTGTGATCTTGTGATTAATGTTTAGTTATACCAAAAGGACTTCTTAATGCTTGATCTCTGTGCAATTTTTTTTTTAAACTTACAAACTTGTTCAAGAGGAGGAAGCTTTTTACAAATGCATATAGCACCAGTCGCCTACTTAAGCACAGACAATATTAAATGTTTCATTTTGCATTGATTTTTACCTGTTTTAGCATGAGGTCTGGACAAGAAAGATTACTCTAATGTAACCATCAGAGAAGTTGTAATGTGTCATCCAGTTCAGGTAGAGCAAAAGTTGAGACTCTGCAATTATGATAAACGTTTTTATTAGCAGGGAATTAAAAAGGACTTGGAGAAAGTTCCTATTGATGCTTAAATATAATTTGACTCTCTGACATAATTCAAATAATGTTTGAATGAACTGCTGGAGTATCTTTGCTCACAGCCTGCAGCACCATCCTTGCAAGTCTTTCAGAAATAACTTTCTGCAGCTTGAATTTATCACTGTATTATGTACAGGGTGTATACATTTGTGTCCAGAGAAGGGCAACAAGGCTGGTGAGGGGTCTTGAGCACAGCCCTGTGAGGAGCAGCTGAGGGAGCTGGAGTTCTTTAGCCTGGAAAAGAAGAGGCTGTCTACAACTACCGGAAAGGAGATTGTGGCCAGATGGGGATTGTTCTCAGGAAACCAGTGATAGAATGAGTGACACAGTCTCAAGGTGTGCCAGGGGAAGGTTAGGCTGGATGTTAGGAAAAAGTTCCTCACACAAAAAGTGATTGGACATTGGAATGGGCTGTGGTGGAGTTGGAAGTGGTGGAGTCCTGGTCCCTGGAAATGTTTAAAAAGAGACTGGATGTGGCACTTGGTGACATGATTTAGTTGATTAGATAATGTTGAGTGATAGGTTGGACTTAAGGATCTTGAAGGTCTTTTCCAACCTGATTGGTTCTGTGATTTATACATGGGTAATATTTACTGTATATATGCATATAACATATATGGATCCAGGCAAAGAAAGACAAAATGTGTGAGTTTGTAGTGGTGGTGGCAGCAGCAAAGTAAGCTTTTGGTAATGCTAGATGGTACAAATGTAAAACACAAGATGCAGCCTTCTATTGCTGTTCACTTTGAATTGAAAAGTGGCACTATACAGCTGGGAGAGGAGTTCTGTGAATAACCATGCCAGAGGTAACACATTGTTTATTTGTTTGTTTGTAAGTAGGAAAGTTTTATAGATATTTAAACAGCCTAAATCAAATATGCGAGTGGTTGAGAAGCTCTTTTAGTTGTTTATATATTTTTAACATGAATATTTATGCTGCACTGGTAGGGTGGATGTGTGTTGAAGTAAATGTACTGAAATCAGGTCAGCAAAGCTGGTAAGCAAAACTCTTAGGGCAAATTGACAGTTCATGCTTTTTCTTTTCTATTTTTATTTATTTATTTTAAGGAAAAAAAAAAGACTGTTGAAAGTTAATTAGTTGAAGTGATGATAAGGCATAAATGTTGCTTCTTTCTGACATCTGAAAAAGAACATCCTATGTTTAAATTGCTGGAACCAAGCTGCTAATCACTTTGTAGCTTTTCTTCAAACTAAAAAAAAAAAAACAAACCAAAAAAACCCCCAATTTTTTAGCTACCAGTCTAATATTTTTTCTTACATTTGCAAAAATACATCTAAGACTTTTTCCTCCTGTATTTCTTACATTATAGCTTGCCATGACTCATCCAAGTCATCACTTAAACTTTGGAATGAATCCAGACCATGCCAGAAATTCCTTATCCAACTGTGGGATTCGACAGCCAAAGTATGGAGATAGAAAAGTTCACCATATGCACATGAGAAAAAAAGGTATGCTGCTGCACCTACCTCACACCAAGTCAGGAGACCTTTTTGTTCATTGATCAATAGCCAACTGAGTATGAGCCAGCAGTGTGCCCAGGTGGCCAAGAAGGCAAATAGCATCCTGCCTGGCCTCTTATCAGGAACAGTGTGGCCAGCAGGACGAGAGAAGTGATTGTTCCCCTGTACTCAAGCACTGGTAATGCCATAACTTAAGTACTGTGTTCAGTTT
>WBNM01020228.1:0-11801 GCA_013399055.1 Ramphastos sulfuratus
CTCAGCCTCTCCTCATAATGTCCCTTCAGATAGTCATAGACCAAAAACACAGCAAGAGTTTATCTCTGAAAAGCACAACCCAGAGAGCTGTGTATTCACTGAGCAGGATTGTGTGAAACACAAAAGATACTTGAGGTCTTGTGCCAAGGACCTATGCAGGTGATATTCCTTAGACCCAGCACTGCTCCTGCACACGTTCAGCTGTGGTGTGAGAAACTCAGCCCTGCAAGATGGAGAATAAACTTGACCAAGGTCCCACAGCATGCAGGGACACGGCCAGGACAAGGCTCCCTATGTCCACCCTCCTCCAGCCATTAGGCTGAAAGAATGATTCAGCAAAAAGCTGCTGTGGCCAAAACTACTTTCCCAACCCTATCAGAGCAGCTAATAAAACTTACTCAATCTTTCTGCAAACCTTGCATCTCTCAGATCCTGTTAACAGTCACAACTGTAACAGCAGCACTACTGCTTCTGTGTTCAAGTACTACTTATAAGTAAAATGCAGCTCCCTTGAACCAAGGTCAAACTCTTCTGAACTACATCCCCAAGAGCTTTAGCAACCAAAGTGACTACTGAAGATAGGAAGCAAAGAAGATTTGAAATAAAAATTGGAGTGAAAACAGAGAGGAAAGGAGGTCAGCATCGCCAACTCTCTTGACTCCACTAAAGGGCTTTGATACTTCATGTTGCCTCTTCAGCTTCAGCTATTTGGTTTTTGTGAGCAAAAAAATAAAGTTTTTAGACCTCATGACTGTGGAGGGACAGCTGAAAATGCCTAGAAAGCAAACAGAAAGACCCCAAAATTCATACTTAAAGCAGCCCAAGGACGTTCTAGTCTCAGCTAAAGCCTCCTGGTACTACTAAGGTATAAAACACTACCACAGTGCATAACAACTAAAGAGCAAGCAATCACTTGTCTGGTGATTTGTTGGCCACTAGCATTTCACAGCCTCTATAGGATGATTTAGTAGTCAATCCTCAATTACTCTCCAGCTTTCTTTTCCCCTTGTATTAACCCATTCTCTAGCATCTCTATCAATAACATGTCAATAGAGCTCTATAACAGTCACAAAATCCATGATGTGAGATGTTTTGCAGTTTTGAGACCCCTTCACTGAATCAGGGAAATAATTCATGGTTCTGCTTTCCTTTCTACTTCATTTAAACCAGCTGTGCCCTCTGTGCCCTTCGCTGCTGTGAGCTGCATCACCTTCCTGCTCTCTTCCCTTCAGAGTGGCTCAGACAGCAGCTGGCTTGAGCCACTGCAAGATCTGGGAGAGGCAAAGGCTGCAAGATTTGGGGAGGGTAAAATCTGTGTTGCAGGTAGAGGTCAGTGAGGAGCCAAATGCTGATTTGTGCAGAGCCTGTACCATGCCTTGCACTCCACTGGCCCTCTTCCATTCTAGGGGAGAAGGATCACGTTGCCAAAGCATTTATCTGTCATCAGTGCTTAGGAGACCAGGGGAGGAGAGGGTGACACTGCCTCAGCCCTGCTGCTGTCTTGATCTCCAGTTTTTTGTTATATCACCATACAGTATGCTGGCCTTTAGGTCATGGAATGATGTCATGGGAGAAGCAACTAGTGATTTAATTCATCTCTGTTATCTTCTAGCCTCATGAACCCCTTCTCTACCACATAACAAGTTTGTTTTCATCTTTAAATAATTCCTTGTTACTGGTCCCAATACCACTTGCTCTCAATAGGCACATAAATGACAATTCAGTTTCACTGCTTCTTCTGAGAAGAATTTTAAGTTAGATGTAAAATATAACTAAATCACAACAAGTGTACACAACTGTGTGCAGTTCTGGAGCTCCCAGCACAGGAAGGACATGGAACTGTTGGAGAGGGTCCAGAGGAGGCCACAAAGATGCTCAGATTCTGGGCTTATTCAGAACACTTAAGTGCTTCTTGCAAGCCACACTCCAGAAATTCCCTTGCTCAGCATGAAATCCAAATTTCCTGATTTGCCATCATTTGCAGTAGCTTCCTTGTGGGATTTTTTTTTTCTTTTGTGTTTTGTTTTGTTTTCCCATTGTATTTTTTTCCTTCCTGTGAACTTTTGAGACTTCTGAAATGCAGGTAAGGGACAATTTTGGCTTGGCCTGGCACACAGACAGACAGTAGCAGTAAAAACACCTCTGGTACTGCTGTTTTCATCTGAGCCTTCAGTGTCTGGAATTTGATTCAGTTTTCTGGTGCAGCCAAGTCCAGTGAGACTCTCAATGTGTGTTACATCTCAACAACCCAAACTGAGTCTCAGTTTAAACAAATCTGAACTGGGCTTCAGTCAACCCAACTGGGAAACCTGGGCAAACTATAAACCAGGAATAGCATCTCTTGGCTGCTTTGGACTGTTTCACAGCAAGCATTCAGACACAGAGAGATTTTTCTTACTATTATTCAAGCTGAACTAGACCTTGTTCTGCAGAAAACATCACTGTGATGTGCTGTACAATCTTAATTCATCTCTATTACCTTCTAGCATCATGAACCCCTTCTCTATCACATAACAAGTTTGTTTTCATCTTTAAATAATAACTGCCCACATATTGAGGAAAATATGTGCCACTTGCTCTCAATAGGCACATAAATGACAATTCAGTTTCACTGCTTTTCTTAAGAATTTTAAGTTAGATGTAAAATATAACAAAATCACAACAAGTGTACACAACTGCGTGCAGTTCTGGAGCCCCCAGCACAGGAAGGACATGGGAGTGTTGGAGCAGGTCCAAAGGNTGTTGAAATTCCTCCCCCCCCAAACCAACCTGTGGTGGCTGAAAGAAACATCCACTGCAAGATGTGCTGCAAGGAGGCACTTCCTAAGAGGAGAGCACAACCTCTGTGCAATGCTTGTGCTCTAGCCTCTCACTTTGACACAGTTTCCACTACAAGTGAAAGCATTATTAACTCCTTCCAACACAGACACTAGTTAACCAAGGTCAGTTCTGGGGTTACAACTGCATCCACCAGCAGACCAGCCCTGCTTAAGCAGCCTACTAGTGGAGGCTGTGTCAACCTTGACCTCTAGCCAAGGTCTTTCCTCTTCTTGCTCAGCTCTGCTTTCAAATCATAAAGCAAGTTTCATTATCTTCTCTGAAGAACCTGAATGCATCACTTTCCCATTATTGTCCATGCTGTTACCAGCAGAAGTGTGTCCCCAGGGGCTCATCTCATAGATGGCATCCCTGCTCCCTTCAGCCTTGGCTCCAATTCCAGCTCCCCCTGATGTTCCTGCATTTGCTCAGTAAACACACCATGTTCTGTATAATGTAAAACAAGAGCACCTCACACACTGATAAAATTACTTCTCTGCTTACACAGCTACTTAATTCCATTTTGCCATTGATTTGTCATTTTAAAGTTAAATAATAAACGTGGATTGCAGCCAGAATACTGAGTGCTGCTTTCTCCTCCCCCCAACTCTAGTTTTTGATTTATGTGTTTGTTTATTTACTGATAGATTTAAGTACTCCCTATTGCATTTCACACATAATCTGGCAAATCCTGAGGATTTACTTTCCCAATTGATTAGAAAAGTCAATGTTTTACAGGCAGGATTAAAAAGGAAAACATCTAGAAGACCTGATGGAATCTGCTTATGACAACTGCTATCTCCAACAGGCTCTCCAGCCCTGTAAAAATCTGTGTTGCCTGCTGTCAAACGCTGTGAAGAGATAACCATTTCCTGTTAGAGGTATTATGTCAATTAAAGAAATATACTTGCTCATTTGTCCACTGCTGGAGTGCCTCCTAGGCTTTTCATTTAATCAGCACATGGGAAAAGATCATTGTTTTCCATTTGCTGGGAGCTTTCTTCTCTTCAAAATTCAATCAGACAGGCCAGCAGGCAGTGCTGAGGCTGGCAGTGTGCTTTCAGTGCTCTCACTCCAGTCATCTACATTTAAAAATGCTATAGCTGTCAGCATGTGACACTTTTGGTTTCCCCCCTTTTTCTTTCAGCTCCTGTGCATTCCTTCTTCAGCTCTGTTTATTTATATTTTTTTTTTTAAAGCCAGTGCTTGGAATTCCTTTTTAATGCTTTATGACAGGGAAAACTGTTTTTTTAGCTTTCTGATTCCCTGTCAAGTGGTGAGCCTGGCTTCCTTTTCATCCACTCTCAAACCAAAACCAAATCAGTTATTCACACACAGCTCGCTCCACAGTGGAATTATTTCATGGATCATGACATGGCAGTGCTGAGTGATAAAAAGGTGACGCTGGTGTCAGACAGGAGATTACAGGGCAGCTTGGAGAAGATAATTAGATCTACTCCTAATCCCACCCTCCTGTGGCTTGGGTCCTCTTGCTGGCCTTCGCTGGTGCTGCTATAGAATCATAGAATGGTAAGGTTGGAAGGGACCTCAAAGATCAGCCAGTTCCGACCCCCTGCCACAGGCAGGGACACCTCCCACTAGCACAGGTCACTCAAGGCCTCATCCAACCTGGCCTTGAACACCTCCAGGGAGGGAGCAGCCACAACCTCCCTGGGCAACCTGTGCCAGTGTCTCACCACCCTCACTGCAAACAACTTCCTCCTAACATCCACTTTCAATCTCCCCTCTGCCAGTTCAAACCCATTGCCCCTTGTCCTGGCATTGCAAGACCTTGTCAATAGTCCCTCCCCAGCCTTCCTGTAGCCCCCTTCAGATACTGGAAGGCTACTCTAAGGTCTCCTGGAAGCCTTCTCTTCTCCAGGCTGCAGAGCCCCAACTCTCTCAGCCTGTCCTCACAGCAGAGCTGCTGCAGCCCTCTCAGCATCTTGGTGGCCTCCTCTGGACTGGCTCCAACACTTCCATGTCCTTCCTGTGCTGGGGGCTCCAGAACTGCACACAGGACTCCAGATGGGGTCTGAGGAGAGCAGAGCAAAGGGGCAGAATCCCCTCCCTTGCCCTGCTGCCCACACTGCTCTTGCTGCAGCCCAGCACACAGTTGCTGTCTGGGCTGCACTCACACTGCAGCCTCATCTTGAGCTTTTCGTCACCCCAGACCCCCAGGGCCTGTTCCTCAGGGCTGCTCTCAGCCATTCCCCACCCAGCCTGGAGTTGTGCTTGGGATTGTACCTACCCAGATGCAGGACCTTACACTTGGCCTTGTTGAATTTCATGAGGTTGGCTTGGGCACACCTCCTTCTGTTGAAAGTCAGTTCTGCTTCCCAGAATTACCACTGCTGCCACCAGTGGTTTGAATTCATGAGAGAGGTTTTGTTTGCTGTTCTTAGCAAACGTAATGACAAAATATGAGGGGAAAGGAAGGAGATTGTGTACTAGGGCTGAGAAATTCCTAAAAAGGAGAAAGCATCTCTACACTAGTAGTTGATTTGTAGAAGAACAGTCAGTATTGATTGACCTTGCCTGTTACAGAAAATGAGCAGACAGGAGAAGGTGATGGAGAAGCACTGTTTGTGTGTCTAGGTGCCAGAAAGTTGTATAAAGCTAGAGACAGACAATGCACAGACACCCTCACAAGTCTGAGGCAGTGGAAAACACCCCAATAAAGTGAAAATTACCATCCCCATTAAGTGGCAGCCATCACTGCTTCATTGCTACCCAGGGAGGTATCCTGGTTAAGAGCAGATGAACTTTAGCAGATTTTAGGCAATGGGTTATTGCTCAGATACAAAGGAAAGGGAAGAAAAGGAAAGCCAGAAAAACAAGACCAAGGCATTTCCATCTACAGCTGGAGATGTTCATGTTGCTCCCTCCCTAGAGGTGTTCAAGGCCAGGTTGGATGAGGCCTTGAGTGACCTGTTCTAGTGGGAGGTGTCCCTGCCTGTGGCAGGGTGTTGGAACTGGATGATCCTTGAGGTCCCTTCCAACCTTACCATTCTATGATTCTATGATTCTATGATTCTGTGATTCTATGATTCTATGATTCTATGATTCTATGATTCTGTGATTCTATGATTCTATGATTCTATGATTCTATGTTTCCCAAATTAAACCAGAGCAGGGCTGGGGATCCACTGAACTGGGGAGGGGGCAGTCTTTCTGTCCTCATCCTTAGGGTCTGGGTCTTGCAGGGACTGTGGAGGACACATCCCTGTTTTGCCATTTGTTTGCTGCCAAGTGTGGGAGGAGCAGGAGCTGAGTCCACTCGCTCCAGCCAGCAGCTTGGGCAGGGCTGCCAGCCCATGCGGGCTTGCTCTGGCTCTGCTTCCTCTGCCGAGCTACGAGCAGCTCAAAACCACCTTTTGTTCAGCTAGAATCAAGCCCACTGTTCTCACTCTAAATCCCCTGGCCTCTGTGAAGACTATGGCTTTGTCAAGATAATGTGACCACTTTTTTTTGTTGTTGTTGTTGTTTATTTTTTTTATGTCTAATCCAGCAAGTCCTCTTTCTTAGGAAGAGCTTTGACCTGCAAATGAAGGCGATGCCAAGAAAAATCCCGAGTAGGTAATCAAGACAATCTGTGGCACAGGCTGTGTGGTAATGTCCTCCCAAGGTGATGAATCAGATCTATCAGTGCCTAGATACTAAGGCCTTTTTATCCTTGCAAACTCAGGGCTTTCCAAATCTTTAAGCCTGATCAGAGATAGAGCACTACAAGAGCTTACTTAAATCTCAGCAAGCAGAAAAGGCAGCGGAGGGGAGAGAGAGAGAGCACACATAAAATAAAGAACAGTACTTTTAAAAGATAAAACATAACTCTAGGTACAATAAAAGCCTTTAGAGAACAGAAGAGATCTTTGTCAGGAATGTATCTCATTTAGCTCCATTGTTTCACTGCATGCTTTTCACAAAGTCAGCCATTTGTCTTGCCTTTTTTTTTTTTTTTAAACCCAGGGTTTTGGTTTTTTTTTATTTTCCCTCCTCTCCTGATGCCAGTTTCCATTTCATTAGGAAATGAATCACTGATGAGGTGCTGGTCCTGTCTCCCTGTCAGCAGATCTCAAAAAAGAGGGTAGTCATGAAAAAGAAAATACACAGTCTTATGACCTGAAATGAATGCTTTTACAAGCATAGGTTTATTTATGTGGTGTTATGGATAGCTGTTGTTTTGTGTTTATGGCATGCAGGCTAACCATTCCATACCAATGTTTAGGTACCTTCAAATATGTGTTGAGGCCTCAAAGGATGAATTTACAAAAGCAAAGGGTAGAAGAATTCCTAAACTTCCAGGCAATTTCCTCTGTGGGTTCTGTGAGCCTGGTTCACAGCACATTGCTGGAATGCTGTGCCCATGTCCCTGAAAGCCTCAGAGGGAGCTCTCATTTTCACAGTTGGTGTACTGTGCACACATTTGTTCCTGGAGCTGCAAGCCCAGACAAGGAGACAATCACATTGCTGTAGCTTGAGTGCCCCCACAATGCTGTGGTGGCTTTGGCACTGAGAAGCAGACTGCCAGAAGGGCCATGTCAGCTTGAGCCTGACCTTTCATCCAACAATGATGCAGATCAGGATGTCTTCCATGCAACATGGCTGCATCCTGAGCATGCACAAGTTGTCAGGTCCTGTGCAGTCTACACCCAAATATCTTTAATCTGATGATCCCCAAAAAGCAAAGTGCTGACCCACATGGAGTTTCATTTAGGCTGCCTTGAGCACTCCACAGTGAGAGAAGAATAGATGGGACATTGCTTTATTATCCTCTGCACAACCTCATCCACCACTCAGACTGAACTGGTATGACACACAAGCTGAAATGATGCCAGAAATGCCCATCTTGGAGCTTGAAAATTGTGCTTGTTTATCCTAGCAACATCAGTCTAATAAAATAAACTTGTCCCTACCATCCTAGTCTCTCTCATATCCTCTGACAATACTCCTACATGACTGTCACAATGCTGTGTCAGTCTTCACAGCTTCCAGCTACATTTTTTGTTGGATTTCAGTTGGATAAGCACAAAAGAAAACAAATGCATTTAAAATCTGCAGAATCTTGTCCCTCAGCTTTATAAGGTTAAGATACAGAACGTACACATTTATCCTATACAGCCTCCAAGTGACTAATGTGTCCTGCATTTAGAGAGCATGTAGCATTTTGCATGTACTGCAGTGACTCACTCATAAAATGCAGATCAGTTGGACACACCACTTCTGCTCACACCATCAGAGAGCTTTGGAATTGCTCTCCTGGCAGTTTGATCAAACTTCTGCACAGCTCCAAGTCCCACAAGGGCAGAGAGCTTCCAGTAATGTCTGCACAGTTCTCCTGGCGGCCAGTTTGGTTCCCTCTGTTTCTGTTTTCTCTCCTTTATGCTGAAGCAGGGGAGGAAACCTCAAATGAGCTGTGCATCAGTTCATTGATTAAGTGGAGTATCTTTCCATGCAGTAATTACCATGGCCTAAACTATACCCAAGCACAGCAAATCATTTTTATTTCTGTGTGCTCTGCGACTCGGAGAAAGAAGCCCCAGCCATAGACAGGCAGCATATGAATTGCCAGGAAAATCCCAGGTTGTGCACAGATCATTTATAACCCAGCCAGCCCAGTGTTTGCAGAGGCTTTTGCCCACTAAACATCTCATAAATCATTGACTTCCTTTAAAAAGATAACAATAATTTCAAAGAGGTAAGTGGGATTGGTCTGGATCATTATGTTCTCCCTCTAGGGCAGGGATTTGAAAGTTTTAATTTTCTTTCATCAATCTAAGTCATCACCCAGGGCTGGAGTGTGATGTTTGACTTCTGTGACTAGAAACCTTATATAAGACAAGATCTGAACATCCTCCACAGAGGTCTCAAGTGATACTACTGCACTGCTTCAGAAATTTGTATCATGATTGCCTGTGAGCAGACTACAAGAACTTTGAGCCAAGGCTGCTGTGGGACCAAAGCCTAAAACTACCAGCAGCAGAGCCCACTGTGTTTCTTCTTGTCATGGGTTACAAGAGAAGAGGACAGAGAGAGGTCATGTGTGGTGAATTGCTGGAGAGCAGCCCTGAGGAAAAGGACCTGGGGGTTTTTGGTTGATGAAAAGCTCAACATGAGCTGGCAGCATATGCACAGCCCAGACAGCAACCATGTGCTGGGCTGATACTCTCTGGACATACTCCAACACCTCAATGTCCTACTTGGAGGGACCCAAAACTGAACCCAGGATTCAAGGTGTGGCCTCACCAGTCCCCAGTCCAGGGGCACATTCCCTGCACTGCTCCTGCTGGCCACACTCTCACTGAGCCAAGCTGGGATGGTGGTGGTCTCTTGGCTTATCTCCAGGCCCCTTTCCACCAGGCAGTCTCTAGCCACTCTGCCCCCCCCCCCCCCACCAGTCTGTCCCATTTATGGGGCAGGGGCAGGACCCAGGGCTTGGCCTTTTTGAACCTCATCCCATCAGCCTCAGCCTATTGATGCAGGCTGAGCAGACCACTCTGCAGAGCCTTCCTACCCTCCAGCACATCAATGCTACCACCCTATGTGGTATCACCTGCAAAGTGACTGAGGGTGCCTTGAGGTGTTATTTGTCATTCCAAAGTGGATGAACTCCACAAACTGTCAAGTTTTCAGAACAGAAAACACTGAGGTCAGCTGGAAAAAAAACATCTCAGTGCTCCACTCTTGTGTGCTGTGTTTTGATCTCCTGATACACACAGGAGACACTGAGCAGCTTTTCCAACCTACTGTGCTTGTTCTCAAAATGCAGACAGTCCTGAGACAGGACTTTGAGGAGACCTCATTGCTCTCTACAGCCCTCCAAATGGAGGTTACAGTGAGGTGGAGACTGTTCTATTTTCCCTAGTATTAGGTGACTGAACAAGAGGAAATGGCCTGAAATTGTGCTAGGGGAGGCTTAGGTTGGATATTAGGAAAAATTTATTTCCTGTGAGAGTAGTCAGGGACTGGAACAGGCTGCCTAGGGAGGTGCTGGGGTCACCACACCTGGAGGTGTTCAAGAAACATGTGGATGTGGCACTTTGGGACATGGTTAAATGGCCATGGTGGGATTAAGTTGATGATTTGACTTGATCTTGGAGGTCTTTTCCAATTGAAACAATTCCAAACATGGCCAGCAGGGCAAGGGAGGGGATTCTGCCCCTTTGATCTGCTCTCCTCAGANGTCAGCACTTCCCAGCCTGTGGGTACCAGCATTACACACACTGTATGGAACCATTCCTTGTACTCCTACCAAGAAGAGAGGTTCTTTTTGATGGGAGCTGTGTAGGAAATGAGATGTTAAATGCCTCCTACAATCCATAATCTTCTACAAAAAATACAACAAAAGATTGAGGCAAGCAGAAAGCAGTGAACAAGGAAGCTCAAAAGGCCTAACCAGAAAAGGAAAGCATTACAGAGCCACCAATGACCACTGCTGGATGGTGGCTTACCTGGACTTCCTGATTTAGAGGAATCCTAGCAGGAAGAAGTTCAGCACAGTCATGCATGTGGGTTGTTTCAAGCCTGAAGTGTGCTTGCTTTGAGCTCTCAGGGTACATTGCACACCCTCAACCTGGAACAGAAGATGCCATATTAATATATCAAAGGACAAAGCCTATTTATGAACAATTTTTTAGCCTGCCAACAGCTCCTTGGTGGCACACTGCACCAGCTGTGTGAAGAACTGCTTCTGCAAGCACAAGGAAAATCAGGGCCTCAGGTTCACTGCTTTCTTAATCCATCTACTGACATTGCCAGCAAAGACAGTCCTGCTTTTAGTACCAGATTTAGTGAGGTTTTCCAAACAGCTTATTTCCTGTGTGCCACAGAAGGCAGCTGGAGTGACAGACTGCAGATGAGTGCAAGCAATGAGCAAATCAGTCAGCTCCAAAACACCTTCCCCAGCCTCCAAACAAGATCCACCTTCTCTGGGTCCTTGCAGTTACTGGATTCATTGGCAAATGTGCCTAAGTGCAAATGCAGCTGTGGCAAAAGGAGGCAGAATCACAGCCATGCATGAGCTACTGCAGGGGTGCAGGCCTTGGAGGAGGGACTGAACTGCAATGGACTCAACTTCCCCAGCTACAGCTTAGTTACAATTTCCAGCACCCTGTTCAGGATACTGAACTGAGTAGAACTCAGTAGGAATATCACATTTAAATGAAAGTTCTTTCAATAAAAGGGAATCCACTCTAAAGAAGAGATTGATTTCTCAGAGCTGCTGTTTCTGCCCTTACAGGCTGATGACAGATGCTGCTGATGGGTGCTCTCTAAAGTCTAATAGCAACCCAGAATGCTTTTAAAAGGACTATTTTATATTTAGCTGCTTACCCTACATCACCTTGTAAATTAAACCCAAGCCTTCAGCTATACTTATCTCCCTTTTGTTCTTTCCTCTCTAATTATACTGTGGCACTAATTATCTCATGGGCAGGAACAGTCTCCAGATTGCCACAGATTCAACAACTCAACCACTGCTCCTGGTACTCTCATACCTGATGAATATTTTCATCCAGTAAAGAAACAAAAGCCCAGTAAGAAAGCAAGACTTTGCCCCAAGCTTTCTCCAGTTCTAGAAGTTCTTGCCCTCCCCACTTCTCACCTGCTGGATATCTTTACTGTGATGGTTTGGCAGTTACCTGCCCCCCCTGCCCCCCCAATGAAATCACTCAGACTAGACTCAGGCAGCTGGAAGTTAAGGACTGAAGCTCTATTTACAGCTTAGCACAATGTACAAGCAGATATATACAGTATACAGTTATATACAGAAATACACAAGTTAAAGGTAATACAGAAACACAAAATCCCTCCCTGCCAGGAGGATCCCGACCCAAATCTCTCACACACACCCCCTCCCGCCCCACCTTTTCACCCTTTTCCCTTCCTTCAGCAATCATAGAATCATAGAATGGTTTAGGTTGGAAGGGACCTCAAAGATCATCTAGTGCCAACCCCCTGCCACAGGCAGGGACACCTCCCACTAG
>WBNM01020228.1:11897-22713 GCA_013399055.1 Ramphastos sulfuratus
GTGACTGTGCCACACAGCTTGGTGCCAGCTGCACACTTGCTGAGGTTGCACTGATTCCTCTGTCCATGGCACTGACAAAGATGTTAAACAGCACTGGTGCCAGCACTGACCCCTGAGGGAGCCACTTGGCACTGGTCTCCAGGTGGACATTTTGCCCTTGATCACCACTCTCTGAGTGCCACCATCCAGCCAGTTCCTTACCCAGCAGTGCTCCACACATCAAGCCCATGTTTTTGCAGTTTGGGAAAAATCAAACCTGTATATCTCATCTGATAAATCTGGAGAGATCTGAGGTGAGATGTCAAGAGACAAGGAGGCTAGAGGAAATCAAGGATTAGGTCAGATTAGAGTTAAGGCAGAAAACCAGTCACAGACCACCAGAGTGAAAAGGAGCAGAACCACAACTACTGAGAAGTAACTCAGCAGTGTGTGAGCAGTGAGTGTCTGAGCTCTACTGTGACTGGCTGCACTTCTCAGCAGAACAATGAGTCATATAGGTTACTCTTGTTGTTTTTCTTTCTTCTCACAGCTAAGGATTTCATTTCTCTCAGCAAAAAGTATTCCAATTAGCCTCGAACCAGAACAGTTACTGATTCCCATTTACCCTTGATCCACAGCACTTCTCCAGGCTATGGCTGCTACCTGTACTCTAAAAGGTAACCACTAAAATCATTCAGTTCTTCTCCTGTAGCCTTTATGGAGATGAGGACTCTACCTGCAGTCTAATCCCATCTGGAGCAATTTAACAGCAGCTGTCAATAGTGGAACCAGGCTTTTTATTTATTATTTTTTTTGTCATTTGAGAAAATGACTGTAAAATTGGATCATCATTCCAGTGAAAACATCAGCTTTTCTTTTATCATTTTATTTTTTTTTTTTTGTTCTAAGCTCCACAAATGATGCTCCTGATGTTAAAACATGTGATGGCAACGTATTGCTAATGACACAAACGTATGCTCACTGCACAAAACCTACCACATTAAGACCCTCTAAAGAGAGACAAAAAGGGATCTTAAGAAATTTTCCCACTCATCAACTCACCATGGAGTCAACTTAAAGCACTGATTAATAGGACCCTTGCTATCCTAGCTGAACCCATAAGTAGCTTAATAAGACATAAAATATTCTGCTCAGGGTTTTTTAGTTTAATACATTTTTATTGATTTTTTTTTTTTTTAGGAGACACTACAATAACATTGTGCATATAAAGCAGTCTGCACAAGGCCTTAATTTTGCACAGGCACATTGAAAGCAGCACTCATTTTGCATGTGTCACCCATCTGAGTGACCTTTAAACTGTTATTCAGTAAGAATATTGAATCTCTAGTAACAAGCTTTGGAAGAGGTGTTCAAGGCCAGGTTGGAGGAGGCCTTGAGTGACCTGTACTAGTGGGAGGTGTCTCTGCCTATGGCAGGGGCTTGGAACTAGATGATCTTTGAGGTCCCTTCCAACCTTACCATTCTATGATTCTATGAAGGGGAAAGTTTTCCTTTAATCCTTTATGTGCATGGGCTCCAAATAAACCCAGGGCAGGACCTATTGAAACTGGATGTTAGGAAGAAGTTCTTTGCAATGAGGGTGGTGAGAGACTGGCACAGGTAGCCCTGGGAGGTTGTGGCTGCTCCCACCCTGGAGCTGTTCAAGGCCAGGTTGGATGAGGCTTTGAGTGACCTGTGCTAGTGGGAGGTGTCCCTGCTTATGACAGGGGCTTGGAACTAGATGATCTTTGAGGCCCCTTCCAACCTTACCATTCTGTGATTCTATGATTCTATGATTCTATGATTCTATGATTCTATGATTCTATGATTCTATGATTAGAGAGTGCCTAATGTGTGTGACACACCACATCCAGTCACACACACACCCAATGGGAACCTGTGGCATCTTTTAGTGCCAGCAGCAGGCACGGGAGCCTCTTCTGCAGCAGGGTAGTCATCAGGTTATCTTGCTGTACATGCAGATGGGTACTTATGAGCCTCATGAGGAAAAGAGTTCAAGAGACTTCACCAAGGTCATCCACCTACAAAGCATTCATAGAATCATAGAATGCACCTGTTGGAAGGGACCTCTAGAGGTCATCTACCCTGATCCCCCTGCAGTCAGCAAGGACACCTCCAGCTAGATCAGGCTACTCAGAGCCACATCAAACTTAATCTTGAATACCTCCAGGGTTTGGGTCTCCACCACCTCTCTAGGCAACCTGTTCCAGTGTTCCACCACCCTCACAGTAAAGAACTTCTTCCAAACGTCCAATCTAAATCTACCCTGCTCTAGTTTCAAACCATTGCCCCTTTTCTTGTTGCTATAGGCTTTTGTAAACTGTACCCCCTCAGCCTTTCTCTTGGTCCTTTTCAGGTACTGGCAGGCTGCTATAAGCTCTCCATGGAGCCTTGTCCTGTCCATGCTGAACACCAACTCTCTCATCCTGTCTTTACAGGAGAGCTTCTCCAGCCCTGTGATGATCCTTGTGGCCCTCTTCTGGACCTTCTCCATCAGGTCCATGTCCTTCTTCTATTGAGGACTCCAGAGCTGGACATAGTAGTCCAAGTGAGGTCTCACCAGAGCTGCAGCATCTCTGTGCTGATATCATTCCTGGTTGCTCTACAGCCCTGCAGGACACAGAAAAAAAAGCCATCATAGAATCATAGAATGGTAAGGTTGGAAGGGACCCCAAGGATCATCCAGTTCCAACCCTCTGCCATAGGCAGGGACACCTCCTACTAGTACAGGTCACTCAAGGCCTTGTCCAACCTGGCCTTGAACACCTCACCTTCTCCAGGCCTCCTCACTTGTTCCTCACTCAACCCACTGCATCATCATCTAGAAGCTCTTTCTTCACACCAAGGCCCTGCTCACCACCTGTCCTTTAACAACAAGTCTTTTTTTCTGCCCTGCAGAGACCAGCCCCTTTGGAGCTCATCCTGCAGACGAGGCACAGTGAGGTAGCTGTGTGCTTTTCCCCAGCTTGAATCAAAGTGTTCCTATACTTCTGTTTGCTTGATTTCTGCTGGCAAGGGCAAACTGCTCCATTCACCTCAAAGGCATCAACCACTTCCAACTACCCTCACAGTAAAAAGCTAAGAGTGTTTCTATCTCCATTTGTCATGGTGCCCATGATACATGGCTCTGAAGTCATTACACAGGGCAAGAGAGGCAGCTGCTCAGAGCACAAGACTGCTTCATGGGCAAGCAGATTATTTTTGTTGTCTATTTTATCTCGCTTTACTCCAAAATACATTGCCTAGAGCAAAAGACCTAGAGTCACCAGCAATGGGAAGCCACATCATCACACAGGGATCTTCTCCATGGCTCAGAGCAGAAGGCACATTTCAGAGATGCTTATACCCTCCTAAACAACACTGCCCAACAGTGACCCCTTTGTGACATTGCTCAATAACAAGCATAGGCTTTTTTTTTTGTTTGTTTTTTAGGGGGGGTGGGGATTGCAATCATTAAATTGTAAATCCCTTTAAACACAAAGATCAAAGGGAAAGTTTCAGCCCAATGACACATAATTAAAAATGCAGACGTGAGCAGCTTTGATTCATGACTGCTTATGTACTTTTAAATTGTTGCCAGGGAGATCAGGGCATGAGAAAATTAAAAACCATTATGCTTCAAAAGGATAAATGATTTTCACAGCTTTCTAACATTATTTCCTGTTGTGCAGATTTTTTTTTGGTTGTTTTTTTTGTGTGTGTGTGTGTGTGTGTGTTTTTAACATTTCCCCCACCCTGCCTGGGCAGATTAGTTCTGAAAACACACCCAAAAAAAAAAATGTTTTCCAGAAAATGCTTAGAATTCAATGAGATTAAAAGATTAGTGAACTTGCTGGCTGGAGTGGTCCCATTGGTGCTTGATGGCAAATGCTTGGGGCAGTGAAAGCCTACACACACTTTACCCTTTTACCTGTGTTTTCATTTAAAGAGCTGTGACCTTTTAATTCATTCCCTAATTGAGCAGGTACAATACAATATGGCATAGGCCATAAGCTAAGTCTCTCTGAAGTTCAAGGAAATATTCCCATGGCTGTAGTGGTTTCAATCTGTTTGTTTAACATTTCTCACTTGTGAGAGTCAAAGCATTTAGCTTAAAGGAAAAGGCTGCTTCTCAGCTCACAAATTAACACAGAGTGGACCTGATTTTCAGCCACAGTATCATGGGTGATAGACTACATCTAAGGCTCTCGAGCTACAGCAGCTACTCCCCTTTGTGAAATACAGCTGAAATGGTCACAAGTGGCATGCAAAAGGCTGAGGTTCTCAATGATTTCTTTACCTCAGTCTTCACTGCAAAGGCCTCCAGCCACACTCCTGGAGTCATGGAAGATAATGGCAGGGACTGGAAGGAAGAACTGCCCAGCATAAGTGGTTCGTGGTCACCTGAAGAACCTGGAAGTGTTCAAGTCCACGGGACCTGATGGGATACACCCACCAGTGTCCTGTCGCTACCTGATAGCCTAAAAAGTCTCTCTCCAGCTTTTCTGTAGCCCCCTTCAGATGCTGAAAGGCCACAATAAGGTCACCTGGGAGCCTCCTCTTCTCCAGACTGAACAACCCCAACTCTTTCAGTCTGTCCTCGTAGCAGAGCAGCTCCAGCCCTCTGAGCGTTCTCATGGCCCTTCTCTGGGTATGCTCCAGCATCTCCACATCCCTCTTGTCATAGGGGCTCCAGAACTGAATGGAGCAAAGCTGGAGGGGGGGAGATTCAGACTGGAGGTGAGGAGGAAGTTCTTCAGCATGAGAGGGGTGAGACCCCAGAATGGGTTGCCCAGGGAGGTGGTGGAAGCCTCATCCCTGGAGGGGTTTAAGGCCAGGCTGGATGAGGCTCTAGGGTAGGGTGTCCCTGCCTGTGGCAGGGGTGTTAGAACTAGATGATCCTTGTGGTCCCTTCCAACCCTAACTGATTCTATGATTTGTGATTTGCCCTGCTTCAAATAGTGACTTCAGCAATCCCAAGTGACACCTGAAACATCCTTTGAAGTGCTTTAAAACCACAAAATCATAGAATACACTGGGTTGGAAGGGAGTCCCAAAAGTCAGCTTGTCCAAACCCCTCAGCCCTGTCTTTTCAGAGACAAACAGCATTAGGCCATATCCACAAAGAATAATTTCTTAGAAGCATATTGCTGAAAGGCAACTGTGCCTTGATGGGTGCAAGCAGCTCATGGGCAGTATGGGAGTACATGTGAAAACAACAAGAGAATCTTTAGCAATACCCTCCTGTTGCTTCTCAATCATTGACAACATGAGGATGTTCAGATGAAATCCTGAAACCAACACTAAAGTTATTATAGAAATGTCAAGGTTGGAAGGGACCTCAGGGATCATTTAATTCCAACCCCCCTGCCATGGGGGGAGGGGGGGTGTTAGATATTAGCTGGCCACCCTCTGCTTTCCATGCACAGCTGATGGAATGATTCATCTCATCTGTAAGCAGCTACACATGGAGGTTTGGATCTCTTTGTATCATGTAGATGGTTTTGGTGGACATGTTACTATGGATTGTATGTTTGGTTTATAGTTACCCAGGATGAATCCCACTATTGAAGAGGTGTACCTTTGGTGTGGAAGACTAAATACAACCCCAGAGGCAGAGCAGCTCTGAACACACCACAACTCCCATCCCCTTTCCATGCTTTGGAATTGCAGGGCTCCAGTGCTTTAATAAAGGTGCAGCTGAAATATGCCTGCATCAGGCTGTCTTGCTCCTCACCCTGCTGTGGCATTTTTCAGCTGCCAGTCAAACCAAGCTACACAAAATTTTCCCTGAGGGAAAAAAAAAAAAACCAACAGAGACAAGTCGCAGCAGAGTAACAGAGAACTGAACATAGCAAAGAGTTCAGCAGGCATTTGGTGGTGAAAGGAAAAACCTTTTGCATTCACTTCTGAACATGTGAATCACACACTGGTTCTGTTTGAGACTGGGCTGTTGGAGAAAAGGGTTTCATATGCTGAGATTCAGCACAAGAAGCCACCCCAAAAAGGCATTGATGCACTACATTCACTGAGCTAGCTCCAGGAACAAGATGCCCCACTTTGAGACATCTAATACATTACTCCTTTTTCTTATCTCTTATTCCTAATGTCTAAGCAGCAAATAAGCCATGATTAATTTATCTTTCTTTCAGCTGGCAGTTGCTCAAGCACATGTTAATATTATTCTTTGTTTACATTATTGGATCAATAATGTTGCTACATAAGTCTTATTCTGCAGATTTCAGTCCAAAGGAGATTTTGTAGTCTCAGTTTCTTTGTGACACAGACCATAACACTTAATCCATTTACAGCAAAGCTTAGATCAGTAACTTGCATTTGACTGAGGCAAAATATCTGCTGTTGACTTGAGGACTTCATGAAGTGAAGCAGCAGCTTATTTTTCAAGGGAATTTGAGCCTTTCTCTACTAATGCTCGTGTCCCTGCTGGCATTTTCTATGTGAAAGAACAAAACCTGCCTTCAAGTTCAAGCACCTGGATCCTCTCATAGGCCTGGGTGGGGAACACCATCTTCTTCCACAGCCCCTGCTGCAGAATGACTGTCCTGTCTTGAGGGAGCAAGAGCCCAGCTCTTCTGCAGCTTTACATGAGCTCTGATTTGTAACTGTCATAGAATCACAGAATCATAGAATGGGAAGGTTGGAAGGGACTTCAAAGCTCATCCAGTTCCAATCCCCCACCACAGGCAGGGACACCTACCACCAGTACAGGTCACTCAAGGCCTCATCCAACCTGGCCTTGAACACCTCCAGGGAGGGAGCAGCCACAACCTCCCTGGGCAACCTGTGCCAGTGTCTCACCACCCTCACTGCAAACAACTTCCTCCTGACATCCAGTCTAAATCTTCCNCCTCCCTTGCCCTGCTGCCCACACTGCTCTTGCTGCAGCCCTGTCACCAATTCCCATTGCCCACTGATGTTACTTTAGACATAAGCTGACAGCTGCTGGATGGTGAAGACTCTGAACTGTGAGCTTCTCCCTCATTCTTGTGACTACTCAGACTTTCCCAAACTTCCCCAGAGAAGGAGCTGATCATACTCCATCCCAGGAGGGTTGCCTGGTCCAGTTCAGGGCTCCTCTGAAGTTCCTGGACCCATATACACTCAGTCTTTGGTCTACAGGAATTCAATTAATATAAGGTGAGGTAGCAAACTTCATCACCCTTTCCTCAAGCATTTCAGCAAGTGCCTGTATTGCTCCACTTGGCACTTCTTCCCTTCAAAAGCAACATGCTGCTTGTAAAACAAGGGACAAAGGCACATTTATTGTTCCCAAGAGGTGCTTCAGGCAACCCAAGAATCTCATTGCAGATCTCTGTTGTGTTTCTGCAGCAGGACACCAAGTATAAGGTCTCTTCTTGTAGTCAGCCATCATGGTACACAGGGCCCAGCACTTGAGGGGTTCACTATAGTGATGTCTGATCTCCTGTCTAGTAGAGACACTGCAGAAGCACCCAGACTTTCATTCTATTTTCTGCTGCAAAACCTGTGATTTTTCTCTGGGCATGTTTGTCAGCAGCTCTATTATGAGATCAGGTCTGGGATTAGAGTTCTCTGCTATTCACTGCATTTCTTTACCCACTTGTCAAAGCAGAATCAGTCTTTGAGTACCATGATGACACCTTAATATAGTGTGAATCAGATTGTGACTGATCTACAGACACAAAGAGGAGATGGAGTAAGAAACTCTCTTCTGCATCAGTAGGGCACTGTCCTGAACTGTGCAGTTGCCATTCAGCTCTCTCCTCTTAGACACAATGGAGAAGGTGAAGAGCAAAGACCTTGTCTCTCAGTACATATTTGAGCTACACAGCTGAGGCTGGGAGAAGTGTGAGGGGAGGCAGAGGAATCAGAGCAATAGCAATCCTGCAATTCCAATTTCTTTTGGTGTCAGCTCTGAGCAGTAAGATTCCAAAGACATGTGTGCTGTTGGCATGTTGGCTTGCAGAAGCAGGGGAGACAGGTTCTGATAAAACAAATGGAAAGAGAGCTCCCTGTGTCATGAAGCTCTGCTCAACCACCATTCCATGTTTCATCCTCATGGCCAGAATCTGGCTACCAGCAGGAGCTAGACAAGAACAGCTGTTCTGATCTCTTGCATGGGGGCAGGGGCAATGGTGCTGTTCAATACCTTTATTGATGATCTGGACCAGGGGATTGAGTCCAGCATCAGTAAGTTTGCAGATGACACCAAGTTAGGAGCAGGAGTGGATCTGTTGGAGGGTAGGANCAAATTTCTCAGGCAAGATCACCAAGCCCAACCCAGATCCCTACTCTACAAGGTTCACCCTAAACAACATCCCCAAGCACCACATCCAAACGACTTTTGAACACACCCAGGGCTGGTGACTCAACCACCTCCCTGGGCAGCCCATTCCAATGCCTGACCAGATGTTTTAAAATGGGCAGGTAGTGTTCTCTTTGTATTTAAATCAATTCTATTCCTCAACACTCTCAGCCTCACTATGATTAGAATCATTACAAAGGGGAAGCTGAAGAGGAAATCCTCATCCAGAGATAAAAGCTTCCAGCTGCTGTCTTTACCCTATTGGGAATTACATCAGGGGTTGAGGACAGCACTTCTCACCTACATGAGTGCTTGGTGACTAGGTGCTGTCTGTCACAAAGGATCCTGATCCACTCTTCTGGGCACTTTTCCCCTTGTCCTTGAGTTGGAGTGGTCGTTTTATAGGAGGGTAGAGAATGTGCTAGAGACCTGGTTTCACAAGGACTTGAGTTCCTGCAAGTACAACATCTCTGCACTGAATCTCAAGAGGCTTGCATTCATCTTCTGACCCTGCTGCAGGCTGACTGGATGACCTCAGCCTCACTGTAAGGTGGTGATGAGAACCATCAGACAGCAGCTTCTGTCACATACACACCAACTGGGCGTGAGCAGTGCTGAAGAACAGTGAGGCATGGCTACTAATAGCTTGCATGATTATTCCCAGGCACATGGAACCTCACAATATTGCCTGCATCTGGCATAAGACTGCCTGAAAACACCAAGAGGAAAACACTCTTTTGCTCTAGTGTTTTATTGATAACTGGGAAGGGAGATCCAAGCAGAATATCTGCATCATCCCTGCAGACAAACAAAATCCCCACGTCCCGCAGGTAATTACCATCTCCTAATTGGGTTTGAAAACAGGAGAGTTGAGTCTGAATACACAGAGTTTGCACCAAAATGAGCAATTACTTGTTGGAGGGATTCAGTGGTTTCAAAACACAACAGGAAGAGGCTGAAATTGAGGCAGGATTGAGGCTTTACCTGTGAGTTTGCAGACAGCCCCCACCCTGCTAAGAAGCTGCCTGCTTTCACTAGCTGGAATCAGAAGCCATTCTCCCCACTACTGTCATTTTTATCTGCCACTCTAGGCTCATTACATCAGCTTAACTAATAGCAATTAATAAGAAAACTAAAATTGATAGTAAAATTAAGTACTTGAAAGGCAGTCACTGTTCCTGTGTAACTCTGGCATGCCTAATTACTGTTGTGACAAAGCTCCAGTAACGACCTGTTCTCTCCAGGCCAGCCCTGACCCAGCCTCTGACATCTCTTCCCTGCTGCAGTCCCCACCCTGGCTGCTATACCTGTAGGATGATGCTTCCCATTCCTCCTCAAATGGAGGAGGCTCACTCATCACATTCCTGTGCAGCAAACAAGTTTGAAAACCTTCAAGACGCTGTGGCAGGCTCGTCCCTACCTTGCTGTTGATGCTGCTGATGCACGCACAGCTTACAGATCAGAAACAGACCCAGACCTGCTCAATACCAATACAGACCTTTTAAAAAGTCAGGTTTTCTGCCAACAGACTGCCAAAGTGCTACACCTGAGACAGGAGTGAAGGAAAACCAGTAGATCTGTCTACGACCTTGAGGTTCCATTTCTCTGTGGCTTGGTTTGCGATATTCTCTCCTTTGCCAACCCAGATGCTTAATTATTCAGTGCTTGCATAATAGTTTGAAGGCACAAGCTGCACCCCAGAGTTAAAATAGTATTACAAATGGGGGTTTGATATCTTCCAGCCTTCACTCAGTAGCACTTCTGATGTTATTTGCATCAACATTATTGTGACAATAGCCTTGCACTAGATCATCAGCAGCGCTCAAACTTTCCGCTCATGACACGCAGTTTAAAACTCATCCATTTAAAATGAGCTGGCAGAATTAGAATGATCCTTTCTCTCTTTTTTTTTTTTTCTTTCCATTACCAAGGTCCCAGATACTCATTTTGCAAACATCCTTTCAGCAAGGGGCTGTGTCAGTTCATGGATACAATAATCAACATCAATCTGCAAAACTCTTTTGCTGACACTGTTGATGGGGAACAAAACACAGTGTCAAAACACACTCAACCCTCATTCTCCCAGTGCAGCTTATCTGGAGTTGCTTTGCAGAGAGGATGTTGTGATTTTATGCTGGTGTATCCAATTTTATATTGATACCTGCTGTGTCTGAGTGGAGCTGTAACTGTGTTTTGCCCAAGAGCTATTCTTACTATGCACTGACTATGCTGTAGCTACCTCCATCATATAAATGGTTCCAAGCAGCGAAATAACATCTGTATTGATCTAAAGAACATTGTATTGATTAAAGACTGCAGAAGGAACCATGTGAAATACAGGCCCATTATTTAACAATGTCTTTGCAGTACCTGTGTTAGAAGCACAGGAACAGGAGGCTGTTACATTTTTTTATCAAATTGCTCCCACCGAGATTGCTGTAATGATGGGAGGTCAAATCACTAAGCTCTCCCTTTGCTTTGGGTTTCCCTCCTCCTCTCCTCTCCTCTCCTCTCCTCTCCTCTCCTCTCCTC
>WBNM01020229.1:0-57104 GCA_013399055.1 Ramphastos sulfuratus
TCTTGGCCACGAGAGCACATTGCCGGCTCATGGACAACCTTCCATCCACTAGGACCCTCAGATCCTCTTCCCCTTCACTGCTCTCCAGGAAGCTGCACCTTACACATTATCCTGTGGTGCATCTTGGTGGGATAAAAGGAGTCACTTGTGAAAGTTAAAGCACGTTGAGTGATGCATGATGCGTTGCTTTCCTCATCCTCTAATTCAGTGTTTTGTAGTTTGATGTTTTGTAGCGGAGTTACTGTTCCAGCTTTTGCATTGCACCGTTTGTTGTTCTGCTTTCTCAGCTTGTCTGTAACATGGATGTGCAGGAACATTGCTGTTAGTCAGAGAATGCCACTTAAGAATGGTGACAAGATGACTCTGTAGCTAGAAGTACAACCCTGAGAACTGTATTTTGGTATGAGGGTAATGTTGTGCTGGAGTTAAATTGAATGTCTGTTTCTTCAGGGAGGGTCGATTTAATCAGGTGCTCAAAATCAAATTACAGGGGAAATCAGTTTGGAAAAACACAAGAATTACAATCCAGCTAATGACCTGAGGTAATACTGGCAAGAAATTTGCTTTCACATTGCAACATGAAAAATTGTTTCTCTAAGAGGGAGCTGCTTGTTGCTGATGATTGCGCAGGGCAGTTCAGAGCCCAGCATTTCCTTGAGAGAACAATTACAATGTGCCGCCCTTGCACCGCTTACTTCCCCTCCATTACAGTGATACCAACACTTATTATCCTGCAATCAAGCCTGTCAGTATTTCTGTCATAGTGTTATTTTCTAACTTGGCCATTAAGCTGGAAATGTTTTCCCTCAATCAATCACTGCAGCCAGTGGGCCATGAGCAATCCAGGAACGTTGTATCTTGTGCAAAAACACAGGCTCTTCTGTGGCATGAGTTATGGTAAGTAGTGTCTTTGTGTCTGGGAATAGAAAATGGATCCTGCATTTGGGCTGCAACCTTGCTGCAGAGAGGGATTTGGATTTTAATGTACATGTTCAGCATCCAGCTCTGGAGCCCTCAAAACAGGAAGGACATGGACCTGATGGAGCAGATCCCAAGGAGGGCCACAAAAGTGATCAGAGAGCTGGAACACATCTTCTGCAAGGACCAGTATTATTCAGTGTATTCATTAATGACCTGGATGGTGGCATGGAGTGCACTGGCAGTAGGTTTGCTGATGACACCAAGCTGGGTGGAGTGTCTGCCACACCAGAGAGTTGTACTTCCATTCAGAGAGGCTTAGACAGGCTGAGAGTTGGGCAGAGAGAAAGTGAATGAAGTTCAACAGGGGCAAGTATAGAGTCTTGCACCTGGGAAGGAACAATCCCAAGGATCAGTATAGGCTGGAGACTGACCCGCTGGAGAGCAGTGAAAGAGAGAAGGACTTGGGAGTCCTGGTGGATGGAAGGATGCCCATGAGCCAGCAGTGTGCTCTGGTGGCCAGGAGGGCCAATGCCATTCTGGGGTGTATTAGAAGGGCTGTAGTTACTAGGTCGAGGGAGGTTCTCTTGCCCCTCTACTCTGCCCTGGTGAGGCCTCATCTAGATTATTGTGTACAGTTCTGGGCCCCTCAGTTCAAGAAGGACAGGGAGCTGCTGGAGAGAGTCCAGCACGGAGCCCCACCAATGATGAAAGGAGTAGAACATCTTCCTTTTGAGGAGAGCCTGAGGGAGCTGGGTTTTTTTAGCTTGTAGAGGAGGAGACTGAGGGGTGACCTCATTACCATTTATAAATATGTAAGGGGTGAGTGCCAAGAGGATGGAGCCAGCCTCTTCTTGGTGATGCCCTGTGACAGGACAAGGGGCAGTGGGTGGAAGTTGAGGCATAGGAGGTTCCATGTGAACCTGAGGAAGAATTTTTTCACTGTGAGGATAACAGAGCACTGGAACAGGCTGCCCAGGGTGGGTGTGGAGTCATCCTTTCTGGAGTCTTTCAAGAACTGTCTGGAGGTGTTCCAGTGTGATCTGCTCTGGGTGCTCCTGCTCTGGCAGAGGGACTGGACCAGATGATCTTTGGAGGGCCCTTCCAGCCCCTGATATTCTGTGATTCTATGATTCTTTGACAGTCTGAGGGAGCTGGGGTTGTCCAGTCTGGAGAAGAGAAGGCTCTGGGGAGACCTAATAGCAACCTTCCAGTGCCTGCAGGAGACCTACAAGAAGGCTGCAGAGGGGCTGTTTCCAAAGCCCTGCAGATGAGGGGCAATAGTTTGAAATTAGAGAAAAGGAGCTTTAGATTGGATGTTAGGAACAAGTTCTTTACGATGAGGGTGGTGGAACACTGCAACAGGTTGCCCAGCGCTGTAGTTGAGGCTTGACAAGGTATAGTGATGTCCCAGCTGACTGCAGGGGGGTTGACCTTTCGAGGTCCCTTCTAACCCAAAGATTCTGTGATTCTATGACTATTCTGATTAACATAGGTGAGTAGAAGAGCTTTGGAAGGTTGGAAGGTTCAGGTCTTCTATTGCTTTATTTCCTCCCATACAAAAGGAAGGCTTTGAAGGAGCAGTGCCTCAAAGGTACAGATGCTCTTCACATCCCCAAAATCACTCCCTTCTGGCATGAATTTGTTTCTATTATTGATGGAGAATTTGGAGGTGGTGACCAGAAACTGCAGCCATGATTCAGTAGGAAGGAAGAAAGAACTGCTCTGATATTACCTCGAATTGCATTTAACTTAAACCAGCATGGTGCCTTGATTTTTCTGTGACCTTTACCCATCAGGAGTTATTAGCTAATTGAATTCAGAAGGTAACTCCCTAACTGTTTTCAAACTAAATTAACTTGCTTCAAGGGACCAGCTTATGTTTGTATTTCCACAGAGATAATGAGTTTAGGCTTCAACTGAAACATGGCCAGAAAATGAGGAAAAAATAAATCAATGACCTCACTCTTATCTGGTCTTAACAGGCAGGCTTTCCTTTGCTAAAAGTGACCCTGAAATGGTCTGGATTGATTCACACAAATACCAAGCCCTGCATCCTGCTAAGTAGAGCCAGCCTGGGGACTGCTTGGCTCCACAAGGAGCTCTAATCCCAACATCAGCAAAGGTGCAAGTATTTGAAATGCAGCATTTCTGAGGGTCCAAACCAGCGCTTCTGAGAAATTCAAATGAGCAGCAAGATAAAGAGTTAAGGAGGAGATTAGCTTCAATGCTAATTAGAGGCAAAGAAACCCCTGCTTCTCACACTGGTATCTGGGACTGAACAATATTCCTAGGGATGTGCCTTCTGATTCTCCACAGACATATGCTTCTCCAATTAGTTAATTATCTGTCATTGTTATATAAGGAATGCTTTTTAGACACTGGAAGGAAATCACTGCCTGATGAGAGCTGTAGCTATATTGGTGGTCGTCTTTCCTTTGATTAATGGAAGAAGTAGACAGCTCAACAATATTCCCTTCCAATAGTGTGTATCTCCTTCCTCTCTCTGTAGATCTTTCAAGTGAAGGCTTAAATCTTCAGGTGATAAATGTGATTAATAATAGTTTAGCAGAATATACGAGGCAATCTGTTCAAGCATGCAGAGGCAAGAGGCGCAGGGGTCTTTAAGTACTGGTAAAAAATCCATAAAACCTACTCTTAAAGCCCAAATAAGATTGAAATGTTATAGTAGCAATAGCAGCAGTACTAGTAGTGACCATTTAGGTCTATTAAGAGATGTTACATTTTAGGGAGAGATGGTATCTTTTATTAAATCTGTTGCTGTAGGTTTTATAGCAGCACTGCTTCTTTTAATATTGAACTTAATAGGAAAAAGAGTCCCTAGGCAAAACTCATGCTGTGCTGGTAAATACTGATGGTGCACCAAGAGAGAGGATTTTTTGGTGCTTTCAGGTGAATGACTGATTAATTTGGAACTGCATCAAGAAGGGGGTGTCTTTATCCAGCTGTGGTCACTCTGCAGGCACTACAAAATTGGGAGCAGTGGTTCATACACCAGATGGTTGTGTTATCATGCAGGGGAACTTCAACAGGTTGGAGAAATGGCATGAGGCCATGGAGAAATTTCATGAGGACAGGAACCTCATGAAATTCAGCAAAGGGAAAGGTCAAGTCCTGCTCCTGGGAAGGAATAACCTCAGGCACCAGTACATGCCAGCTAGAAAGCAGGTTTGTGAGCTTGGAGAGCATATCATATGTGGAGAGGCTGAAGGAGCTATGGGTGCTTAGTCTGGAAAAGAGAAGGCTGAATGGAGATCTCACTGCTCTTTACAGCTACCTGAAAGGAGGTTGGAGTGAGGCTAGTGTTGATCTCTTCTCCCAACTAATCTGTGGACAGGACAAGAGGCAATGGGTTTGAGTTGTGCCAGGAGAGGTTTAGATTGGACATTAGGAAAAAACTTTTTCTGAGAGTGGTAAGGGTTTGGAACAGGCTGCCCAGAGAGGTGATGCAGTCACCATCCCTCGAGGTGTTCATGAAGCTACAGATGCAGTGCTTCAGGATCTAGTTTAGTGGTCATGGTTGTTGGTTTACGATTGGACTTGATGATCTTAATAGTCTTTTCCAGCCTTAGTGAGTCTATGATTCTATGATCTCTTGCACTAAAGGATTTAAGGATCCTGGTAGACACAAACTGAACACGAGCTAGCAATGTGTCCTTGCAACAAGGAAGGTGAATGGTGCCTTGGGCTGATCTGTCCTGAATCTAAAGCAGAGTGACTGTTTTGCACGGAGTGCTTGTGTATCATCTTTTGCTTTGGGCATACTCAGCTTCTGTCGTGTGCCTAACTCCATGGGCTGATCTTATCCTCAGGTAGCCTTGGTAGCATCACCTGTAAATGGCAGCAGCAGTGAGTGATGATGTGAATATGCAAATTCTGGAGTTTGTAAATCCTAATGGGAGCCCAGGTTTGAGGTATTCCCATAAGCTCAGCACTCCGTGAACATGCTCAAGAACTGAACTTTAAGCACCAGGGGAGCTTTAAAGCTGAAAGTGAAGGTGCCTATAGACAGACATACAGACAGTGAGTGAGTGAAATCCTCACTCTGAATTTTGAGGATTTCAGTATTGAACTGAAGTGCCTGCAGGGGTCAGTCAATAACTAATTTCCATCTAATTCCATCACAGATAGGTTTTGTTTTGTTTTGTTTTCTATTTGTTTTCTTCCAAAGGGAGTTACCTGTCTGTTCTGTTCTGCAGGTGAGCCAGTGATAGGCACATTTCCACGGATACAGAGCTGTTCTGGTAGTGTAAGCACCATATTTCATCTCAGCTGGCTCAGGTGCAGTGCTATATCGTTGTGGCTGCATTCTTTTTTGGAAGCACAGAGGTGTTGCTCTGCCTTGGATGTGCTGGTTCAGCAGTTTTGACAGTGCTCTGGAGCACCAGCAGTGTGGCTAAAAGGATGAATCACAGAATCATAGAATGGCTTAGGTTGGAAGGGACCTTAGAGATCATCTACTCCAGCCTTCCTGCCATGGGTAGGGACACCTCTCAACTAGACTCAGCTGCTCAGGGCCTCATCCAGCCTGGCCATGAACACCCCAAGGAAGGAGGCATCCACAGCATTCCTGGGCAACCAGCAGCTCTGTGTCCTTATGTTGAGGTTACTAGAGCTACATGCAGTATTTGAGTTGGGGTCTCACCAGAGCAGAGTAAATGAACCTTTTTAGGGAGATGGTTTGATCTATCCATAAAATTCTAACATCATCATTCTAACAGCATCATAGGATAAAGTAAAATGGCTAGAAAACATAAATCAGACAGGGAAATTAAGTATCATGAGTCTAAGACAGAAGCTCTAAACATTCCATGTGGTGCATTTCATTTTGCAAGTATTTGCAGTGGAAATTTCTTTGGAAGTGGACACTTCTTTGTAAATCTTGTGATTAAAGAAATTAACTTAAAATATCATCTGTCCTACTGCAAATCTTTTCTGTAGAAATTAAGATTTAAAAAAAAAAAAAAAAGTGGATCTTTGAAAAGCTGCTTTGGGTCATTGTCTCCAAGCAGATGCCATAACTCATAAGTGACAACTTAGAGACATTTATGTAGTCAGAGTGCTGTAGGAGTGTGGGAATTGAGGCTTGAACTTCAGGGAAACTGTAGGAGATTGTCTGCCAAGACAAGTGAAAGCCTGAGTTCCAGCATCTGGTGGAAATCCAGTCAGAGGCTACACAGAGTGCAACATGATAGCATATAAAAGAATAAAACTAAACACTAAAAAAACATTCAGTGTGCAGAGGTTTGTAAGAAATTGGCTGCTATTTGATTCTAAATGTGATTAAATAGCTTTGTCAAGGAGCCAAAGCTGATCTCTTCAGCTGGATAACATCACACAGAAGCAGAATGTTTATCTAATACATGAACCACAACTACAACTCTGACTATAAATCCGAGTTATCAGTTGTTTCATGATAACCAAACATTTCCTTTCCCTTCCTGTAAGTGGTTGCCCTGCCCTATAATGCAGTCCACTCCACAACCAGGGCTCAGCTTTATCAGTGGTCATCAATTATCACCAATTACAGATGGCAATTTCCCACTCTGAGGACAGTTAAAAATACATGAGTAATTTCGTATGGTGTTTGAGGTGTGTTTCCTTCTTGCATGAAGCTTATGTGAGCTCATACGATTGCAGAATGTTCGGGGTTGGAAGGGACCTCCACAGTCCCATCCCAGTCCAACCCCCCTGCCAGAGCAGGATCACCTAGGGCAGGTCACACAGGAACACATCCAGGTGGGTTTTGAAAGTCTCCAGAGAAGGAGACTCCACAACCTCTCTGGGCAGCTTGCTCCAGGACTCTGGCACCCTTGGCATAAAGAAGTGTCTGGTCATGCTGAGGTGGAACCTTCTATGTTCCAGCTTGTACCCATTGCTCCTTTTCCTATCAGTGGGCACCACCAAAAAGAAACTGGCACCTTCATCTTGACTCCTTCATCCTGACACCCACCCCTCAGATGTGTATAGAAGTGCACACTTAAACCCCAAGCACTAATACTGCTGGTCCCCTTCTCATTTCAGGTCCTGAAACTCAGAAAAAAAAAAAGATATAATTATCCATGGCAAGACTGGCTATCAGATGGAAGAGGAAGCTTGGATTCCTACATCTCTAGGCTTCGTGTCTGGGTCCTCGGCAGCCTGCTAAGGTGTGAGTGCCAAGTGAAGCCTTTCCCACATTTGAGATGTTCATAGCTGCTTGCTTTCTCTCTCATGCAGTCTGATTTCTAAAGTAGTGGGAGTTTGTTCAACAGCCTTCCCCTCACAGGCAGCATTAGTGAGGTCTGTCTCTTCCACCCACACACTTATTTTCTGGGAACATGTAGGAGCTTAATCTCTTTGAGACTTCTTCTTGCCTATCTTATTAGATGAAAATTGGCCAATGGGCTCACAAAGGGTTAGGGAAGACGCCTAAACAAAAGGCAAACAGGCATGGATGCAGAGAGTAAGGTCCTTGTTTCCTTAAGAAATGTTAGCATTTTACTGTTCACTCTTAAAATGAGACCCAAAGCTAACTGAAGAAATAAGTGGAAAGAGAGAGTGCCTTTCTGCTCATGTGGTTCTTCAGACCTGGGAACCTTCAGCACAAGTCAGTGACTGAAGAAGTCTGGCTGCTGTTGACCTCCTCTCCTATGCTTGATCAGTCTGAGCAAGTCTGAGCAGCATTCTGTCCCTGCTGACTTGCTGACCTGTGGTGAGGCTTTGCAGGTTTCCTCTCACATTCACAGTCTTTGTTGACTCTCCCTTGCTCTGCATTTCCTGGTGGTCTTGGTTTTAATGTCTGCCAGAGCATCCACTCTGAGCTGAAAGAGGACTTCATTTACATGTGTTGATCGGGAGAAATTCTCTGCTAATATAGTCCAGTTTGCTTAAACCCAGTTGAAATATAAGGAAATAATAGTGCTTAAAATATTTTCTCTAGACTGCTTCCTTTTTTTGTTTTCTTTTTTTTTGGTGGGAGAAATTAACAAGTGTATTTAAAATTCCAAACCAGAAAGGATGTTTCTTTTCAGAATTACCTGAAGATGTTATTTTGGACCTATTTGGTCTCAAAGTTGAGATTTCTTGTCTGGTAATTTCTCCCAGCTTCTTGTGCTGTGTAAAGCAGAGACCATTAGCTCGAAGGCAGCAGGTGGCTCAGCTTCCAGCAATACCACTGAAAGAAAAGCAGAGATAGTCTTATAGGTTGTTTGGCTTTAGGTGGTTTAGTGCACCATCAAGATGACATCACAACAGCTACTTAAAACTTGCTGAAGATGGAAAGCACCAATTTAATGTGGAGTCTGTACTCATAATTATATTCCAATTCTGCTTTAATAACCTTGCCCATATTTGCAATACTGTAAATGTGAAAATGAATTTGGCTGAAAGAGTGTCAGTGTGAAGCAGCATATAATTTTGTTTTTGTTTGTGCTGTACTTCACATAATTACTGTAATTATGCATATTAGGGTGTTGCGCGTAATGGCACCAGAAGGTAGATAATTTTGTCAATAACTGACTGTGGCAGCTTATATACATTTTGCACCATCCACAGAAATGCTCTGAAGATCATTTAATGCTGCTGATTTGCTCATAATAGGTCAAAAATGATTGCTGCTGTTTCCAGAATGTCTGTCCAGGGCTATGCCTTCCAGAAAAGAAAAGGAAAATAATAAATTAATTTAAAAAAAAATCAAGTGCTACTAAAAAAAAATAAAATTAGAACTTTGTGTCTTAGAGGGAAAAAAAAGGCTCAGATTTTCAGAGGGTAAAATCTTTAAGCAGCTGACAGGGCTACTATCAGCAAAATACAACAAGGAGCTACGCAGCTTTGGAATCCTCAAAGGTGTATTTCAGCTCAGACTATACTTTGCAGAAGAAATTGCAAATATGCTCAGTGCCATTTATTTCTTTTCAACAGAATAAGTTTAGATCAAGAGCAACCTGCACTAGTGGGCAACCTGATCTAGTGCAGGGAGTCCCTGGCCGTGGCAGGGGGATTTGAACTAGATGATCCTTGAGGTCCCTTCCAACACTGACAATTCTGTGATTCAGTGAAGATGCTGTAATGAACTGACACAAAAACTTTGTTTTTAAATGAGGCTAAGCAGAATCAGATTGGTAGTAGACAAAACAAATCAAGGAGAGAATGCTGGTAGGAAAAGAGAGTCAGGAAGAGTGAAGTAGGGATGGAGTGGGTTGTTACCTGGGTAAATTCAGAGATTCAGAGGAGAGGTGGTGTATAGGAGATGGTTCCTTCAAATATTGAAAGTCCTTAAAAAGTTGCTTTTTCCAATGTATGAGGTAATTTTCAGTAGGGGTGGAGCCCTCAGCCATTTTCTTAGAGCATTTTGTGCACAGCAGTGGTGGCTGTGCTGCTGAGACCAGGTCTCGTGCAGCTCTGGGTCCTTTCAGCCAGCCAGCTGCAATGGGTGAGCCTTTCTCAACATCAAGGTCCTGATACAATGGGTCCTGGAGAGCCAGCCCTGTCCTGTTTTAGGTGATCTGGAGACACTGTCCCCTCTGAGAGCCTGGCACATGTAAATTCCCCTCACTAGAAGAGGGACACTGAGCTGGTTCTGGAGCATATTCAGAAAGGGCAATGAGGCTTATGAAGGGCCTAGAGCACCTGGGCCACGAGGAGCATCTGAGGGAGCTGAGGTTGTTCAGTCTGAAGAAGAGAAGGCTGAGGACAAACCTCATTGCTCTCTACAACTACCTGAAGGGAGGTTGGAGTGAGGAGGGGGCAGCCTCTTCTCTTTGGTGGAAAGTGACAGGACCAGAGGAAATGGTTTCAAGCTGCACCAGGAGAGGTTCGGGCTGAATACTTGGAAATATTTCTTCACTGCAAGGGTTGTCAAACCTTGGAATGGTCTGCCCAGGGCAGTGCTGGAGTCACCATCCCTGGAGGTGTTTAAGCAGCCTGTGGAGCTGGTGCTTAGGGACATGGTTTAGTGTTGACTCTTCAGCGCTGGGTTGAGGGTTGGACTGGATGAGCTTGGAGGTCTCTTCTAAGTGAATGTTTTCTGTGACCTGCTGGCAATGGTCATTTTCCCAGCTGCATTGACATCTCTTGGGGTGATGGAAATTGCACAAGGCTATGTTTTTTTTCTTTTACTGAACAAAATGAGTCGATGAGTAGTGACTCATTTGTCAGAAAAGTTTGGAAACTACTTACTGAAACCAAAAGTGGAGGTGTCTGGGGAGAGGAGTAGGGCATAATGTATAAAGCTGTCGTGATTTCCTTCCATACTTTATGCTCCAGAAAGTCATCAAGGTAGGACTCAGTTCTGTGGGAAGGAGTGCCTGAGTGACACTGATGGTTAGGTGCATTAAAAATGTCCTCAGCCCCGGCAAGGCAGGAATGCTGCTGCTAGATAAGAGCAGTTTGCTCCTCGAGGCTCCGCTCCTGCTTTACGTCTCTTTGGGTTGAATGGATTCACTCTCAAGTACAAGCTGCATGAAAAATTTTGGTGTCATTTTTAGCTCTGCTTCAACAGGCTGGTTTGGCAGGGCTGATTTAAGAGATGCAGTCTGTGTGGGATACACCATTATTTATCATGTATCGATCTGGCAATAATAACCTGTGCTCTGCTCAGACAGAATGCTTGTGATTCCCTTCTTATTTGGTAAAACTGACCTGCCACTTGCAATTCATTCGAAATGCAGCAGCACATTAGCTTGGATTGGAGCCTGCACATTCTTCCTGCTCTGCTTTCTTTCCCTCCCCCACCCCATATCAGAGCAGTATGTATGGCTCCGAAAGGGACTAACATCGGTTGTATAGAATATCCTCTCCTTGATAGGACTCTGAGCTCACAGGCACTGTAGGATTCTGGGGTTTGCCATTGTAGATCATAGAATCATAGAATGGTAAGGTTGGAAGAGACCTCAAGCATCATCTAGTTCCAACCCCCTGCCAAAGGCAGGGACACCTCCCATTAGTACAGGTCACTCAAGGCCTCGTCCAGCCTGGCCTTNAATAGCACCAGAACTTGATGCGGTGCTCCAGGTGGGGTCTCGAGAGCAGAGCAGAGGGGTACAATTGCCTTCCTCATCCTACTGGTCGCACTGATTTTGATACAGCCCAGGACACAGTTGCCCTTCTGGACTGCAAGCGCACATTGCCAGCTCATACAGAATTTCTATGCTAGAAGTCAGAAAGTAATTATAATTTTGCTATGGCAGCTCTGGCAAAAGGTCATTTATTCCCCTCTGAAATTCGGCTAAATTAGTTTCCACTCTTAAAAGCAGCCACAGATAAACATATTTTTTCCCTGAGTGATTTGAAATGATGATTGTTGCTTTATTGACTGATGTGTTTTTCAGTCAACCCACTCTTATTGTGTTGACTTTGTAGAATATTTAAGGGAATAAAATGTTGTTTTGTCTTTGTTGGTCACCTCAAATGTATTTGTGCTCTTCAGATAAAATTGTTATTCCTTTGGTTAATACCTAAAGAAATGGTTGCAGAAGTTGCCTAGCATTGTTTATCAGCACATATTCCCAGGGAAGAATGCTGTCATAATTTAAAACTCAAGTCAAACTCTCTCCTTAATAAGTAAGGGTGAGAAAGTAATTTTTTTTTAATTATTATTACCAATGACAGAACATTGGTAAGAAAAGTTCAAATTAATCTGAAAATTTAGAATTAAATCAAATGGTGACATTTACCCAGAAGGACCTGGACAAGCTGGAGAGGTGGGCCCAGGTGAACCTCATGAGGTTCAATGTGACCAAGGGCAGGGTCCTGCATCTGGGTAAGAACAATCCTCATTATCAATACAGGCTGGGGGATGAGGCGAGAGAAAAGCAGGCCTGTGGAAAAGGACCTGGGATTATTGGTGGATGAGAAGCTGGGCATGAGCAGACAGTGTGAGCTTGCAGCCCAGAAGGCCAGTGGCAGCCTGGGATGCATCAAAAGTAGCATGGCCAGCAGATGGAGAGAGGGGATACTTACTCTGCTCTGGTGAGACCTCACCTAGAGTACTGCATCTGGCTCTGGAGCCTTCAACACAGGAAGGACATGGACCTGATGGAGCAGGTTCAGAGGAGTGCTGTGAAGATGACTGAGTGGCTGGAACACCTCTTCTGTGAGGACAGGCTGATGGAGCTGTGGTTGTTCAGGCTCACAGGGTGTCAGGCTTTGGAAGGGACTCAGTGATCTCATCAAGTCCAATCCCCTGCCAGAGCAGGACCATACAATCTAGCTCAGGTCACAGAGGAATGCATCCAGACAGGCCTTGAAAGTCTCCAGAGAAGGAGACTCCACAACCTCTCTGGGGAGCCTGTTCCAGTGCTCTATGATCCTTACAGTAAAGAAGTTCCCCAACGTGTTGAGCTGGAACCTCCTGTGCTGCAGCTTCCATCCATTGCTCCTTGTCCTATCCCAGGGAGCAAGTGAGCAGAGCCTGTCCCCCACCTCCTGACCCCCAGCCCTCAGATATTTATAAACATTTTTTAAATCCCCTCTCAGTCTTCTCCAGACTAAGCAGCCCCAGGTCCCTCAGCCTCTCCTCACCAGGCAGTGCTCCAGTCCCCTCATCATCCTTGTAGCCCTCAGCTGGACCTTCTCCAGTTCCTCTTAAACTGGGGAGCCCAAAATTGAAGGCAGTACTAAATATGAGGTCTCACCAGGATAGAGCAGAGGGGGAGGAGAACCCCCCTTGATCTGCTGGACACAGTCTTCTTAATACACCTGAGGATCCCATTGGCCTGCTTGGCCGCAAGGGCACATTCCTGTCCCACGATAATTTCTTGTTCCTCCTGGAGAAGAGAAGGTGCTTCAGGGAGACCTGATAGCAGCCTTCCAGTGTCTGAAGGGGACCTAAAAGAAGGCTGCAGAAGGATTGTTTACAAGGGCCTAGAATGACAGAATGAGGGTCAATGTTTTGAAATCAGAGGAGATTTAGACTGAATGTTAGGGACAAATTCTTTACCATGAGGGTAGTGGAACCCTGGAACAGGTTTCCCAGGGAGGCCTCATCCCTGGAGATCTTCAAGGTGAGGCTTGACAAGGCTCTGAGCAATTTAGATTTAGCATTCAGAGGGCAGAAATCTCTTGGGTACTTCTGCAGGATGAGCAAGACCTGGGTTCTGGGATAGAAGCTGTAGCACTCTACGGCTTTCTGGAGTCGCTGGCACAGCTAGGCCAGTTTTGTTGTGATGTTTGAGGTCTGAACAAATTCTTCAGCCCACCTTATTTCCCCAGAAATTTGCTAGCTGAGGAGTCCCCATGCTACATTTTTCTGATGGCATAGTTTGTAAACTTGGCCAGCTGCTGCTCTGCTACTAGCACTCTTCTTCTGAGAACATCTTGGGCTCAGTTTTGAATTGGAGATGTGTTTTACCACTTTTATAGAGATCTATAGCAAAGAGGTGGCCACACAGATAGAAAAATAGCCTCACCCTGTGCTGCACTTCTCTGGGTGATACAATTAGCTCTCAGAATTCTTCCTTACAAGGCCAAGCAATCCAAGAGTACTTGAAGAGTTTAGACAGTTTCACTCTGATTTTAGACAGATTTCTAGTAGAAGTCTGTCTTTTGATGCTTGAGACTTTAGTGCTACTGCTTGCCTAAACTAAATTCTTCAGCGTAAAATCAATCAGATGCTCAAACCTGCATATTGAAAAGCCAAAATATCTTTTGTTTGCTTGCAGGGATGTGACAGCCTTTATTGACTTCTTAAAAGCAGTGAGTTAATTGTACTCCTTGGGATATCAAAAAAGAAGGATAAAGGTGATCTGGGGAAACTGAATTCTGAATATCAAATTACAGCCAGTACTCCTACCTAAAATAAGCAAAGACATACTGTGTCAGACCAAGGGCTACCTGAACACCTATCCTGCCTTCTGACCAGGAGCAGATATTTACTTGAATGAGGGGGTAAGGAGCACAGAAAGTACACAGTGATACTTCCCTGAACACTGCTAGAGATTTGTGGCTTGAGGTCTCCCTCACTGTGAGCCTGCTGAAGTCCATGGGCAGGTTTGGTACCCTCAAGCCAAAAGTCTCTTGGGGCCTGCTGCAGAAAGAGTCCCAAACTGAGAGGGATGTTTTGGGCCTCTGGTGTGTCGTAGACCACCCCCAGAAGTGTCTAGGACAACTCTCTGCAACTCGCTATCCATGGGACAGCTCTGCCTGGCCAGCTTTATGCTGGGAAAACTCCACACCAGGCAGTGGATTTCACTGTTCCTCCCCGGTTGTCCCTGCAAGTTTTCCCTGCTGCACAGTGGGGTCTGCAAAGAGCTGGTGGCTCTGTGCAGTGCCTTGTAGTGGGTGGTCTCTCACAAGAGGTGGTGAGGAAACAACCCACAGACTGGCTCCCACTGTGCCTGCAGCATTAGGGGGAGGGGGAGGAGGTGTGCAGACAGGGGGGCACTACAGGAGGGTTTTGCTGGGGAAGCTGGGGTGCCCCACTGCCTCCTGTTCCCTGCTGCACTACAACATGGCTGAGGAGGATAATGGGGTGGTGAAACTCCATGCCTGTTAGCCTCTCAATTTAACAAAACAACACCCACCTAAAAAGAAGAAAAAAACCCCAAAACACAGCAGGAATGATTCCACAGGTGACCTACCCTCCACCTCCTTTGAGAGACCCGCACAGAGTTGTCCCCACATAGAGATGGCCATGTAGAGTTATCTAGTGGAGAGCTGGCCAGATAAAGCTGCCATGGAAAGTTATTTAATTCAGATCCCAGAGCCCTCTATTGTCCACAGGAGGAAACATTGTCTCCAGCTGTGTGAGAAAAGCTGATCTTAGTCCATTTGGAGGAGAAATTGGAGCTGCAAGGTAGAGAAGGCCAGATGTTAAATATTAAAAGCCACATCACAGATGAGCAATTGGTGTGGTCTCCATCCCAGCAATGAAGTGCATGTTCTGCTTTGGCTTTGCCCTGATGCAACTCAAGAGTGTCACTACAGATTGAAGTCCATACAGCACCTATTGCCAGCAGGCCTTCTCTCCTTGTTTCATAGAATCATAGAACGTTAGGAGCTGGAAGGGACCTTGACAGATCATCCAGTCCACCCCCCCTGCCAGAGCAGGACCACTTTTTAAATTTTTTTTTTAGTCCAGTTTTCATTGTTATAATTTTTTTTATCCTCCTTTTCCCTCCATCTCCTATTTCCCCCCACCTTCCTCCTTTTCTTTCCATCTCTTTCCTTTTCCCTCATCTTCCTCTTTGCATCTCCATCCTTTCAGCACCACTCCCCTTTTTGCAGCTTACCCAACCTTTTCCCATCTCACACAGCATTTTCCCCTTTTATCCTCCAAAACCCAGAGCACCTGGGTTCTGTTGAGTCTGCTCCCACCCCAGGTGTGACCACTTTGCCCTCCCTGCACAATCCCCTTTATAATCAGCCCTAGGAAAGGCAGAAGCCCCAAGTTTGCCCAACTGGGCAGAGAGATTCTCCTTCTGTCACCACTGGTGAGTACCCGTGGTGAACAGGAGGTGGACAAAGGCTGGGGGGCCTGGTGCCCCCCTGCCCCCCCCCAGTTAGGCAGGAATGGGCTTAATGGTCATTCTAACATCACTCATGGGTGCTGGTTGGGCCTTCTGACTTAGGCTGAGCTCCTCTCTGTTTAGCTGCTTCTCTGTGCCTGCTTATGATGAGCGTAGGTACTTAGCTGAGCTGGAAGCTCATGAGGGAATAGTATTGTGTTGTCATAGAATTGTTCTGGTTGGAAAAGCTCTCTAAGATCACCAAGCCCAACCCTCAACCCAACACCACTATGGCCATTAAACCATGTCACAAAATGCCATGGCCACACATTGCTTGAACACCTCCAGGGATGGTGACTCAGCAGATCCCTGTCCCTCTCACACTGGGGAGCCCAAACCAGAACACAGTACTCATCTTTATATTACTGTATTTATATACTAATACAGGCACACATACACAAGAATGTGTGTAAAACGACATGCACAAGGGATAATTGTCTATGTCTATACACACAGTTATAAACAGAATTTCTTCATTCTGTCTAATGAGTGTCTGAATTACAGAATGGATGTTCTTTCAGGAAGAGCATTCAGGGAACAGTCTGATGTCCAAACAAGAGGCATGGAACTCCCTTCATGCTGTAACACAAGAGGCACTTCGAGTGGCTGGGCCTTTTGTTCCACAATTATTAAGCTTTTCTCATTTGTAAGAGAAATCATCACTGTCCCTTCCTAGCTTCTGCCAGATCCACATGGAAATTCTAATTAGGAACAATATACAAGGGTACATGCAGTACAGGAATATTTAACTTTCTAGACCTTTTGCTTTTTTTTTTTTTAAATTTTTAATTTTTCTATAGATGGTTTCATCCAGGATTGAAAATACCAGCTTGTACTGATGTGAATGGTTTAGCAGTCCCCTAACAGATTATGTTGAGAAGAAAACAAGTCCAACAAAGACAAAAAAGCAAGAAGGGAATAGATACAGTATTTCATATTCATAGAATGGTTTAGGTCAGAAGGGTCCTTAAAGATCACCTAGCCACTAGATCAGCTGCTCAAGGCCTCATCCAACCTGGCCTTGAACACCTCCAGGGAGGGGGCATCTATGACCTCTCTGGGCAACCTGTTCCAGTGTCTCACCACCCTCACTGCAAAGAATTTCATCCAGTGCAGAACCACAAAGATGATGGAAGGAATGGAGTATCTCTCTTATGAGGGAGCTGGGGCTCTTTAGCTTGGAGAAGAGGAGCCTGAGAGGTGACCTCATCAATGTTTACAAATATACAAAGAGTGAGTGCCAGGAGGATGGAGCCAGGCTCTGCTCGGTGATACCCTATGACAGGACAAAGGGCAATGGGTGGAACCTGAAGCATAGGAAGTTTCATTTAAGCAGGAGGAGGAATTTTTTCCCTGTGAGGGTGACAGAACACTGGAACAGGCTGCCCCGCAGTGGTTGTGGAGTCTCCCTCTCTGGAGGTATTCAAAACCTGCCTGGATGTGTTCCTGTGTGATCTGATAGCTGGATTGGATGAGCTTTGGAAGTCCCTTCCAGCCCCTGACATTCTGTGATTCCTGTGATTCTAATCTCCATTCAAGCTTTGATCCATTTCCTCTCATCCTATCACTACAAGACCTTGCAAAAAGTCCCTTCCTGGCTTTCTTGTAGAACCTTTCAGGTACTGGCAGGCTGTTCTAAGGTCTCCCCAGAACTTTCTTGTCTCCAGGCTGAACAGCCTCAACTGTCTCAGCCTACCCCCACAGGGGAGGTTCTCCAGCCCTCTGCTCATTTTGTGGCCCTTCTCTGGACCCACTCCAGCAGCTCCATGTCCTCATAAGTGAATACAGGTACAGACCTCACAAGTGAATACAGATACAGACGCTTCACATTGACCTCTGCCTTGTAGGAACTGGTGTTAGAAAAGTTTAGGCAATATAGAACTGCAAGTGCTTTTGAATACTGTAAATGAGCTCAGATTTTTGAAACCCTGTTGAAAGAAAATTAAGCCTAGTGTAAGAGTATCATTTTATCATTAAAATAACTTCATAAAATAACATCACTTGCATAGCAGAGGGTAAAAGTTGTGGGGAGAGGCCTGCAGGTGTTACCAAGGTCATTTGGTTGTGTACAATGGAGATACGGGCAATTTGAGTTTCTGTGTTTAAAGAGCACAGATGGGCAGATGAAGGAAAAGAGAAAGGAAGAAAAAGTCTAGACATTTAAAACAGATCTTAACAGCACTTACTCAGTTTTTTTATTCTTGTGTAACGTCCAGACTAAGTGTGTGGGATGGCCTGCCAGCAGCAGGGCAAGGCGAGTGAGTCCGAATGCCACTGCCCTTCTCACTAGTGATGAGCCTGATTTCCCTGGCAACTTCTTGAGGCACGTCATCCTTTGTGGGTTCTGGTTTTCTTTACTATATGCCTGGAGTTCGCTATAACTTGTAGGAGTGCTTTGTGGTGACTTGAAGGGAGCAGTGGTCCTTCATGGTACCTGTGATTGCTCGGGACTTGGCTTGCAGTGATCCCTAACTAGGTTGTGTCTCCTTAAAGTTGTCATCTCCATTTTCTTGTTCCATACCATCTAAATTCATAGAATCATAGACTTAGTCAGGGTTGGAAGAGACCACAAGGATCATCTAGTTCCAACCCCCCTGCCATGGGCAAGGACACCTCACACTAGATCAGGCTGTTCAAAGCCTCATCCAGCCTGGCCTTAAACATCTCCAGGGATGAGGCTTCCACCACTTCCCTGTGCAACCCCTTCCAGGGTCTCACCACCCTCATGCTGAAGAACTTCTTCCTAACATCCAGTCTGAGTCTCCCCATTTCTAGCTTTGTTCCATTCCCCCCAGTCCTGTAACTACCTGACATCCTAAAAGCCCCTCCCCAGCTTTCTTGTAGGCCTCCTTAAGATACTGAAAGGCCACTATTAGGTCACCTGGGAGCCTTCTCCTCTCCAGACTGAACAGCCCCAACTCCCTCAGTCTCTCCTCATAGGAGAGGTGCTCCAGCCCTCTGAGCATCAATTCCTCAGAGGCTCTTTTGTTTACCTGATGGATCATTTGGGAACAACATTACGACTGTTTGTAAGGATGATACCCAGACCCAGGAGGGAAGAAGGCAGTGGTAGGCAAAGCCTTATCTTAACTGTTGTGTGTCAGCTGCAGCTTTGGCTCTGCTATGATGTTGGATACTGTTCTGCTCCTGTCCTTTTGTAACTCTGGCTGGAAGAAGATCTGAAAACCTGCTCCTTCACACCCTCACTGCAGTGTCTAGTGAAACTCAAATGGCATGGAAAGTGCTTGTATGTCTCATCCTTGTGTGTTTTACATGACTTATTGGCAGATGAAGAGGAGTCTGAAGTCTTGGCCTGATCAGAGGCACGATTTACATGTGTCCTACACGGGCTTACATCTCACACTCCAAGGCGTGAGTAGCTGCGTGGAAATGAAAGCAAAGTTTTAGCTCTCACAGCGTGTCTTATTCAGACTTGAAAAGCAGGGCAATGTTTTTACTTTGATGACTTTTTTTTTTTTTTTTTTTTTTTTTTTTTTGTGAAGAAGATGGGATAAAATGCTCTGAAATTAGGGATGAGCTGGGGCTAGAGAGTCTTTGCTGTAGCATGATGTGGTGCCACTATAATCATTGCTGTTGCCAGCACAGGCTCCAAGCTGGCAAATGCTGACTTCTGAGAGCAACTCTGAAGACTGCAGAGAGAATTGAAGTCATATATGCAGCCATAAATATTTAGTTCTTGTGATTGCATGCTGAGAATTGCAACACTATCTGCAAACCACTATAAACCAGGGCAGTGAAAAACGTAGCAGTAATGCAAATACGCTGTAAATATTGTAGGGAAATCAGAAGCATAAAATTAAGTCTTCAGCTTATTTATAACTATAGACCTCAGGATTCTCTTGTGCATTGTGGTGATGTTTGGTGATTATATCAGCAGTTCAAAATGACCAATTTTCTCCTGGCACAAGGTATGATGTGATTTAATTAAAAGCAGAAGGCTAATTTAAGTGGATTTGAGAAAGACCAAATCAATTATGAAGAATGTTATTTTTAGATTTGAAAGTCTAGCAAAATGAGTCAAGTTGTATAGCACCACATATCCCACTTTTTAATGTAAAGAAAAAGATTAGGCTGTCATTGGTTCCTGGGGTTCATGGAGGGTAATTCACGAAAGCTGAGGAGGTAACATTTTCAATCATTAAGATGTAACAAAACAATAACTCAGACTTCAATGGCATTTTGGCAGAAGTAGGTCCTTCTTTTCATTGAAAATAAAGGTAATTCAGCCAAATCTGTGTATTTGGTTCTGGGAGTGCTGTGCCAAATCCATAAGGAAAGCTATAATTTATTTTCCTCATGCCCCCATCCTGCTTTCCCAGAGCAATGATCTTTATCAGTGAGGTGGAATGATGTCTTTTGGCAGGATGGGACATGCAGCTGGACCCTACAGCAGGGGCAATTCAAGTCACTCACATGGCAGTTACTGGTTCTGCTTTGCCAAATGAAAATAAATTTTGTTTGTTTTATTTGAGATTTTGCTTTTCTGTAGCAAAAGCCAAGAACAATAGACTGCTTTTCAACTCCTCTTTTCAATCAAATGCCTTATGGAGTAATTTAAAGTTCTCCTCCATTCCCCTTACCCTGACCTACACCAGTGATGTATCTGGATTTGTGGCTGCTTTGCAAGTACATCAGTATGCTAAATCTATCAATTAGGTACCTGGTGAAAGTGACAGAGGTGCATTTATTGTTTCTGAATGTTGTGATGTGTCAGTCTTTCCACAATACGCATCCTTTCTTCTGCTCTTCCCTGCCCACACAGTGGCTTGCTTATGGAAAGCTGACAAATGCTCAGCTGAGATAAGGACATGATCAACTTTTCTAGCTGACGAAAATTCCCCAGGTGATAGTTTAAGAGGCTGGAGATGCTGACAGAAGTTATAGAATCTTAGAACAGCCTAGGCTGGAAGAGACCTTAGAGATATCTAATCCAACTTGTCTGCCATGGGCAGGAACTTCTCTCAACTAGACCAGGTTGCTCAAGGCCCCATCCAACCTACCCGTGAACATCTCCAGGGAAGGGACATCCACAACCTCTCTGCACAATCCATTCCAGAGTCTTGCCACCCTTGTAGTGAAGGATTTCTTCCTAAATCATACCAGTGTAGCTTCAAAGAAGTCCTGTGACCAGGGAGCTGAGGTCTGGTATGGTCAGAGGGGCAGGACTGAATCTTTGCTGATCTGTCTTTTGGGTGCTGGCTTTCTGCCTGTTCAGAAAAGAGATGGAGAAGGGACCATAAATCCTGACAAAATGATGCAAGTGCAACCCTGTCTTCTCAGGTTATGGCCATAGGCTATCCTAGAAGACACAGAGTGCAACAGAATAGCTCTACTGCCTGGTCATGTTGTATTATCATCAGATGCAAAGTCCTGAGTTGAAGTAGTTTAAAAGGTTCTTATCACAGAAGCTGTGGTGGGCTTGCTCTCAGACCAAAAGTTATTCATTGAAGAAGTTCAGGGTGTGGGGGCTGGTGATTTCTACCTTGGTATGAAAACTCAGACAGTTTGCCTTTTCAAACTGAGTTGGAACAATCCAAGCCACTGCACCTTGTAATATATGGATAAAACAAATGAGGTTAGCTGAAGTGATTTTTCAACAGAACTATATCTATGCTATGTGTAAAAATGTCTTATGATCTCCCATATACTACATAAGAGATGATTACATTGGCCAATATTCCAGGAGTGTATCTTGCATTAGATGAGGTGACAGTAAAACCCCACTACAGGGAAGGAAAGCTCCAATAGGTATTCCCACTAGGCAGTTTAATCCAAATGTTTGTATGCCTCCACTTTTTGCAGTAAATCTGTGTCAGGCTGACTGAACACTTGAACACCAGTTCTGGATGTTCTTGCTTCTGATGGAGCATCTCACCTACCAATACCATTCTCTGGCTTCACAGTTCAAGAGTTTCTTTTTCCTATAATAACAAACAAACTCCACAAAGTAAACCCTAGAAGTTTAAAAAATGCTGTCTAATGATATGAATTAATAAGTTACTTAAACTCCACCCTGTTCTTAGAAGCTGGTAGATATTCAATGACCATTCAATAGTCTAAGCTTAAGAAGATTTAAGCTCTCAGTACCTTTCATCAGCAAAGAACTTTTCAGTATTCAGACAAACATTGCTTTGCAGCACTCGAGTAAAAAGCCAGCCATGCTAATGTGAAGCCTTACAATGCCTTAGAAATTAATTCTAGAAATAATAAATCTTCTCCCCAGAAAGAAAAGCCTCGCTCATAACTTTACGTATCTTGCTGAGAAGTTGTTTTTTTGTTGAAGGGTTGCATGAAATCAGCTTAGACTGATTGCACTTCAGCAAGGATTTATATGAATTATTTTTTTTTTTTAAATTTACTGTGACCTGGCTTCATTTAAACTGAGAGAAAGTGCTCTTAATTGAAACAGCACTGGTGTGATATTGGCTGTGGAGTTGATTTAATTTAATTCGTACCACCAGTCCTCTGGGGCCTTAATTTTAGGTGACAGTGCTATGCATTTCTTTTGCACAGCACCCTCAGCTTCCATCCCCCAGGACTCATTTGCTACATTGATTTGGCAGGAGGAGGAAGTTTCTCAGTTCAACTCCCATTCTCCAGCCGCTAATCCTTCTGGATCTGTCTGCACTTTTGTCTGCAAAACACCATCACGGTACCCAAGCCAAATGAGCTGATCTGGCACAGGGAACAGCTTTGCCCTAGCAGTAAGCAGCTTCAGGTGGGGTTGTTCATGTGGCTGAGCTGCAGTTCTAGTGTGATGGAGGGCAGCACACCTGTGTGGTGGACCCTGCTGGGGGAGATAGTTGAGGTCCCATCCCTGGCGATATTCAAGGTGAGGCTTGGAGGTCTCTTCCAACCAGACGTATTCTGAGAGTCACTGATTTAAAAACCAATAAAATAAAATAAAAAACCCAGGCTGTATCACAGAAAGTAGCAGGGCTCTGGGCAACTTACAGAATCGTAGAATCAAGCAGGTTGGAAGAAACCTCCAAGCTCGTCCAGCCCAACCTATCACCCAGCCCTAGCCAATCAACTAGATCATGGCACCAAGTGCCCCATCCAGGCTTTCCTTGAACACCTCCAGGGACAGTAACTCCACCACCTCCCTGGGCAGCCCATTCCAATGGCAAATCACTCTCTCTGTGAAGAACAACTTGATCTACTTGAGGATGCCCCTGATGACTGAAGAGGGGGTTGGACTAGGTGACCGTTGGAGGCATTCACAGAATCACAGAGGGTTGGAAGGGACCTCAAGGATCATCCACTTACATCCCNGGGTTGTTCATGTGGCTGAGCTGCAGTTCTAGTGTGATGGAGGGCAGCACACCTGTGTGGTGGACCCTGCTGGGGGAGATAGTTGAGGTCCCATCCCTGGCGATATTCAAGGTGAGGCTTGGAGGTCTCTTCCAACCAGACGTATTCTGAGAGTCACTGATTTAAAAACCAATAAAATAAAATAAAAAACCCAGGCTGTATCACAGAAAGTAGCAGGGCTCTGGGCAACTTACAGAATCGTAGAATCAAGCAGGTTGGAAGAAACCTCCAAGCTCGTCCAGCCCAACCTATCACCCAGCCCTAGCCAATCAACTAGATCATGGCACCAAGTGCCCCATCCAGGCTTTCCTTGAACACCTCCAGGGACAGTAACTCCACCACCTCCCTGGGCAGCCCATTCCAATGGCAAATCACTCTCTCTGTGAAGAACAACTTGATCTACTTGAGGATGCCCCTGATGACTGAAGAGGGGGTTGGACTAGGTGACCGTTGGAGGCATTCACAGAATCACAGAGGGTTGGAAGGGACCTCAAGGATCATCCACTTACATCCCCCCACCATGGGCAGGGACGCTTTCCACTAGATCAGGTTGCCCAGAGCCACATCCAGCCTGGCCTTAAAAACTTCCAGGGATGAGGCTTCCACCACCTCCCTGGGCAACCTGTTCCAGTGTCTCACCACCCTCATGGGGAAGAAATTCTTCCTAATGTCCAATCTGAATCTCCCCTCTTCTAGCTTGGGTCCATTCCCGCCCCCCCCCAGTCCTATCACAATCCAACACCCTAAAAAGTCCCTCCCCAGATTTCTTGTAGCTCACTTCAGATGTTGGAAGACCACAATAAGGTCTCCTTCTCCAAAATGAACAACTCCAACTCTTTCAGCCTGTCCTCACAGGAGAGGTGCTTCTCTCCTCTAGACGTGCAACCTCTAGATTTCTAATGCTGCCACTACACCTCTTAAAACTAAACTTGGTTTTGCTAAAACTGAATGAGCAAAATTAAATGCATCTTAGCTCACCATTTGAGGCTGCCTGTGGGCTGCAAGCTAACAGCTCCAAATCCATTAGTACTCAGCCAGCAGTAAAACACTTTTCATCATATTTGGGAGAGTCAGAAATGCATATTAAAAACCCATGTGGTTAAGGCTCCTGATGAAGCAAATGGCTCATCCAAGCCTTGTAAATATGTTAAGCTGTCACAGATTTCATGCTCATAATTTGCTGTGGACATGAGCTACCAGGTTTTTACTTTTGTAAGTTGAAGCATAAAGGACTGTTTTCTTTTTTTTTTTTTAGTTTTTAATTTCAAAGTGTTTTTGAGGAAAGAGGATGGAAACAATGGGAAGAACAGTAAGTGAAGGATGATTTGTGCTTTTTTCTTAAACTTGATTTCCTTCCCCTGGCTAAGGCAGGTGACATTTATCCCCTAATAGGCTGACTACTCTCTTTTGTCAGCTGCATTGCCATAGTTAAATACTTCCTCAAGTCACAGCGGTGGCACATGTCTGCTGTGTTTTGGGGTGCCCTGGGGACCCAGCTGAACAATTTCAGTGCTTGCAAGGAATCTGCCGTTGCTTGAGGTGGAGCATCAGGAGTACAGATAGAAGAAACCAGGAGGTAAATAGCTCACCTGAGGGTTACACTTGACCTAACTTTTCATCCAGCTCTGTGTAATGGAATTGAGAGTGAGGTGCTTGATAACACTAATTAGGAACTGGGTATTAAAACCAGTATCACTAAGCAGCAAATGCAGTTTCAACAGAGAGGATTAGAGGAACAGGCACAGTTCACAACTGAAATATTAATCTAATTATTTCCAATTCCAGTTATGCCCAATGCATGCTCTGAACTGAGTGTTTACTAGCATCTACTATGTCTGTTACACCCTGAGCTCAATGAGCAGCAGCAGTTTTCACTTCAAAGATTTTTTTTTTTTTTTTTTTTAAAGGAGATCTTAAACTCTGTGGTGAAGCTGCCTATGCTGTAAACCTAGGGACAGAAGAAGAACCCCAAAGTGTCAGATAATTTCCATGTTACCCTACAGTTTCTAGCTTAACATGAAAAATCAAAGAATCAAACCTGAACCATTGGTGGACATGTGATAACCAAAGCACAATGACAGCAAAATAATAATGTTCTTACTAAAGATTCCATTGAAACATACTAAGGAAATACTGAATCATAGAATCATTCAGGTTGGAAAAGACCTTCAAGATCATCAGGTCCAACCACTAACCCTATCCTTTCAAGTTCACCACTAAACCATATTGCTAAGCATCACATCTAAATGACCTTTAAACACATCCAGGGATGGTAGCTCAACCACCTCCCTGGGCAACCTGTTCCAATGCTTGACCACTCTTGCAGGGAAAACATTTCCTAATGTCCACCCTAAACCTAACCTCCCGTGGTGCAGCTTGAGGCTGTTCCCTCTTGTTTTATCACTAATTCCCTGAGACCAGTGACTACCTCTCTGCATGGTCCTGTCAGGTAGTTGTAGAGGGCAATAAGGTCTCCCCTCAGCCTTCTCTTCCTCATACTGATCAGTCTCAGTTCCCTCAGCTGCTCTTCATCATTCTCATTCTCTAGACCCTTCACCAGCTTAGCTGCTCTTCTCTGCTGATCACACTATTGCTGATCCAAGACAGGATGCCACTGGCTTTCTTTGCCACCTGGGCACACTGCTGCATCTTCCTGGAAGCTGTACTAGTGCAAAAATGGGAAGCAGGTCTTCATTTTGTTTTGTGTTTCTGCTGGGGGTTTCTGCCAATCAACTTTGAAAACCTTTATGCACATGGATTAGGGGTGAGAGCTTGTTTTACAGGTTTTATGCAACTATGTTTTGAATATTCATCCACTTTCAGTTTGTGGAATACTCTCTAAAGGTGATTTAGAGCACCCACAGTATCGAAAGAATAAAATTTTCTGTTGTGTGAGTAATTAAAAAAATGATGAGCCAAGCACAGGTAGGAAATGCCCCATCAAGGTGAGGCTCAACAGGGCAACCTGATCTAGTTGAGGATGTCCCTGCTGACTGCAGAGGGGGGTGGACTAGGTGACCTTTGGAGTTCCCTTCCAACCCAAAAGATTCTGTGATTCTAGAAATGCTAATTTTTGAGGTCAGCACATGATTAGGGAAGGTTAAAATGTCCTGCAGAAGTGCTGTGATATTTTTCATTGTAATAATAACAATAATGATAATTTAAAAAAAAATATATATAGTTATTCTACTTTTTTTCCTCTCAGGAAAGATAGATTCATTTTAACTAATGAAAACACAGTTGCTATAGGCATGATTCATTCTTACAAAAAGGCTCGAGTGGAGGGAATGGATTTCCCCCATCCTTGGAGAACTGAGTAGATGCATAAGCTTCCTATTATCAATCTCATGTGTGACTCTGCCTTTCAAGTGCAACATGCTGTGTGCTTTGCTGGAGCACCACCTTGTTTTCATGAAATAAAGATGAAGTGAAAGCTTCACTTTCTTGGGCTCCAAATTCTCTACAGCTTTTGTGATTGCTGCAGTGAAAATGTTTGTTATAGACATTTTTCCTTTCTGTTTTTGTTGTCTTTTTGCTTTGGTATCCCCGAGGTGGCTGGTGTGCTGGATACAACATAGATACAAACAATTCGCTGTTGGAGACAACGTTATGTTGAAATATCACAGAAGCACAGAATGGTAGGGCTTGGAAGGTGCCTCTGGAGATCCTCTAGTTCAACCTCTTGCTGAAGCAGGTTTGCTTAGAGTAGGTTACACAGGAATACGTCCAGCTGAGTTTTGAAAGTCTTCAATGGAGACTCCACGACTTCTCTGGGCAGCCTGTTCCACTGCTCTGTCATTCTCAAAGTAGGCTTCCCTATATTTAGTTGGGGCTTGGTGGACCAGGGCAGGTTCAGGCTGGATGTTAAGAAGTTCTTCCCAGCAAGAGTGATTGGCATTGGAATGGGATGCCCGGGGAGGTGGTGGAGTCACCATCCCTGGAGGTGTTTAAGAAGAGACTGGATGAATGCCATAGTTTAGTTGATTAGATGGTGTTTTACTTCGTCAGGGACAAATGAAAGTTAGAAAAAATGCCTTAGAAGCCCATGGGCACAACCTTCATCTCATGCAGTCTGAGCCCTTACTAACTGTGAAGAGTTAGTGCAAGAGTAGCTCCTTGCTGGTGGAAACATAATCTCTGCTGGCAGGCTTCACTGTGTCATTTTGTACACTAGAGAGCTGAATGGGGGTGGAGAATACCTAGAGGCAGTGCCTGCCTAATGCTTTTTAAAATTCACTGATGTCTCTGGTCCCTACAGTGTGCTGTGGCAGTGGGTGGCACAACCCATTTATTAATTTTCTTTTTAATGGTGAAATTCAGCTTGTAGAGAAAACAGGTTGAAATCCTCTGTCTCTTTATTGTCCATGAAAACACTTTTGTTAAGTTCCAGTAGTCTGATATTTATTTTCTCCCCTCAGGCACCAAAGTTTAAAAAGAATATATATATTTTTTTAATCTCTCCCTCCTCCACCCCAGTTGTATCTTGCAGAATCATTTCCATATCCTGTGGCTGAGATGTATATGTGCTGGATTTACTGAGTTCACCAACAAGAGCACATTAAGTAGCCATAATGAAACTTGGGTTAGTTGCTTTCTCTAATTTTTTAACTTGTGGTCTTACCTTACAATAATTTTTGTGCTCCACTGTTCACTGAGGTTCAATAAGGACAGGACGAGGGCTAATGGGTTTAAACTGGAAGAGGGGAGATTCAAACTAGATGTTAGGAAAGGGTTCTTTCCAGTGAGGGGGATGAGACACTGGCACACATTACCCAGAGAGGTTGTGGATGCTTCCTCCCTGGAGGTGTTTAAGGCCAGGTTGGATGAGGCCTTGAGCGACCTCTTCTAGTGGGAGGTGTCCCTCCCTATGGTGGGGGGTTGGAACTGGAAGATCTCTGAGGTTCCTTCCAACCTAAACCATTCTATGGTTCTATGATTCTAAGTGCAGGGTCCTGCAACTGGGGAGGAATAACAGCAGACAGCAGTACAGGTTAGGGGTTGCCCTGCTGGAAGGCAGCTCCATGGAGAAACACCTTGGAGTGCTGGTGGGCAGCAAGTTCGACATGGGACAGCAACGTGCCCTTGTGGTCAAGAGGGCCAATGGCATCCTGCGGTGCATCAGTAAAAGTGTGACCAGCAGTTCTAGGGAGGTCCTTCTACTCCTCTACTCTGCCCTAATGAGACCACACCTGGAATACTGTGTCCAGTTTTGGGCTCCCCAGTTCAGGAGAGACAGGGACCTGCTACAGAGAGTCCAGCGGAGAGAAATGAGAGTGACTGGGATACTTGAGCATCTCCTCTAGGGAGAGAGACTGAGCGCCCTGGGGCTGTTTAGTCTTGAGAAGAGAGGACTGAAGGGAGATGTCATCAATGTCTTTAAATATCTGAGGGGTGGGAGTCAAGTGGATGGGGCCAAGCTCATTTCAGTGTTGTGCAGTAATAAGACAAGGAACGATAGATATAAACTGGAACACTTCAACATGAGGAGAAACTTCTTTAGAGTGAGGGTGCCAGAGCTCTGGAGCAGGCTGCCCAGAGAGGTTGTAGAGTCTCCTTCTCTGGAGACTTTCCAACCCCACTTGGATGTATTCCTGTGCAGTCTACCCTAGGGGATCCTGCTTGGCGGGGGGGTGGGGGTGGTTGGACTCAGTGATCTCTGGAGGTCCCTTCCAATCTCTAACATTTTGTGATTCTGTGATTCTCCCTTACCTCTATGAGTCCCTGACTCCTTGAAATGGGCTCTCAGTCATACATACAATTGGATGTGTTCCATGAAGACTGTTGCTCATACAAGGAGCAAAGAGAACAGGAGAAAGCAACCTGCAAACCATAAGCACGTTGAAAACGGACGCAGGAGTTCACCTAAATTAAGCTTAACTGGGGAAAATGTCTGTTCTTGGAGATAAAGGTGCCCAAGTTGAAGAAGAACTGGGATTGTGATCTGTCAGTCCACATCCAGATGGTGAACTAACAGCTCATTTTGAGGACTCAATGTCTGTGATGACCCAGGTTGAACACATTTCTTTAGATGCTGGGCAAACTGTAAGTGAAATGAAGATGGTAGGATGCTGATAGACCCAGAAATAGCTATGAGTGGTTGTGAACATACAGAAGCTCAGATTGACTACGTGTAACATGGTTCAAAAAATGATGTGGTATGGAAATCAATGGGTTTAATAATTTTAATGAGAAAAGTGATAAAGATTGCTGATTTTAATGAGTTCTTACAAGAGAGGCTGAAGGCTTTGATTCCACTATTTGTTCACATATTTTTGGAGAGCAGGCTGCTGCTCTGCACACACATGAAGCATACTAATAAGGTATTATTTTCTGCCTCTCAGATTTCTTTTGAATTCAAATATATCTATTAGCACCTTTACAGCACAGCTTAGGCATATCCCAAGCCTATATGATTAATAATTTCTACTGTACCATTTGGTGGGTGGCATTGCAGATTACAGAGGACTGCTGGGAGGAAGAGTTTGTTTCTATGGGTCTTAACATCCTGGATAGAAAATGCAGGCAGGAAAGGGGGAAAAAAATCAAAGAAAAGAGATTTAAAGTAATTTGGATCTGCAAGATTTGAGCTGCCAGGGATCCAGACTTTGTAATTTTAAGGCTGTGAATATGGGTCAGGATGGTGACTGCTGCAGGGTAGTCTCCAGTAGGGCTTTGAAGGATGTTTCAAGGGTAAAGGTCTGTACTAGTAAGAGTGGTGCTTGGTCTGGTGGAGGAAATCATAGAATGGTTTGAATTGGAAGTGACCTCCAAAGACTAGCTCAACCCCCTTGCAGTCAGCAGAGACATCCTCCACTAGATCAGGTTGCTCAGAGCCTTGTTGAGCTTGACCTTAAATATCTCCAGGAATGGGGCCTCAACCACCTCCCTGGACAACTTGTTCCAGTGTTCCACAGCCCTCATGGTGCAGAACTTGTTTTTAACATCCAATCTAAATCTCCTCTTATTTCAAACCATTGCTCCTTGTCCTATCACTGCAGACCTTTGCAAACAGTCCCTCTGCAGTCTTCTTGTAGGTACTGGCAGGTACTGGAATGCTGCTCTTAGGTCTCCCTGGGGCCTTCTCTTCTCCAGGCTGAACAACCCCAGCTCCCTCAGCCTGTCCTTGTAGCAGAGGTGTTCCAGTCCCCTGATCATTTTCGTGGCCCCCCTCTGGCCCCTCTCCACCAGGTCCATGTGGGAGTATGGCTGAGAATCATTACCCAGAGAGAGGTGCAAAGAGAGAAATGGCTCTGGGCAAACATCTCTCTGTCTCTGATCTCTTAGTGTTGCTGTTCATTGTAGTTCAGACAGGCCAAGGACAATGTACTCTTCTGTTCTTTCTTCCAAAGAACTATGCAGAAACTTCAAGGAAGTGTTGAATATGTTTTCTAGCTACCTGGGTGGGACAGATACTGTAAAACATTTGGATCCTGTCTCCAAATTTTGAGTGTGTCCTATAACTCATTGCTTCCTTGGAACCTTCCCTTGAGCAGTGTTGTCTTTTCTGTTGTAACATGCTGACCAGCTGTCATCACAAGGCATTGGCATAGAAAAATATCTGATGCTTAATGGATTTGACAATTAACTGGACTTGCAACATGAACAAGTCTTGTAAGTTAGATAAGCCTGAGACTAATTGTTTTCCTAAACTCCATTATCTGAGTTTAGCTTGGATGCTCTTTAGTCACCTTCTGGTCTAAGGCTGCAAAGCCAGTGTCAACATTCTAAAGCATATCCAATTCATGACTTGTCAGATTATAAGAATAGCTCTATTATGCTGGACCAAAGGCCCATCAAGCTCAATATCCTGTTTCTGACAGTAGCTGCTGATTAAGGAAAGGGTGGAACAGCAGAGAAAGTATTGAGTGATATTTCCCCAATATCCTCTTACCCCACAGCCGTTTATGCCTTAAAGATTTTCTGGTCTTTGTATTTAAGAACTCTTTGGGGACTTTACTTCTGTTAATTTGTCAAATCTTACCGAGGCTTTCAGCATCTGCAGCACTTTGTGGCAGTGAGTTTAGCAATTTAATGATTTGCTCTGCAGAAAGTGCTTGCTTTTCTTTTGTTTTGAAGTCCTGAGTGAAGATTTCATGTGATGCACCTCTAATTCTCATATTTTGAGAAGCAAAATTCCTTCTTCATCTGCCTCATGATTTTAGAGAACTCTTAACGAGGACCTAAACTGAATCAGTCTCAGTGTATGATTTAAAGCTCTGTATTCTTATAAACAGCTCCCTGGATGTTTATATTCCATTTGCTTTTGCTTTATGTTTATTTCAACTTTGTTTCAATAATTTAATCAGTTTGAGAAAATTGTTTTGGCCTAATTAAGGTAGAATTAATCCAGGGACAGTGATAATTTGAAAACCAGGATTTGAAGGTAGTTTATTTAATCTATGTGTCTTCAAATGCTTTGGATTCAATTTGCCCAGCTTTCATACTGATGGATGCTGTATTAAATTATTTAAATAGGTGAATTAAATTTGAAGCAAACAGAGGCTAATGCATTTCACTCTCAAGTTGCATGCTGCTGTAGCCAGGGAGCTTTGCTGGAAGAACTAGAATGGAGCAAACCTAGAAGTGGGTAGATTCAGCTTGAATGTTAGGAAAAAGTTCTTCACCATGAGGGTGGTGAGACCCTGGAACAGGTTCTCTGGGGAGGTCGTGGTAGCCTCATGCCTGAAGGTTTTTAAAGCCAGGCTGGATGTGGCTCTGAACAACCTGATCTAGTGTGAGATGTCCCTGCCCGTGGCAAGGGAGTTGGAACTGGATGATCCTTGAGGCCTCTTCTGATCCTGGCAATTCTATGGATCTGTGAACTGAGGAAACAGTTGTGAGCTGGAAGCACTGCATGCAAACAAGGGGCAAAGGGCCACAAAAATAACCCCTTTCATTTATCATCTAGAGCTCATTTGCCAAATCCTTGTGGCCAGCTTAGCAAAATGGAGACAAGAAAGATCTCACAGATACCTCACAAAGATCCACCATGCGAGATGGAAGAATAAGTAGCTGTTGCTCAACAGAAAGCTTGGACTAGGCTTGCAAAAATGTGATTTGCACTGGCTGAGCCGTCTGCACGGCCAGAGCTTGCAAAATGCCCATCTGGTGGGCAGCTAGAATTTTGATTCTCTCATTTGGCGAGAAGAAAAAGAACACCAACTTCCGTCTCACAAGAGACGAAGAGCAGAAGACTCTCTTTAGTACTCGGGGACGCTAGATGGGGGTATTTGCTCACGTTGCAGCTCTCTGTGCCCCGTGCAGCTTCGGCGTGCCGGTGATGTTAACCCTGACGTTCAGGCGAGGAGCGTGCCGTGAGGTGATGAGTACTGAGTTAAGGAGAGATGATGACATCCCATGGAAGGGATTGATCAGAGGGGGCCGCATGGGACTCACAGGGCAACCTACAACTTTTTGTCATTTCTCACTCTTCAGTCTCTGTCTCACACATACTGCTCCAATGGCCATTGCTCTTCCTCTGCAGCCGGAGGAAAAAGGGACAAAGCTGCTCATGGAAGAGAGAGAGCCAAGGCTGTGACATGTGTCCTTTGTCGACTGGAAGCGTTGCTGCTGCAAATGTCATTGATGCATTTTGAGGAGCAGGAAAGGGACCTGAAACTGCTCTTCGTAGTCCTTTCCTTTCTACATGTTTGGCTTGTCAAGAACATGTCATTCAAAGCAGGGGACCCCTTCCCTAACCCTGATGTCTTGATTCGTGGTGATGGATGACCTGGGGTGAAGGCTGCTGAGGAGGCTGGCTCACTGCTGCTTTGGGGGCCCTTGCAGAGCTGCTAAGTTAGGGCAGGCTTTGGGAATTTCCAAAGGAGAATGCAGGCACAAACACAGGGGTCGTGGCAGGACAGATTTTGAAGGTGGCCACAGGATGCAAGAGAGGTCTGATACATTCTGGCTCTGTGGGATGCTGGTGGCAGTGGTGGTTGATGCTGCTGTGTGTGTTTGCATAAGGTCAAGCTGCAGAAGGGCTCTGAAGAAAGTAAGAAAGCTTTGAGTTCTCTTGTTGGGCTGATGAGTAGAAAATGATCAAGAAGTTGATGCCGGTCTTCAAAAGAGCCGTAAAGTCCATAGCTCTTAGCAACTTCTGTGGGACAAATGTAAAAGAAGTATCTTGGATCAAATGTCTGCATTTATTGAATTAGGAAGCTCTGTTCATTTTGTGGTGTTTGAGTTGCCTGCTTAAATGCCTCTAGTATGCAATGCAGTGGGAATCCTAGAGGGACAATACCAAATATTTAAATTAATACCTTATGATTTTCCACAGACATTAGAAGGGTTATATGAGAAATTAATTTAGTGCTATTTCCCCTACTAATAAAAAAAAACCCCAACAACAAAAAAAGTGAGAGAAATGTTGAGATTTTTTCCCATGTAGGTGTACTAGCTTCATTCTACTTCTCATAAAGATTGTCTGTTGCCAGTTTTATGTGCTGCCTAGCAGTTCATCATCTGAATCTTTTTTGTATTGCGTGCTGCAGGCTTGGGGAGGTATGGCTGGAAGGTTGTCTAGCAGAAAGGGACCTGAGGATTCTAATTGACAAGCAGTTGATGAGGAGCCAACAGTATGCCCAGGTGGCAAAGCAAGCCAATGGCATCCGGGCTTGAATTACCAATGGTGTGACCAGCAGGAGTAGGGCAGGGATTGTCACTCTGTACTCGACATTGGTGAGACCACACCTCAAGTGCTCTGTTCCGTTTTGGGCACCTCAGTACAAGACGAACACAGAGAAGCTGGGGCAGGTGCAAAGAAGAGCAACTAAGCTGGTGAAGTGCCTAACGAAGAGCAGCTGAGGGAACTGAAGTGTTCAGTGTGAGGAAGAGGAGGGTGAGAGGAAACCTTATCACCCCTCTACAGCTATCTGAAAGGACAATGCAGAGAGGTAGGTGCTGGACTCTTCTCACAGGGAATTAGTGCTAGAACAAGAATGGTCTCAAGTTGCAGCAGGGAAGGTTTACACTGGACACTAAGAAGTATTTTTTTCCTGCAAGAGTGGTCAAGCATTGGAACAGGCTGCCCGGGGAGGTGGTGGAGTCACCATCCCTGGATGTGTTTAAAGGTCGTTTAGATGGGGCAGTTAGCGATATGGTTTAGTGGTGACCTTGGTAGAGTAATGGTTGAACCTGATGATCTCCAGGGATCCCTTCCAACCTGTGATTCTATGATGTAAAGGCTTTGGCTGAGCTAGTGGAGATTTTGTCATCTCTCTCTTTCTCAAGATCAGAAGTCTATCTGAGCTAGATGACCTTCTTCATTTAATTTTAGACTCTTATTTTTTACTCTTTTGCTTTTTGCTGTGACAGTAGGTGTTTGAATTTAAAAAAAAAAAAGGTGGTGGAGGTTTATGAATGGCTCTTTTGAAGAGGATTTGTGATGTGAAACATTAATTGATATCAACGTGCAGAATTAAGCAGTTACTGAATTATTGCTATTACTGAAATAGGATCTGTATTTTTTTTGTATAAGGGCCTATGTTTCTGAAATGGTTGGGTTGCTTAAGCTGATTTGGTTTGCTGGGTTTTGGGACATTTTTTGAAGTGGAAACAGAGTTTTCTCTTCAACAAACTCCAATCTCCAACCCCTGACTTTGGGCTTGCCTACATTATGGAAGTGTACCAAACTAGCTATTCCAGGATAAGCTCCCAGGGGGATATTTTAGAACTATATTAAATTAAATTGGAAATAGGAACTCTTATTTTGGAATAAGAGTGCCTGCTTTGGGATTTATATTGAAATAAACCACCTCAGAATAATTGTAGCTATTTTGGTGGATTTCCAAAAGCAGACAAGAGCTTAGCCATATTCAGAAATAATCATATTAAAATCTTACAGATGTAATGAGTACTGGAGAAAAATGTCAATACTGAGGTGAAGCAAACTGGAATGAGTGTGTCTGATGGTGTCATACGCTTGTTCAGTGGGGTTTTATTCACTTTAAGAAAAAGATTCCACCCTTTGGGCTGTGTTTACAATTTGTTACTAATATTTAGTAGCAACCCCACTGTGCTAGGAATAGTTTTACAGACAGAGGTCCCATCTCTGCACAACTTCCAGTCTAGAAAGAATCCAATGGTTTTGCAATGCAAGTCTGTTTTGCTGATAAAATGCAGGTTCTCAACTCACACAGAATCACAGAACATTAGGGGTTGGAATGGACCTGGAAACATCATCCAGTCCAACCTCCCTGCCGGAGCAGGAGTACTTAGAGTAGGTCACGTAGAAACGTATCCAGAAGGGTTTTGAGTGTCTCCAGAGAAGGAGGCTTCATAACCTCTCTGGGCAGCCTGTTCCAGGGCTCTGACAGCCTTACAGGGAAAAAGCTTTCCCTTATGTTCACTTGGATGCTCCTCTGGTCCAGCTTGCACCCAGTGCCCCTTGTCCTGTTGTTGGACATCACTGAGCAGAGCCTGGCTCTGATCTCCTGACGCTGCCTTCACATCTTTCTAAACATGCCTGAGGCCACCCCTCAGCCTCCTCTGCTTCAAGCTGAAGAGCTCCAGCTCCCTCAGCCTTTCTTCACAAGGGAGACGTTCCACTCTGTATAGCACTCCTTGTTTATAACACTCCTTGTGCATGACACTCCTTGTAGAGGCAAAACTGCTACTTAAGATTTTTTTTTTTTTTTTATTCTTTGCTTGAAGGAGAGCAGAAGATAGCTACGGGAAGACAGAAATTATAAAACCCACACATTTGTTCTGTGTTTGTAGTTATTGTGCCACTCCTCTCTACTTAGTTTACTATAGATAGCACATGAGTCATTATTTACAATGGCAAATGCAATGTGCTTCCTTACAACCTGTGGCAAGGAGCTAGCATAGATGTGAAATGAGTGTGTCGCCCATCTTCACATATACATAATCATTTAAAATTACACTTTCTCATGCTTACAGCTGAGGAAGTTCTGCTGTCTTCCTGAGTATGGAGTTTTTAGGCACTTTCATTTGTGCCTTGACTCCCAGCGAGTGGAGATGGCAGGGGCTCTGTGCAAAGAAAAGGTCACACTCTGCATTTAACTGTCTTCTTCTTCACTTTAATCTTCCATGTACTTTCAACACTGTTTTGGTCCCATCCTGGAGATCTCAAAAAAAAAATGTAGAAATCCAGAAGCACAATTTCAAGGTTATCCCTTGGGCCAGCTAATCCATAATGTGATTTCCACCCCCCACCCCCATTATGGTACATCATAATAAAATAAGTTGATATAATATTAAAAGAGAAAGGCAATTTCTACTTCTCAAATTTCCATATCTAACATCAAGCTCATGCTTGAAGGTAATTTCAGCTAATCCTTTGTAGCAATAAATATCTATTACATTTATCACACTGAATTTGTTTCCCCTTCACTTCATCCAATTACCTATTCTGCAACTGGAAAATATATCAGAGTTGTCTCCATACTTTTTAATGGGTGTTACCTCACTATTTTCTTCTTGATCTTTTGTCAAGATGTGCTTTAATTAAAATGTTCATGTAACTTGGCCAGGCTTATCCTTCAGTTTCCAGATAGTCATGAAGTTTACTTTGAAAAGTGGAATAGAGCAGTCCCAAGAGCTGAGCCAGGAGTGAACAGCTTCTTTACCATGAGGGTGATGGAACACTACAACACGTTGCCCAGGGAGGTAGTTGAGGCCCCATCCCTGGAGATCTTCAAGGTGAGGCTCACAGAGCTCTTGGCAACCTCATCTAGTTGAGGATGCCCCTGCTGACAGTAGGGGGTGGTTGGACTAAATGACCTTTGGAGGTCCTTTCCAACTCAGACCATTCTATGATTCTATGAAATTCTGTAGGTGTAGAAACTTCTACACAGGTTGCTGTAATGCCATCATTTAGGATGCTTTAGTCAGATGTTTATCAACATTTCTGTTATAAATCACTTTATCTAGTGCTTTGCTGTTTGGCTATTAACATTTGCATAGAAAAAAAACAGATATAAATAGCCTCAAGCAGGCAACCTTCTTTTAATTAACAAGATGAATGGTTTCAGAGTGTAAAAATGCAGTTGATGCTCCTGTGCTTATCAGCTCCACATGGGAGTGACACTGTATCAGCTTGCAGAAAACGTGTTTCCCACTGTTCTCTTCCAGAGCCTGAGCTGTAGGTTCCTCACACGGTGGCATCCCAGGGATTTCTGTTTCTAAAGGCAGTGTGTTTGTGTGCACGGCATGGCAATGGTGCTGCTTTCTTACCAGTTATATGTCATGTTTCTTGTAGATCTTAATCCCCAGACATGTGCTAACTGTGATATTATAGGTTTAGGCTGGGCATCAGGAAAAATATTTCACAGAATGACTGGTCAAGCATTGGAACAGGCTGCCCAGGCAGGTGATTGAGTCAACAACCCTGGATATATTTAGAGGTTGTTTAGATGTAGTGCTTGGGGATATGGTTTAGGGGTGAGCTTTGTAGAGTAGGGCTAATGATTGGACCTGATGATCTCAAGGGTCTTTTCCCACCTCAATAATTCTGTGATTCTGTGTGATCCTATAAGATGTGTTGGTTGCTTCTATAGGTTGCTCCTATCCCAGTATGGGCTTTTTTAGAAGGCTATGGAACCAGAAGACAGATTAAAACGGAGCAGAATAATTCAGAAATCTGTGATTGGTGAAGACTTACTATGAAACGCAGCTTCAGTAACAAATCAGGTGAAAACCTGTGCTAGATGTCTTGTTGATATCATGGAGACGTCTGCATGCTAAGTAGTGAAGAGAGAGCTACTGTGCAGAGCTATCCCAACTGCTTGGCTGTTCACCTTGCTTTGCCCTGGTGTACACAAAACTATTCTGAATGCACTTTAGAGTAAGGAAAGAAGACATGGCAGGGAGGGAGCATTTCAGCCAAGAGATCTTGAAAGAAGCATCTACAACATCTTCATCAAAGAGTCATGAAAGAGAATTGTTTTGTTTGGAAAAGACCTTTAAGATCACTGAGTCCAACCAGTATTTAACTCTGCCATGCCCCTTAGTGCCACATGTGTCTTACACAAATGCAGAAAACTGGCTCCTCTTTGAGAGAGGGAAAAGGGTAGGTGACCAAAGGCTCCACCATTGAAAGGCTGTCAGTCATCAGTGTGAAATTTCTTTCTTCCTTAGGGGCAGCCTGAGGAAACAAGAAAAGGTATAGAAAAAAGGGCTAATTTCTTTGAACTTTGTTGCTTCCTCTTGAGTGTATGTTCTGTAAAGGAAGCGATACAGAAGATAAATTATTGGGGTTAATATCAGGAAATGCTTCCCTACTCAAGGAGATATGTGGTTGAGGAGAAGTTAATACTTGCAATCTGTTGGATTCATGGGGGGAGGTGCTGATCATTTAGAGACCATGGGGCTTTGGCCTCTGATTTCAACAGGGTCAAGTGTGGCCTGAAATACTCTTTTTACACAAAAATCAGCATTCAGTTGAAGTATTTTGTTACTGGGCAAAAAAAGAATCGCAATCTCAGAGAATATATCTCGCTGGAAGAGACCTCCAAGCTCATCCAGTCTAACCCTCCACACATCACTGAAGGTTCAACACTGAACTAGGTCCCTAAGCATCAAGACCACACACTGCTTAAACACTTCTAGGGATGGTGATTCCACCACTGCCCTGGGCAGACCATTCCAATGTTTGGCAAATCTTCCAGTGAAGTAATATTTCCTAGTATCCAGCCTGAACCTCCCCTGGCGCAGCTTGAAACCTTTTCCTCTGATCCTGTCACTTGCCACCAAGGAGCAAAGGCTGCCCCCTCCTCACTCCAACATTCCCTTCAGGTAGTTGTAGAGAGCAATGAGGTCTCCCCTCAGCCTCTTCTTCTCCAGACTTCTCCAGCTCCCTCAGATGCTCCTCACAGCCCAGGTGCTCCAGGCCCTTGTTCAGCCTCGTTGCCCTTCTCTGGACATGTTCCAGCCCCTCAATGTCCTTCCGGTAGTGAGGGGCCCAGAACTGAACACAATATTTGAGGTATGGAATTCTGCATTCTTGCTACAAAAAGCCAGCAGAAAGCAACCAAACAAGACTCCCAACTCTTGAAGCTGTCTTTTACATATAAAGAAGCAAGAAAATGGCGCAAACGCCCCTGTTTTTCTTCTTCACAGAGGGTTTTTGAATATATAAAGGCACCAATAGAGTGTTTAAATCAGTCAAAGGGCAAGGTAATTCAGTCTGCATTTTGTCTTATGTATCAGTGTGGCCAGCAGGACCAAGGAAGTCCTTCGGCCTCTGTAGTCAGCGCTGGTTAGGCCACACCTTGAGTGCTGTGTCCAGTTCTGGGCCCCTCAATTCAAAAGAGATGTTGAGGTGCTGGAAGGTGTTCAGAGAAGGGCACTAGGGCTGGTGAGGGGCCTGGAGCACAGCCCTGTGAGGAGAGGCTAAGGGAGCTGGGGGTGTGCAGCCTGGCGAAGAGGAGGCTCAGGGGGGACCTCATTGCTCTCTACAACTATCTGAAAGGAGGTTGTAGCCAGATGGGGTTGGTCTTTTCTGCCAGGCACCCAGTGACAGAACGAGAAGACACAGCCTCAAACTGCACCAGAATAGGTTTAGGCTGAATGTTAGGAAGAAGTTCTTCACAGAAAGAATGATTGGCATTGGAATGGGCTGCCCAGGGAGGTGGTGGAGTCACCATGCCTGGAGATATTTAAAAAGAGGCTGAATGAGGTACTTGGTGTCATGGTTTAGTTAATTGGAAGGTGTTAGGTGATAGGTTGGACTCGATGATATTAGAGGTCTTTCCAACCTGGTTAGTTCTGTGATTCTGTGATTCTTAAACTGTTTTACATCTAGAGCATCATACCAATGCAGCTGAAGTGTTTGAGTCAAATGTGCATCTCCTTCAGCTTCAGCATCTTTCACCTTAAAACTGCTGACCTGAGCACCTTCATGTGGGAACCTTTTTGTTTCTCTGAGAGGCCAATGCCACTCACCCGCTGTGACGTTAGGGCACACCACCATTTTTTTCTGCCACATAAATGGGCAGATTTTCAGTTGGGATGTATGGAAAATAGCATTTTCCTGTCTTCATAAACATAATATTAAGTGAGCCACCATTCAGCCTGAGACCAAATTTAGGGCATTAATCACTTTGAAACATTTCAAACATCAAAAATGTGTAAAATGAAAAGTACCTTCAAAGCTTTCCCCCCACTTTTACTCCCTCAAAGCCTTGAACAAAGGACTAAGTGTAGCTGCAAATGGCAACTTTAGCAGAAATCAATTTTAAATTCAGCAGTCAGTAGGTTTATTACATCCTTTCTGTGGTAAATCTCAAATGTGTGGTGTTCTTTCTGTGATTCCCTGGCTGTGGGCAGCATTCACCATGTGCTTTTCCAGAGATTAGAGGTGGAGGCACTTTCGTGATACTGGCTTGGTGCATCTTCCTTGTTTCTTTCTTCCTTCAGGGCAAAAACCAGATTATCTTGTTCTGTGGATGTCTGACAGTGCCTATTGCATGTCTGGCAGTCACTAAAATCTAATTCTGCTGGACTTAATTACCATAATTTATTCCCTGTAGCTGGTTTCCAAAAATAGAAGTAGGTATGATCCTTGCCCTACAAGGCTCACACAAAAGAGAGAATTAAAAAGACTGGCAGATAGAGGAGGGGAAAAAAAATGCAAAAGGAGCAATGGCTATGGAAAGCACACTGAGAGAGATAAATTAAATCCAAATGACTCCTTTGGTGTGATAGTGAGACTTAATAAGCAAGTTTATTAAAGGGAAAAATATCATTCAACTAAAAGATACAGATAGCTGACTGACTCTCAGAGTAACATTCAGAATGGCAGCATCCTAATGGCATCAACCCTACCCTGCAACTGGAAAGGCCTCTTCTGCACTTCAAATCACTTATCTCTGATGTCAACCTGGCTATGTGATCCAACCAGCAGCTCTGTCCTTCCTTACTCACCCCACCTCTTTCCTATAGCTGACTTTCAAATGCATCATTTTCTCATCTCAAATGATCTTTGGAGCCTGTCATGCTCTCTGCAAGCGGTGAAGAAGCCCTGAACACATTCTGGAGTCCAGACCCATCAGCAGGGTCTAAGTCACACTTCACCTTCCAGGGGGGTTTGGACTTGAAGATCTCCAGAGGTCCCTTCCAACCCCTAACATTCTGTGATCCTGTGACTGATGCTTTTGTTGCTTGAAGTTATCCTAATAGTAAGGTAGCCCTTTCATATGCAGAAGACATTGCAAACCCCAAACCCGCTGCTTCTCTCAAGGTTTTCCTATCAGTTAGTACCTGCTGCTGCAGGCTTAGATGTGCTCCCATGCATTTGTCTTCACCTTGTCCCTGTGATGTGTGGCCCCACTGTCATCTTTCTGACAGATGACTGAAAAGGTTGCTTGAGGTTTGCAGAGGAAACCTGCAGTAGAACAGGTTCATCTTGGCTCTTTTGTGGTCTCACATGAGTGGCCTCAATACTGCAGCCTGTGTCCTCTCCTTTTAGCCTTCCCACAAAGCAGTGGTTAAATAATCCAGCAGTTGCCAATAGCAATGTCCGGAAATACTTGTGATTGAGTCCCAGAGCTGGCTGGGTTTGGATGTGATGTTTACTGTGCCAGTGGCTCCATCAGCCTTTAGCTGGTGCTCAGAGAAAGGCAGCAAAGCTGGTGGGGGGAGCTGGAGCACAGCCCTGTGACGAGTGGCTGAGGGAGCTGGGGGTGTGCAGCCTGGAGATGAGGAGGCTCAGGGGGGACCTCATTGCTCTCTACAACTACCTGAAAGGAGATTGTGGCCAGGTGGGGGTTGGTCTCTTCTCCCAGGCAACCAGTGACAGAACATGAGGACACAGCCTCAAACTGTGCCAGAGCAGGTTTAGGCTGGGTGTTAGGAAGAAGTTCTTCACAGAAAGAGTGATTGGCATTGGAATGGGCTGCCCAAGGAGGTGGTGGAGTCACCGTCCCTGGAGGTGTTTAAGAGGAGGCTGGATGAGGCACTTGGTGCCATGGTTTAGTTAATTAGAAGGTGTTAGGTGGTAGATTGGACTCAATGATTTCAAAGGTCTTTTCCAACCTGATTGATTCTGTGATTCTGTGAATTGCCTGTAGAGAATAACACTGGTGATGAAGACTACATGGTACAAAACCAACCCTCTTCCACAACAGACTCTGGGGACTATACAGCCCCTTGAGTGAGGGAATGCTAAGATGAGACTGAGGGTCCACTGCTGCCATCCCCAGACCATCTCTACCCTAGTTTTCCTGGAGTTGAAAGGACCTCCCATGGAGAGGGAAGCAGGTGCTGTGTTAGGAAAGAGATTATTGAGATGTCCCTCGGTGGCAAGTGCTGGACTCACTGTTGTAGTGCTGGCATTGGAGGGCATCTTCTTTTGATGACTGGGTGGTCGGGGAGGGGAGATCATGCCTGGCCAAAGTATCGCCATGGGAGAAGGCAATATCAGAAGCATGAAGGTACTCCAGTGGACACTTTCCACTAGATGAGGCTTAAGGCCTCATCCAGCCTGGCCTTGAACACCTCCAGGAAGGTGACATCCACAACCTCCTCGGGCAACCTGTTCCAGCGTCTCACCACCCTCATGTTAAAGAACTGGGTGCCTAATTTCATCAGTGCATGGAGTCTTGCTGCCTTCCTTGGCCTTTGGACCAGGTTGATCTGGGGAGAAAAGTCTACATCATAAGAACTCCCCCTCCATGGACAGGGAAAAGGTATCAATAAAATAACTTATCACTCCAATTTTGAAATCCCCCTACCTCCTGTACTCTAATCTATGACTCTGCTTGTAGCTATGTCAGTGGGTGTTTTGTGTTATAAAGCCACTTAGTTTGTTTCTTTCCTTAGTGCATGGCAATTTCTGGATAATCTGGAGAGAGGAAAAGGTGCTGATTTTGCTGCGGCATTGAACCGCTCCATGTATTTAGCTTTATCTTCGTGTGCTGATTTTGGGAGCAGCCTCCAGGCCTCCATGTTAAAAAACTGCTCCCAATGTTTTTTATTTTTGTTCTTTATTGCTTCATGTCTTGCAGGACAGTGAAACATCTGGCCCAAAGGTATGAGCTGTTGCTCCATAGCAAGCATACCAATGATGACCAGCTGGAAATGTGCCACTGTCATTTTCCCTGCGTCCCCTTCTGCACATTTAGAAATGCCACATGAATTGCAGCGTACTTCATAACCCTGTAGCAGTGAGACTTGAGCTGCTATGTTTGAGAAGTGAGCTGAGGGCACCACATCCCTGTGGGGGGCTACCTCTCAGGCTCTGAGCAATGAGAAATAATGCATTCAGCAAATGCATGCTTCCCCTCGCTGTTGACTTAGCATGTGCGTGGGTGGATGCGCTGGAGGTGCCTCGGGCTTGTTAATAAAGCTAAGGATATGAATAATACTCAACTGCTACTGCACGATGCTTCTGCCACTGCAGTTCCTCTGTAGCAGCAGTTGAATGACAGAGGGGATGCTACTGATGCACAAACCCTTCATCGTCCTGCCATCTTTCTTTTCTACTTTCATTCTGCTGGGAGTTGAACGATTACAGTGTTTTAATCTGAGGATATTTTGACTAAAGGCTTTCTTCAAGAGACAAAGAATTCTGTGTGATTAGGTAGCTACAATTAAGGAATTAAAAATTAAAATGGCTTTTTTTGGGGTGGGATGTGCTATCAATGGTAGTGCTATGCATTACTCAGTTCAAGGTTATATCTTTCCTACTGTGACATGTATTTTCTGACAGCTTTTATATACAAGCAGAACATTCTTTATCTTTTACATAAATAGATATTTAGGTAAATAAGAGATGTAGATATTTAGATAAATAAGAGATTGTGTATATTTATACTTTCTTATGGTATGTTTGCCATGATGTAAGACCATGAAAGAGCTTTCTGAAGAAAAGAAGAGAGTCACTGAAAAACAGCTTTCAAGGAAAAGTAAGCAGGAAGAAAGGATGTGCTGAGCTAAGACCTCACCAAAAGAATAAAGCACCAGGGAGATAGATCTGGCTACAAGTACAAAGCACAAACACAAAGCAGTCTGATTAATCAACTAGCCTGCTTCTCAAGTTTATTAAACATGACAAGAAATTTAATAGAGAACAAAATCAAGGTGTTTGTAAAACACTCAAGGTGAAACTGCTGGTTAGAACCAGTAATTTTTATGTTGGGTTTCGTAAGGTTCATCTGCCTCTGTCCAAAGTAGAACAAAAAAAAAAAAAAAAAAAAAAGAAATGGCTGTTTATATGTGTGCTTCAAATTAAGGGTTTGGTGTCATGGAAACAGCTTCTTCATTTGGAAAGCTCTGTGGCAGCATGAGTAGGAAAAGACAGGAGAGCAAGAGGAACAGTGAACAAGGGAGCACGTGAGTGTGCCCTTGTAGTCTTCCCAATATCAGCAGCTACCTCCTTTCCTGGGAGAATATGAAGCACACATGAGGGCAGGGCTCCAAGCCTGCTTGCCTTACCTTACTCTGGAATAGTGCAATTCATTCCCCCTTTGCTGTTTGTCATCTGCAGGAGTGGATGTGGCTTATTTTGTGGTTCATGCAAAATGTGGTTCTAAATAATTCTTAAGGGGATTTTCTGTATGGAAGGAACATGTATGTGTGCAGGCTGTGGGTGAGGTGGTAGGAAGCAGACCTGTGGAAAAGGACTTGGGACTTCTGGTGGATGGGAAACTGGACATGAGCCAACAATGTGAGCTTTCAGCTCAGAAGGCCAATGGCATCCTGGGCTGCATTAAAAGCAGAGTGGCCAGCAAATCCAGACAGGTGATTCTGACACTCTGCTCTGGCAAGACCTCACCTGGAGTGCTGCATCCAGCTCTGGAGCCCTCAACACAGGAAGGACATGGACATGGACATGATGAAGCAGATCCCAAGGAGGGCCATGAAGATGATGGGGGGCCTGGAACACCTCTGCTATGAGGCCAGGCTGAGGGAGCTGGGGTTGTTCAGCCTGATGAAGAGAAGGCTCCAGGGAGACCTAATTATGACCTTCCGGTACATGAAGGAAGCCTACAAAAAGGATGGAGAGAGACTGTTTACAAAGGCCTGCAGTGATAGGACAAGGGGCAATGGTTTGAAACTAGAGAAGAGCAAATTCAGATTGGATGTTAGGAACAAGTTCTTTACCATGAAGGTAGTGGAACACTGAAACAGGTTGCCCAGGAAGCTGGTTGAGGCTCCATCCTTGGACACCTCCAAGGACATCTTCTGTGAGAAAGTGTTCAGTGTTGCTGTAAGGTGCCCTCAGCACTTCAGCGGCAGTGTCTACTGGAAGGACTGAGTTGCCTAACAACAATCAGCTGTGCGTTAAAGAAACTGGAGGTGGAATGGTTATCTTGAGAAAACTGCTCAACCCTCAAAGGAGAAGAAAAAAAAAAAAGCAAAACCAAAACGAAGAAACAGAAAATAGGGAAAAAAACAAGAAAAAGGGGAAAAAAAAAAGGGGGGGGGGGAGAAAAAAGGGAAAAAAAGAAAAAAAAGGGGAAAAAGGGAAAAAAAGTCTCATTACTGTAGAGGAAAATTTGAAAAACCTTTAAAATTATAGGAAATTTTCTGTCTGAGAATAACTCAGTAGGTAAGGTAGAAAAGTTTGAAATGCCTTTCTTCAGAAACAGGCAATGGAGTGTAGTTTAGCTGAATAGCTCTGCCTCAGACTCTCATTCTCTTTATTATCAAAGTAATATGAAAAGCGTAAGAGCTTGGGCAAAAGAGAAATGACTGTGCAGCCTTTCTTGTCCTTGAGTTGTGCCTTTGTGCATGACTTATTTGGGTGTTCTCAAGGTACTGAGGAACAGAATGAAGAAGTGTGTGTCTGCGTGAGTGCTTTTGCTCAGATCAGGAATGCGTTTCGAAGCAGCTCTTCCAGTTGGCTGCACTACTGTCGTTTGGTTTGCATTACAGGGTGGGCTCAGAGCTCATGAACTCAGCTCTTCCTGGAGGAAAATGACCACCACTAATGGCCACTTGGTCCGTAAGATCAGACTAGAGACTTTCCGAAGCAAATCCCACCCTCTGTACCCTCCCTGGTTTCCTAATGATGTGGCATTAAGTCCTCCACACCAACTGTTTCTCTTCACCTGTATCTTTGAATTACAGCATAGGTGTAGGCTACAGAAAGGGTTTCAGTTCCTAGAATCATAGAATGGTTCGAGTTGGAGGGGACTTCTAAAGGTCATCTAGTCCAACCCCCCCTGCAGTAATCAGGGACATCCTCAAATAGATCAGGTTGCCTGTAGCCCTGTTAAACCTCACCTTGAAGATCTCCAGGTATGGGGCCTCAGCCAGCTGTCTGGGCAACCTGTTTCAGTATTCCACTACCCTCATGGTAAAGAACTTGTTCCTAACACCAATCTAAATCTCCTCTTCTCTAGTTTGAAGCCATTGCCTCTTGTCCTATCACTGCAGGCCTTTGTAAACAGTCTCTCTCCATCCTTCCTGTAGCCCACTTCATGTACTGGAAGGCTGCTCTTAGATGTCCCCAGAGCCTTCTTTTCTGCAGGCTGAACACCTCCAGCTCCCTCAGCCTGCCTTTGCAGCAGAGGTGTTCCAGCCTTCTGATCATTTTCGTGGCCCTCCTCTGGACTTGCTTCATCCTATGTTGAGGATTCCAGAGCTGGATGCGGTACTCCAGATGAGGTCTCACCAGAGCAGATGGCACTGCTCCCTCTCTGATCTATGAAGAACTGTAGCTTTCCCTCATTCTGAGGACTCATAGTAGGTCCCTCTAAGCTTGCTTTTTTTTTTTAATATTTGTTTTTCTTCAGAAGAAATCAGCTGTTTAATAGCAATTATTATTGGTAAGTGGGCATGGTACAACCTATTGCTGTCTTTCTCCTGTTGAATAAGAAATAGGCAAAATTGCCCTGAGAGGCAGAGCCATTGAGGAGCTATTGAGATACAGCAGCTTTTGCAAGTCTTTCATCTGACTCAGGGATGGGAATGCAAAATCTGAAACCTGGGGACATCCCATGGCTTTGAACAGCCTCTGGGAGAGGTGTGCTGATTGAGCTGAATAGATCTCACTCATTCATATCACTCATGTTTACTCATGTAACATTTATAGCACAGGATAATGTTCCCCCTTTAATAAGTAATTAATAATAGCTCAGTGTGATTTACAGATGGAACTTCAAATTTTACTTTATTGTACTTGGCTCTTTCAGGTGAGCCTTGGCAGGCTTGTGCAAGGGGCAGAGCAAAACTGCTCTGTTGCAGGGGAAGCCTGGGGGATGATACTGTGACACAGGCAGGGGTGAACACAGAGTTTCATTCAGTTTGCACACAGAGATAACAGAGCAAGTGGGGACTTGAACCTGTCTGATCTCCTGCCTCTAATCTCCCTCAGTATTTTTATTTTCTCTGGGAGCAGAGCTTCTTCAAGGTCCTGCCTCCCATCTCTCATTTCTGTTCTGTGGTCCTGTCTTTTGGGTTGGGAGCCAGCAGAAGCTGCTCTAGCTATGCAGGGAAACCACAGCTGAGATACATTTGTGCTGTGGGCTTCTTGCTTCTACTCACAGGAATCTGGCTTCCTGTTATTTTCAACCTGTAGGGCTACGTGGTTTGCAAACCCGTAACATGTGTCGTTGTTACTTTTTTTTTTTTTTCTTTTCTTTTGGCTGTATTTTTTCTCCAGAGTAAAAAGGTGGTTGCTATGGAACATCCCATTTTTCATGCAAGATGACACAATCAGCTTTCCTGCTGTTGCATCTCAAAGGACACTTCTGTGCTGTGAAAAGGAGCCCCTACTGTAGTGTGTTGAGAAAGGTCTCCCAGGCTCCTGCTCAACAGCTAGGTGGCCCTGGTTGCATGGGGCCTGGTTCAGTGCAATCATTAAGTCTATGCTTAAAAATAAAAGACTAAGATGCTGCCCTGTTTCTCTCTCAAGGGTCTGCTTTACTATCCTTCATCTCACCAAAGATCTGCATTTTTACATCAATATCAACAGCAAACATCTTTATGCGGTCACGAGTTTCCTCTTGTTGGGATGTAAACCCTGCTAAAAGGGAGTGTTTCTGCATTATGGGGTTTTTTTTATTATTTGTCTCAAAATACTTTTTTTTGGTGTCTGTCTGATCAGCATATATTGGAGGAAGATTCTGCCTGTTTCATGGAATCAAAGCCTGTGAAAAGATTTCTTAGCAAGCCTTTTTTAGGTATAACAATGTTAATAAGCACTTTTCAGAGACATTTTGAGGCTCCTGCTTGCTTCAATAGCTGTAGCACAAAGACTTGGGGAAGATATATCTGAATAGCAGTGGCCATAAAAATAGTTTTTTGAGCCTAAAGAACAAGAGATTTCTTAAATGACAGTGTGATGTCAGGAGTGAAAATGGTTAGTCATGGTGACAGAGAAAGAGAACAGAAAGGAAAAAGAAAGCACCAGTGATAAACCCAAGCAAGTCTGCTGAAGAACTTCTGCTTAGTCCTTACAGTAGATTTTTCAGTTCCTCTCTAGAACTATCAATACTGTACATGTAAAAATGATTTACAAAACAAGTCCCACTTTGTTCTTCTCAAGAGTAAAAAGGGATGACTTGGCTGCTTTATTGCAAGGCCACTATAAATTGGGCAGTAAATATGAAGAATTGAGCAATTGACTTGGGCCAGGAAGGAGTCAGGAGGAGCTTGAGATGGGACTGATGTGCTGCCGCTGCTTGGGAAAATGGCTGGTTTGGGTTCATCAGCATGCTGTGTTATTAAGACATGTACGGGGAATGCTTCTGTCATGGCTGAATGTATTGATTTGGCATCGCTCTGGCCTTTGTCTTAGCAGAAACACAAGAACACTATCTATTCCGAACCCAGCTCTTAAAGAAATGAAACCAATCTTTCCATCTGCTTGAACCGGATTTAGACTGGACCCTAACTATTTTAGAGAACTTGGTGTTGAATTTCAGCATGAGCTTGGTCAAAATTAAAACACTGAACTTGGAAACAGAAAAGAAAGGATGGGTGTGGGCATGAATGACAGATGGGATAAAAAAATACCAGTCAACAAGTTATTATTTGCAGCTTCCCTTTCAGTTTTCATTACGCACCACCTGATACCTGGAAGGGATCAGTTTGCTGTTGAAAATGGTAAGCACCACCTCAAAATGAAGATGCAGAAACCCTCTAGCAAAAGAGGTCAAGATCTTGATGTAGCCACGGTGTTTATTTTTTCTGGAGATGACTTGGGTGATGGCACTGCTGTCAAATGCAGAATCTCAAGGTCTGTAGACTGCAGTAAATAGAGAAGAATGATGCAGACAAGTGTAGACACTTAGGTAATCCACATTTTACCAGTTTAGGTCAAAAAACATTCAAGGAAGACATTTCAGCAACAAAGCCACTCCAGCGTAATGCCACAAAATGCATCATTCGAAGAACGTAACTCAGTATTTTAAAGGATGAGCTGTTTTCCAGATTAAAAAGTCACTGATGAGCCTGAAATTACCAGATCCAGTTTGAGTTAGCAAGGGTAGCACAGTTTTATTACCCCTCACCCCCCAAATAACAGAAGTATATTTGCAAAGTGAAAAGAATCTGTTGATTTAAGAAAATTAAATGTTTTGCTCAATTTCCATTTCATTCACTCCAATTCAACTGCAAAAAGCAACTTAAGTAAATATATGCACATGAAAAAGGAAAGAAGCAGTTCAGAATAATTATGTTGGGAAAACCTCAGATTCAGCTTGATTATAGGTCTTAAAATATCTAAAACAGAGGAGTTCCTACTGTACATTGAATGCATAGACGAGTTATTGAGAGTAGACTTATATGTGATGTGCACGTCTCATTAAATTGAAAAGTTTCATAGATTCCTAGAATGGTTTAGGTTGGAAGGGACCTTAAAGATCATCTAGTTCCAACCACCAAGCCATGGGCAGGGACACCTTTCACAGGCCCAGTTTGCTCAAGGCCTCATTCAACCTGGACTTGAACAGCTCCAGGGAGGGGGCAACCATGACCTCCCTCAGCAACCTCTTCCAGTGTCTCACCACCCTCACTGGAAAGAATTTCTTCCCAATCTTCAGTTTAAATCTGCCCTCTTGAAGCTTCAATCCATTCCCTCTCATCCTATCACTGTAAGCCCTTGCAAAATGTCCCTTCCTGCCTTTCTTGTAGGCCCTTTCAGGTACCGGAAGGCTGCTCTAGGGTCTCCCCAGAGCCTGCTTTTCTCTGGGCTGAACAGCCCCAACTCTTTCAGCCTGTTCCCATAATGGAGGGTTTCCAGTCCTCTGCTCATCTTTGTGGCCCTCCTCTGGACCCACACCAGCTGATCTATGTCCCTCTTATGCTGGGGGCACCAGGACTGGGTGCAGTACTCTAGGTGGGGTCTCATGAGAGCAGAGCAGAGGGACAGAATCACCTCCCTCCTCCTGCTGCTCTCACTGCTTTTGATACAGCCCAGGGCACAGTTGACCTTCCGGGCTGCAAGTGACCATTGCTGGCTCAGAATGAGAAAATAATGAATTTTCCTGTTCTGTGTTGGATTCTTCTAACATTTAGCATTGTGTGGGTTGTGTTTTGTTGTTTGGTTGGTTGATTGATTGAATGTTTTGGTTTGTTTGTTTTACAATTTAAAAAATATTTATTTAAATTTTGGGGATGCTTTGTCAGGCTCTATGCGCATACAGATGACAGACAAAAGGAACTTACAATACGTAGAATTGGCAAGCTTGATTTGGGTTTCTTAAAACTATCAGCGCTGGTGCTAATGGTTGTAGTTTTGTCTGTGTGTGCTCTTTCTAACATGATTCATTTGTTCAGGATTCAAAATGCAAAAAAGCCGCTTCAGGCATCCTATGAGGATTTTCTGCAGATCCCTATATTTGTGTCAGTGCACCTATATGTGTTTTTATCTGAAAATATACCATTATAAATCTGGCTTCTGGCACCTAGTATGTTAATGAAAGTCATGGAGGTTGCGGTCAAAATCTGCCTCTTCTAAAATTGCTGCCGTAAGTGAGAGACTAGCTTGTGTTTTTAAAGCAGAACTTGACCTTTAATTGGTGTTGGCTCATTCTGTGTCATCAGAGAATCATAGAACAATCATCCAGTCCAACTCCCACTGCAGTCAGCAGTGACATCCTCAACGAGATCAGGTTGCCCAGAGCCTTGTTGAGCCTCACCTTAACTATCTCTAGGGACGGGGCCTCAACCAGCTCCCCGGGCAACCTGTTGCAGTGTTCCACCACCCTCATGGGAAAGGACCTGTTCCTAACATCCAATCTAAATCTGCTCTTCTCTCATTTCAAACCATTGCCTTTGTCCTGTCACTGCAGCCCCTCTTTGCAAACAGTCCCTCTGCAACCTTCTTGTAGCCCCTTTTAGATGCTGAAAGGCCTCTCTTAGGTCTCCCTTGATCCTTCTCTTCTCCAGCCTGAACAATTCCAGATCCCTCAGCCTGTTCTTTGTGGCCCTTCTCATGAAACATTATAGCAACACATGGGGGCTTGTAATTCCTCTGCAAGGGGCACTCTTTGTTTTCTTTGTTTCCCTCTAGACTGCTGATTACCAGCTCCACCCAAAGGAGAATACCATTTATTTTATAATGACCATTTTTTCTCTACTCTGATCAGTGGGCACATCGAGGTTTGCTAGCTCATGTTTATCTCAGCTCAACATTGTTTGGTAAAGGAGTGGAAACTCTTTTACTAGATTCAGTCTCTCTACCCATATATGTTGTTGGCTTTCTCTCCATAGAGCAATCTGAGATTTAAAAAAAAAGTATTATAAAAATTGTCATGAAATCTTTTCCTTATAACACTTCTAATCCAAATCTGTCACTTCAAGGCCAAACCAACCATTTATGTGTGTGATCTTGCTCCTATTTTTTGAGGGATGTGGAGATCTGAAGAGTTTATTTTAGTCAGCTGCTTTTTTTTTGCCTTGAGGTTCTTTGTGGGACTCTACAGAGAGTTTTCTTTGTATGTCTTTCAGACTATTGAGGGAGTTAAAAAAATGCTTTTGCAGTATGAAGGCATCACTGATCTTTAAGGGAGGTTGAAAACAAGGCTGGGAAGTCAATGGGGACAAGCAGATTGATAGGAGCTTCTGTCTGCTTCTCACCTGTGATTGTCACCTGTGATTGCTGGGCTGCCCTGTACTTCATTTTGCATCTGGTTCTGCTTTTGGAGTGTGAGGTAAAAAGCCTGTTGTATTGGGGAAGCGTTTGAGATTAATTCCTCCATTTGGTTCATTGTACAAGAATTTTATCAGCTAATTTAGGATGAAAATTGTGCTGGCATGACTCTGCAGGGTAAACGACTCTGTATACCTCACGCCACACTGAAAATCAAACTCAGAATCAGTCAGGACAAGGCAATCTGCTTTATGAGCAGGGTGATTCACCAGGAGCAAATGAAAGATCCAGGAGAATCAGCCTGATGTCAGCAGAAGATTAGTAACACATGAAGATTTCTCATAAAAAAAATCCAGTTCTGACTAAATGTTTTTTGTTGTAAGCAACTGCTACTAAACTGATACCCGAGAAGAAATGCCCTGCCTTGTTACAACATTTGGAGCCTTTCTCGCTTCACAGTGGAAATGCACCAATTTTCTTTAGCTTTTCTAACTCTGGCAGACAAAGTGTAGAGGGTAGCTTGAAGGGTCATCCAGTTTAACCTTTATTAGCACATGAATGCATGAACCAGTATTAAATAGGAAGTAGAAAGCACTCAGCTTGCATTTACAGGTCAGACTGTAATATGTGAGAATGCAGGATGACAGATCTTTGTTTCCCTGCCTGTTAAATAGAAGAAGTTGGAATTGTAGAGGCAACAAAGCGAAAAAAAAAAAAAATCCTCTATTTAATTGGGTTGATTTATTTACTTTATTTCTTAACTGTATTTAACAGTTCCTCTCTCTCCTGGGAGAAAAAAAAAAGTGTAAACTCTAAATGTGTCATTTGGCTTTCATGACATTTTATTCAGTGACAGAATGTGACAATGCTCATTTGTTTTTACCCATCAGGGTGATAAATATGAAGCTTGTGAAGTATAAATCTTTTTCTGGAGATGTTGTTGAATTAAAATCCTATTCTAATTTTCCTTAAAATGGAAAGTTTAATTGGAAGCAAGTTGAATACCGTGACAACATGCAGGAAATTTGTATTTTTCTCCCATTCTTATCTTGTATTCTGGGCTTTTGAACTCAACCTGTGGGGTTGTCTATGTATTCTTTTTACTGAGATCTGGCTGGGGCAAGTAGGTTCTCTGATCATAGAATGGTTTGGGTTGGAAGGGACCTCTGAAGGTCATCTAGTCCAACTACCCTACAGTCAGCAGGAACATCCTCCACTAGATGAGGTTGCCCAGTGCCCTGTCAAGCCTCACCTTGAATATCTTCAAGGATGGAGCCTCAACTACTTCCCTGGGCAACCTGTTGCAGTGTTCCACTACCCTCATGGTGCAGAACTTGTTCATAACATCCAATCTAAATCTGCTCTTCTCTAGTTTGAAGCCATTGCCTCTTGTCCTGTCACTGCAGGCATCTGTAAATAGTCTCTCTGCAGCCTTCTTATGGCCTCCTTCAGGTACTGGAAAGCTGCTATTAGGTCTCCCCAGAGCCTTCTCTTCTCCAGGCTGAACACCCCCACCTCCCTTAGCCTGTCCTTGTAGCAGAGGTGCTTCAACCCTCTGATCATTTTTGTGGCCCTCCTCTGAACCCTCTCCATCAGGTCCATGTCCTTCCTGAGGGTTCCAGAGCTGGATGCAGTGCTCCAGTTGAGTTCTCACCAGAGGAGAGTGGCAGAATCCCCTCCTTCCATCTCTGGCCACACTGTTTTTGATGCAGCCCAGGATGCCGTTGGCCTTCTGGGCTGCAAGACCACACTGTTGGCTCATGTCCAGCTTCTCATCCACCAGAAGTCCCAAGTCCTTTTCCACAGGGCTGCTTTCTGTCACTACCAATGAGGATATTCACATATACAAATTGCAGTTATTTTGTAAAAGACACTGGAAAGCTTTTCCTGCTTCTAATAAACCAAAAAGCAGACATCGAAGAGTACAAAGGGCTCCCCTGTCAGACAGAGCAACTCTGCAACTCATGCATAATCCAGAGGTGTTGAACTGAAGGTTCCTGCTGTAGAAACCAGGAACTCATTTTACATGGGATATTAGGAGGCATTTTCCCATTCAGTTTGAATTCCATTCACTGCAAATAATTTAGCTGTCAGCACTTCATAATTATGCATTAAAAAAGTAACAAAAAAACAGCTTATAAATAAATTCTGCCGGAAGCCTCAAGCAGATTGGCCAAATATAACTTTGCAGAGGCAATGGACATTGATAGCTTCTGTGCCAAACCAGGTTCAAATGCTTTTAATCTCTATCATCCTGCAATTTAATATCCACGTTCCCCTGCATCATCAAAGTTGCTCTATTCTTTGTCCCTGCTTTTCTTCCTTGTTTTCTAGGATGCAGGGCTCAGGTCAGTGAGCTGTGAAGCCTCCTGCTGTTGCTGTTTCCAGTGCAAGGCATGGGAGTGCTCTGCATTGGAACAAGGATGTGGACAAGGGAATCCCAGTGTGGGGAGGGGTAAAGTGGGCACAGCAGAACTGGAAGTAGGAAGGGAGGCAGAAGCCCCAGTATGTTTGAAGGGATTACAGTACCATATCCTTGCCGCATGCTGTAATTTCTGAAGTGGGGGCATCTAATTGTAACAGTCACTCAGACAGAAAAGATTGAGGAATTTTGTTTTGCCTGATATCCATTTTTCCTCACAGAGCCACAGAGCTCACAGCAGACCTTTCTTTTACTTTGTTAGAGCCTCTGCTACTTATTGAGCTTTCCAGCAGGATGACATGGGAGAGGTTGCATTTCGTTGGATTTCCTTTGCCTTGAGGCAGGAGGGGAGGCAGCCTGGGCCATGGCAGCGGTGGGCAGCAGGGCTAGATGATGGGGTCTGGATTGCTAGTGGCAGCCAGTGCTTGGGCTGACATAGTCACCTCTGGGACTTCTTCTGCAGTGAGCTGAGCTCTCCATCCTCTCCAAGCCACTCAGATAAAAAATGCTTTAGTGGGAACACGACCTTTTCTTCCCTGGGACAGGAGTCTCGGAAAAACAATAAACTTTAATTGGAACTATTTTCTTGAGGAAACATCACAATTGTTTAAAAAGGGGGATTGTTCTGTTCCTTTGTTCATTCTTTATTGGCTGCTTTTATTGTTCAGTTATTTCACAGAATCACAGAATATTAGGGTCTGGAAGGGACCTAAAAAGCTTATTCAGTCCAACGCCCCTGCAGAGCAGGAGCACCTAGAGCAGATCACACAGGAATGCATCCAGGTGAGTTTGGAATATCTCCAGAGAAAGAGTCTCCACAACCCCGCTGGGCAGCCTGTTCCAGTGCTCTGTCACCCTCAGAGGGAAAAAATTCCTCTTTGTGTTTCCATGGAACTTCCTATGCCTCAGTTCCCACCCATTGCCCCTTGTCCTGGCATTGTGCATCACCCAGCAGAGCCTGGATCCATCCTCTTGGCTCTCACCTCTTACATCTTTATCAATGTGAATGAGGTCACCCCTCAGGCTCCTCCTCTCCAAGCAGCACAGCCCCAGTTCCCTCAGGCTCTACTCATAAGCAAGATGTTCCACTCCCTTTGTCATTTTTGTGCCTCTGCGCTGGCCTCTTTCAAGTAGTTCTCTGAGGTCCTTTTTTTAAGTGAGGGACCCATAACTGGACACAATATTCCAGATGTGGCCTTGCTAGGGCAGAGTAGAGGAGGAGGAGAACTTCTCTTGACCTACTCACCACAGCACTTTTAATTCACCTCAGTATGGCATTGGCCTTCTTGGCCACAAGAGCACGCCGCTGGCTCATGGCCCAAAGACAGGACAGGGGCAATGGGTGGAAGTTCAGGCATAGGAAGTTCCATGGAAACACAAGGAAAAGTTTTTCACTGAGGGTGACAGAACACTGGAACAGGCTGCCCAGGGCGGGTTGTGGAGACTCATTCTCTGCAGATATTCCAGACCTATCTGGATGTGTTCCTGTGTGACCTGTTCTAGGTGCTCTGCTCCGGCAGGGGGGTTGCATTGGGTGAGCTTTGGAGGTCCCTTCCATCCCCTAATATTCTGTGATTTGATGATGAATGTTTCTTAGGCAAAGCCCAGGGAAGAGAGTAACCCTTATATGAATAATGAATATGCCAGAAAAATGTGGCATGATTTTTTGTTTTTTGCTTTTTTCCCCACTTTTTCAGAATTTTTCTTCTCTCAAGTTGTCTCTTAACAACTGTGTGACTCCTTAAATGAGCATTTAGTGTTATCAGAGGGATCTTCACCAATGCAAATGCCATTTCAGAAGCAGCACCAAACAGCTGCAGAGGGCTGACACTATTCAAAGGTTTGTAAAAACATCTTGAATTTCAGAGTGAATATAGTTAATCCAGGGGGTGAAAAATTAATTGGAGAGTGGTTAAGCAAATTCCATGTCAGATGAATCTTTCTGGTGCAGAATCTTCTTATATCGTTCATGGGTCTTATTTAGATAAACTCTTCTATGCTTATGGAATAAATTTCTCTGCTCTGGAGAAGAGGAGGCTGACGAGAGACCTCATTGCTCTCTGCAACTACCTGAAGGGAGGCTAGAGCAAGGAGGGGGCAGCCTCTGCTCCTTGATGACAAACAACAGGACTATAGGAAATGGTTCCAAGCTGCACCAGGGGAGGTTTAGGCTGAATGCTTGGAAATCTTTCTTCACTTCAAGGGTTGTCAAAACTTGGAATAGTCTGCCCAGGGCAGTACTGGAGTCACCATCCCTGAGGGTGTTCAAGCAGCCTGTGGAGCTGGTGCTTAGGGATATGGTTTAGTGTTGACCCTTTAGTGCTGGGTGGAGGGTTGGACTGGGTGCTCTTGGAGGTCTCTTCCAACCAGATATGTATTCTGTGTTGTAGTAAGCCCTGCAGGAGTATCAGTGATTTCATGAGGATGGGCAGCACCAGCATCCCAAAGCATTAATGGCACCAGTGTTTCCTAGAAATTAAGTGTGCAGCATTACATTTTATTGACAGGAAGTAGCTAATTTGCCTCAGGGCATCTGGCTCCTAATTTTGTTAACCTGCAGGATGTTTAACCAAAGAAGCACACATATATCTAGATCTAGATCTAGATCTATAATGTTATTTCAAAAAAAGATAATTATTTGACTTACAAATGAGACAGCAGTGTTTGATATAACAAGCAGTGGAATAATTGTAACCTAATCAGAAAGTAGCTATCTCAGAAGGGAATGGAAGTCAATGATTTTTCTTTGGCTTCTTGAGAGAAAACATTTTACACATTATATATTTATAATATGTGTATGTACACACACACACACACACACACACACATACATACACACAGGATCACAGGATGTTAGGGGTTGGAAATGACCTCTGGAAATCTTCAACTCCAACCCCCTGCCAGAGCAGGAACA
>WBNM01020230.1:0-101745 GCA_013399055.1 Ramphastos sulfuratus
GCTAACAGAAAACAAGGTAAGCTCTGATGGTTGTTTTGTTTTTCTGTCTGGGAAAGCAGAGGGAGGGGGGTAGCTTTGAGCCCTCTGGGCAGTTTCTCTTTGTCTGGGAGGGAGTTTGGATTTCTGTATTATTTCTAATTTGTATCTAATTGAAAATACTTGTAAATATATTGTGTATGTATGCTTGTAAATTTAGCTTTGCTATAAATATAGCTTCAGCTTACTTCTAAGCCATCTGAGCTAGTCTGGTAAATTTCAGTAGTGGGGAAGGGAAGTTCCTAACCCATATCAAACAACTAGAGTGAACTAAGCTTACATTCATGAAGTCCATTGCATTTTCAGCAAGCAAGTATTAATTTAGTTGCTCTTGCTTGTAGCACCACTCCGTACCAAGTGCTTTGCAAGAAATTAACAGAATGAGGGGAAAACTGAACTAATGAAGGACACAGAATTGTTATTTCTATCTAGTTTACGTCATAGAATCATAGAATTTTTTCAGTTGGGAAAGATGTTTAAGATCATTGAGACCAAGCACTATCTAACTCCACCAAGTCTGGTGCTAAACTGTGTCACTCAGCACCACATCTCTGCCTCTTTTAAACACCTCCCTCCAAGGACAATGGTTCAGCAAACTCCCTGGGAAGCTTATTCCAGTGTTTGAGAACCCTTTCAGTGAAGAAGTTTCTTCTAATATGCAATCTAAGCTTCTCTTGAGGCCGTTTCCTCTCACCTTATTACTAGGGAGAAGAGACCAATACTTACCTCACTCCTCAGGGAGTTGTAGAGAGCAAGGTGTCTCCTCAGCCTTCTTTTCTTCAGACTAACCAATCCCAGTTTCTTCAGCTGCAACACGCCAGACCTATTCTCCAGACCCTTCACCGGTTTCATTGCCCTCCTCCGGACACATTCCAGGACCTCAATGTCTTTCTTGTAATGAGGATCTCAAAACCAAACCCAATACTCAAGGTGTAGCCTTAACCAGTGCTGAATACAGGGGTGTAATGGTTTAAGACAGGCACATTGCTGGCTCCTTCCCAGCCAGTTGTCACCCAGCACTGCCAGGTCCCTCTCAGCTGGGCTGCTCTCCAGCCACTCATCCCCCAGTCTGTAGTGCTGCATGGGATTATTGTGGCCAGACTTGGTAGAGTTAGAGAATGTTTGGATGATCTTAAAGTGTTTTTCCAACCATAACAGTTCTATGGTTCTGCCCTGCCCCTGCAGATCTGGACTGGCACTGCAGGTTGGATGAAGCCTTGAGCAACCTGGTCTAGTGGAAAGTGTCCCTGCTCATGGCGGGGGGGTTGGAACTAGAGAATCTTCAGGGTCCCTTCTGACCAAACCATTCTAGGAATCTGTGACTCCTGAAAAACACAGCAGACTTCTAGCTAGACAGGGGCTGTGCTAGGTTTTTTTCCTTCTCTATCCTAACCCCTGGCTTTATCTAAATGGGTATCAAATACTAAGAATGCAGAGATAGGTAAATCTTGGTATCTTAAAACCATCATCAGTCTTGATGTGAAAAAGCAGTGCAAGCACAATGTGATGTGTGATTTTTCTAGTTCGAGTCAAGGAAAACATCCTATCCAGAAGGCCAGCTCTGATGGCTTTCTGCTGTGCTATACTTTATGCAGCTCTAGTCATCACCAGCAGGGATTTCATCGGTGCTGTCATCTTGGAAAAAAACAAAGCAAGCACTAAACTGTAACAGAATGCTCTACGCTGGAGGTGACTCACAGAGAACCACTGACCTGCACTGCTTGGTGCAGCTGCACACTCTGCACATGCCTTTATTTAAGATGAATAGTGCATTGTTGTAATCAACTCTGTGTGCAAATTATCTGTCCTGAGGCTCTTCAGCTCAGCAGTGTCCTCTGTCTTTTATAAGACTTGCCACTGGAGAAGGGAAAATTTACCATGTGTTAGTACTGTAAAGGGAGAAGTGAAACCAGACTTAAAGCAGGCTGAAATAATAGGACTTGTGGATGGGTTCCTATTTTTTTGTTTGTTTTTACAGTGAAGGAAGATCAACAGGTTCCTCTCCAGAAACTCACCTGCCTGATAGTCCAGTGTAAGTATCATAATCAAAAACATTTAGGAAATTTATTTATATGTGATTGTTGACTTGAAGCCCCCTGCAGCACACATACACACACACTCCCCCATTTTACATACACACATGAGTATGTTGGCTAATTCTAGCCAAGACAGGTCTGAGGCTCAGCAGTTACATTTATTTTGAGTGACTTAATGCTATGAGAATATTCCCGAAGACAAATTCTGCTCCCCTTATGCTGATATTAAAATACCAAACTTCGTAAATGGCAGTGAAGTGACTCTTAATTTATACTTGGCTGTGGGAGAGCCTCTTTTCATCCAGACTTAAGTGTTCCAGACTGTAAAGCCCACCAGAATCACAGAATGTCAGGGGCTGGAAGGGACCTCCAAAACTCATCCAGTCCAACCTCCTGCCAGAGCAGGATCACCTAGAACAGATCACACAGAAACACATCCAGGCAGGTTTTGAATATCTCCAGAGAGGGAAACTCCACAACTCCCTGGGGCAGCCTGTTCCAGTATTCTGTCACCCTCATAGGGAAAAAATTCCTCCTCATGTTTAAATGAAACTTCCTATGCCTCAACTTCCAACCATTGCCCCTTGTCCAATCATTGGGCATCAGACAGAGACAAGGACAGGCTGTGCTCCTTTTCCTTCTCCCAAGACAGGGACATCTTTCTTGGTGAGAATTGCACCTTCAGTATATTGCTTAACTTTTGCTGCATTTCTATTCTCTATCAGAGCTATTGCAAAGGTTTGCTTTGATGTTACCAGATGTTACCCAGCATTTATTAACCTCAGATCATCTTGCAGTTACTGCATCCCCTATCTGTTGCTTTGAACAATTAAACCGTTTGATTGTTGTAACTTCATGAGTTATGTCAGAGCAGGTCCTCACTGGGGCTCTTGAAATAGAGGCAAATGTTAATTTTGCCACATAGCCGCAGTAAGAGTCCTGGACTCTGTGATAAGCAGGGATCTTACCCTTAATGTGACACTTCTGCTTGTGCTTCTGAAAATGCAGCATTAGGAAGCCAAAAATTTCTCAAGGTAATCATGTCACTGAAGCATCAGCAACACTAATAGTGATATAGAGGTTCTTACTGTATCTCATGAAAGCTGTATGGACTCGGATAGTGCATTCATTGCCTTAATTCAAAATGTCTTTGCTTTAGTAATCTCATAATGTATTACGACTCCTTTAAAGCTTATTCCTTAGAGTGTCTTTGTCTAAGCAAATGTAACTCTAGTAACTTGGATTGTTTTTTATATTGTTATTTCAGAACTTCTTCGCTGCAGAAGTCCAGCAGTCTGAGCAGCTTGAGAAAAGAGAGATCTGAAGTGGTGGGTTTGGTCTCTTCTGTCCTCCCATCTCCTTAGAAACAGAGGTCATATTTCCGATGTGGCACTGACCCTGTGGAAAATCTGTTGCTGCCTTCTGAGAAATTCTGAGTCAGAGTAGGGCTTCTCATGTCATGTGTTAACAGTGGTCACATACACATGACCTCTTCCAGATTTTCTTACCCAAGACTCTTCATGCTGTGTTTTTCTTCAGATGAGATGGCTTTGATGGTTTGGGGGTTTTTTTGTTATTGTTACGTTTTTTCTGATACAATACAAGAAAGTTAATTCCCACTACCACTTCCTGCCTGTCTTTAAGGCAAATAATTTTTGAAGGATGTGCAATTAATGCGTTATAAAACACAGTCTGGAGTGTCTATTATGTTGTAGGTGATAGAGAATAAAACACTGAGCCTTTGTATGTCTGCTAATAGCTGTGGGTTAGGTCTCTTGAAGTGACCAAAAGCAGCTAACCTCTGACAGTATCATCCCATCAGGGCAATTTCTGTGCTCTTTTTTGACAGCCTAAACTCCTCAGAGTGCCTGAGCTCCCTGGCACCCAAGCTGTTGAGCTATGCCTTACAGCTCAGGAGGGATATTGACAGGACAGAAAATGTAACCAGAGCTTGGTGATGAGAGCTAGAGTTCATGGCTTAGGGGCTATTTTGGGTATATTTGGACAGCCAAAGAGTGGAAGGTGTGGATGTTTTATCTACTTGGCTTCTATCCTTTTAGGTTCCTGCTTTGGGTCCCCTCAACCAGCCATTCCCAGTAGTGTCTTTACAGATTGCATGTCACTAATGTACACAGCTCATCTTTTACAAAGTAAACTGAAGCGACTGTGTTTTCATGTCAGCTCACTGACTTCAACAGAGCATGGATTGATGTGTGAAGAGATTTGTGTTCGGGGAAAGGAAAAATAGACAAGGGTATTTCAATCAGAATTAATAAAGTCAGAGATAACCTTAATAAATAGAATACTGGCTAAAAACTATGACTTTAAAAATATATTTCTTCATCTTTCCCAAACAGGACAGAGACTCTGCACAGAAGACAACAGAGGTAGAGTGTGTGTATGTAACTAATGCCTGTACATGAAGGAACATAGTGAGCAGTGTTGAAAGGCTCAGTTATGTGCAATTGTGGTGTGCAGTCCAGAAGGGGAATAGCAAACCTGCAGACAAGATAGCAAGAAGTATGTGATGGTTGTCACCATCACCTCAGTGCAAGGCTTTTAGTGTATTGCATGTTCTTGTCTTCTCACATGTGGATCGGAGCACTGGAGCAGGCTGCCCAGAGAGGTTGTGGAGTCTCCTCTGGAGACTTTCAAAACCCACCTGGATGCATTCCTGTGCAAACTACTCTAGGGGATCCTGCCTTGTTGGGGAGGTTGGACTTGATGATCTCTGTAGGTCCTTTCTAGCCCTTAGCATTCCGTGATACTGTGATGACCACCTTTAGGAATGAGAATTTCCTGGATGTGGAAACCTTTGCCAGTCATGGAACATATGGAATGGACACTTTTATGCTCTGAGTTATAGCCACCATTTCAGTCACACAGCTAAGATCATTATCTGGTGGTAGAGAAGGCTTTTCTCTGGAAGTCCCTTCCACCCTCTAAGGATCTGTGATTCTGTGATTTTCTATCATTCTGGTTGAGCATCAGGCTGCCATCTAAGGTAGTATTTTCCATATGTATTCTGTCACTAGATAATGAGTAAAGCCAGCCTTTAAGTGTTATACTGATTCCGTTAATTACCTTTGCCTCTTAAAAACCCTTTGACTTTCCAGTTTGATTTCTCTGAGCAGCACCTGTGTTCCAAAAAATGACTTTTCATTGTTGAACAGTCACTCTGTGGTACTGTATGGCCATAGTTTGAATGCAGCAGTTATTAGCTCTAGGAATAATGGGCAGAAATTACATAGCTCAGATGCAGGGTGAATGCTCTGTCAATTCAGCAAAGAACAAAGGATCAGATTTGGATTGTGAATCACTCTGTTTCCTCCTTCTTTAAGGAGACAGTGAACAATGGGCAGGATTAAAAGTACTGCTTCATATTTGACTGGTTTGTCTGATGTTTGTCTGGGCACATATACTCAACAGCTTGATAGTGAATTTCCTCACCGCTTTGGCAGCGGACATAGTCAATCCATTCATTTTGAAATAACAGAACACTGATAGACAAAAAAAGCTGTCTGACAATTGGCAGAGAACCAATGTACCGTGAGGGCCTCTGTGCTCTCTTTTTGCTTCCCACTACACCTACAGTTACCAGTGAGGGAAAGCTGAAAAAGTTCAGAGAATTCAAAAAATGTGGTTTTTACCTTTTCCATACCTGTAAACCAGCCCTGCAGAAATTAAGAAACATCTTGAAGACAGCATGTTACTCTTAGATGGCAGTGCTAGCAGTCCTCGGTCCTGCACTTACTCAAATGAAGACCTTGTTTATGTTTTTCTTTATGGCTTTTGCATTCTGATTTCTTGTAGTAACAAATCACAGAATCACAGAATGATCTGGGTTGGAAGGAACCTCCAAAGGTCATGCAGTCCAAGCCCCATCTCCAGGCAGCAGGGACATCCTCAACTAGAACAGGTTGCCCAGAGCCTTGTTGAGCCTTACTTTGAATATCTTCAGGGATGGGGCCACAACCACCTCCCTGGGCAACCTGTTCCAGTGTTCCACTACCCTCATGGTAAAGAACTTGTTCCTGATATTCAAACTAAATGAGAAAGACTCTTCAGATGATCTGTCAGTGATCACTTTGCCATCTCTCTCAAAAGGCCTGTACTGAATTTCTGTTTCCCTAATTTGAGCAGGTTAAACCTCCTGTGGAAGGTAATTTTGCAACTCTCCCTCCAAAGTCTCCTTCTCATGGTGGCACAGGCGACGAGGATAGTTTTGGTACCCGTAAAACCAGATCTTCATTTGGAAGAGGCTTTTTCAAGATCAAAAATAACAAGAGGACTGCAAGTGCCCCCAATCTGGGTAGGTACCATGCACCTGCAAGCAGACTGTGTCATTTGAAGGGTCTTAACAACATCTATAACTGTCTTAAGAAACAGGAAGGCCAGCCTTAGTCTCCGTGTCACTTGGTGGCACTTTTCTCAGTAGAATAGTTTGGAAAATAACAAACAGCAACAAAAAAATCTCCTAAACAACAAAAAACAACCCCCTAAAAAAACCCAAAACCCATCAAACGCCAGAAAAGGCCTTTTGCTGATGTAATGAAGTATTTGATCTGTTTCAGCCTTTGCTGTGCTCTTCCCTGGGACCTTGTAGTGGATTGCTGCTGTTTTGAAATGCTAGTTGTCTGGTAGTGGGTCACACATGGGCTTTGTGTTCCCCTGGCTCCATCCTCAGGTTATCTTTCATAGGATTTTTCAGATGTACAGAAACGAGCCAGTGGCACTCAGGCTTTCTTTCTATGTGCATCTGAACAGCCTAGCAAAGAAGGTGGTGACAACAGGAACAGGATTGACAAGTAATTCAACCTCATGTTGATTTTTGGACGTGTAATGGAGAGGGAGTTTTTGGTGTTATAATTTGATGAGATTTGCATATGACAAAGACATAAACAAAATGTTCTGCTTAATGCAGAAGTCACTATTGCCACCAACTGAAATCATAGTTCCATTCCCTGCTCTCCTTTGGAAGTCATTCCACTGTTCCAGTTCAAGCATCAAGTGAATCTGTGTATCGGATCTACTGCAGAGTCATTTAAAGTTTTTGGAATTTAGCTTAATTTTTCAGAAGCCTGAAGGGGGATAGCTTCTACTTTCAACAAGAGTCTCCTCTTCCTACTTAAAGACAATTTTAGACTGTTGTTCAACAGAGCATTCCTACCCATTTGTTATACATTGACCATGTTCGCCTGTGACCAGGCATGTGCTGGCACAGGAATGTGCTGGCTTACTTGGAACAGATGTATAGTTTATTACACTTGTGGCTCTCATAAAGAACTGGAAGATGTGCCATCTAGATCAAGGTTCTGTGAATGTGTGTAAGTTATTTATTCTGTCCAGATTTCAGTGCTTCCATCTGTAAAGCTGATGTCTAGGTACTTGTCAACTCACTGGAGCCCTTGTTGAGTCACCTGCCCAACGTGTCAGGGAGCAACTCCCTGCCCTGACACCAGAGTGACTGTGGTGTTGGTTTACTCTTCTCCCCATCATGAAGTTCTACTGCATTTCTTTGTGTTGTGAGAGGGAGATGAACAGTGAATTGGTAATCCTAATCTCTGTGTGAATTCAGCATTGCATGTGGTGCATGTCTCATGTACCTCCCTCCCTTTGTCTTGTGTTTTGCTGATGTAAATTTTGACCTGTGTTTTACCTTGTCCCTTTGCGTGTTCTCTTCCATTGTGCTGCGTGTTGGTTTTGTGCGTTGTGTGGATATCTGAAGATCGCAGTCGAAGTGCAAGTGCACCTACCTTAGGTATAGTAATCCTGCATGTCTGCCTGTACCAGTGCTGTACTGTGACTGCTGCTAACAGCTGACCACACACTTTCCAAACAAGAACTAGACACCAGAGCTCTTCATTGAAACTTAGGCCCATCATTGAAGAGGAATTTCATGTAACATCTGCCCTCTGCTAGCAAACAGCTACACTATTTCTCAATAACTGCTGCAGATGAGAGATGCTGGGTTCGTTTGCAGAGACCTTTGCTGTACCTTTTGAGCAGAGTTACTCACAGACCAAGGTAGCAGGTAAGAATCAGGGATGTTTAAATACCACACATGCCTTTGTGCTGTCATCTCTTCTGGAGCGCCTGGAATCGCTTAAGGAGTGGCTGATTATGAGCCAGCAGCATGTCCAGGCAGCCAGCAGTATCCTGGCTTGTAGCAGAAATAGTGTGACAAGCAGTACCAGGGAGGGGATATCGTCCCTCTGTACTCTTAGTTGGTGAGGCCACACCTTGAGTATTGGGTTCAGGTTTGGGGCCTTCAGTACAAGAAAGACATCGAGGTGCTGGAGCATCTCCAGAGAAGGGCAGCAAAGCTGGCAAAGGGTCTGGAGAACAGGGCTGGTGAGTTGCAGTTGAAGGAACTGAGGAGACCTTCTTGCTCTCTACAACTGCTTGAAAGGAGATTGGAGCAAGGTGGATGTTGGTCTCTTCTTCCTAGTGATAAGTGATAGAACAAGAGGAACTTGGCCTCAAGTTGCACCAGGAGCAATTTAGGTTAGTTGTTAGAAGAAACTTCTTCACTAAAAGGATTCTCAAACACTGGAATAAACTCCCCAGGGTGGTGGTTAAATCCCCATTCCTGCAGGTGTTTAAAAGAGGCAGAAAGGTGGTGCTGAGTGACATTACTTTAGCCCCAGACTTGGTTGGACTTGATGATCTTAAAGGTCTTTTCCAACTAAAATAATTCCATGATTTTATGAAGCAGGGAACGAGGTATATTTCCCAGGCATTCACTTAGGGGAATCCTTAGGGGGAAAGATAAGTAGCTCCTTTTCTAAGACATATTAATTATATAGTAAATGAATGAGAAATAAGTGAGTTAGATGGAGATGGAGGCAGTCACACAGTAAAAACCAGTCTTAGGATGTGGGAATTCCCTGGGGGGTTTTGCAAAGGGCAGGTAAGACCTACAGGGTGATGTCAGTCAGTGTAGTTGTACAGTCACCCTGTGTGCCCCTTGCAGAAGAAGAGACCAAGTCCTCTGCCCCTCTCTGTTCTCCATATGGCCCTCTGAACTTCAGCTGTTCTGCGTGGCTGTGATAGTGGATGACAGAGAGTGAGGTACAAGAAGCAAAGTTTGCAATACCCGCAAATCTCCGCTACTAATGCACCCAACTTTGTCGTGCTGTTAAAATGTGTTGTGTTTTTTTTTTTTTCTAAAGTAGCACTTTTCTTACACAAATAAACCAAAACCCACAAATGCAAAAGCCTGGTTTGACGTTAGTGCTGACTTTCACCAGTAGGATCCTCATATTCAATATGGTCAACCAGAGTGCCTGGAAACAATTCTTTATGAGACCTTGTTGCATCACTGCAAGGTTTAATGCCTAAAGCATTGGTGGAAAATGGATCAGGTTCAAATGTGTTCTGGCTGAATCATCAAAACTTAGACCAGCAAAAAGTTACACTGAGGAAGCCTGCAGTTTGTCATTCTTTGTGCCACGTTGTGGCTACCTCAGTTTTAACTCTGTGACTCCAACGCCACACGCCTCTGCGTGCTCTACCGTAATACATGTAGCTTGTTGATTTGTGTTTTTGTTTGGTTGTTTTTTTCCTGGAAGTCTGAGAGTCTCTTTGAAAAATAGACGATGGTCATCTAATTACACAACCATGTGAAAAGCTCATGGACTCACAGAATTGTTTCTTTCAAATCATCAGGTCAAACCAGATGGTTAAAGTGGTTACAGATCTGAGTGTCAGCCTGCTGCAGGTTGCCTTGACATGGCTGCTTCCTCTGAACAAGCTCACGCTGTCACTGTTGCCTAGCTAGTAAATGGCATAAACTCCATGTGATAGTTTTGTTCAACTATCTGGCACTTGCTGGCACATCTCTGCTTACATAGCCTAATAGATGCTGCAATCCTTTTAGTTTTCTTTTAAAATGATCTTAAAATTGTTTTCTTCTTTGCTGGTTTAGCTTTTTTGTGAAAACTTTCCTTTTTGGGTACAGGAGTCCTTCAGTTTGTAGTCATAGAAAACCTTAGCTACAGATGAAAATGTAATGCTTTTGGAGTAGGTGGTAACGTACAGGATCCCTTAGCAGGGATGCTTGATGCATCACTCAAGAGATCTGGTTCAGACAGAGCTTAAACTCCATGGTGTTTTCTCTGCAGAGGAACAAAATATTCCAGTTTGCAGAAGTGAAGGGGAAAGGGCATTCCTGCTTCTATGACAGGAGCTGTTTGTTGCAGGAATTTCTTGGATGGGGAATTTTCAGAAGACTGCAGGTTATTACGAAATGATGCCTTGCACAGAAATGTTTTCTTTTTCTGTGCTTTGGAGACTCCTGGTTTGGTTCCCTGCAATGGCACTGCATTGGTTTGGGGTAACCATGTGCCTTGGCTATGTCTTTGAAAAGATTGTAGGAGCATTCCATGAGGAAGAGGATTTAATTCACTGATTTGATTCATGAGATGCTTTTTGTCCACCTTGAATATAAGGCACTTAACTGCTGCAGAGCATTGGCTTGGAGTGTTGCTAGTCAGGCCCAAGAAGGAGGAACATGTACTGTGTCTCCTGTATTTTCCCATCCTTCTTTGCCCCATTTCCTTAACGTGGTGGCTTTCAATTATTTTAGCAGGAATTGGTCCTAATTCAGGAGTGTATCCGTACCATCCTGCACAAATGGCTTTTGATGAGGCTTTTGTTTTCTGATAGCTGAAACAGAGAAGGGATCTGCAGACCACTTGGATCTGGCTGGCTTGCCCCCTCGCCCAAAAGAAATGGATGGTCTACAGATGATGCCACCTTCTCTGGATTCAAAGAAAAAGGCCAGAGGAATCAAGAAGTTGTTTGGAAGGTCAGTGGAAGATGGTAAATTACCATTCTCCAAAGCTGGGGCTTGCACAGGGCTTTGCTGGGAACACAGCTTCTCTTTTTCCACCTCCAACGTGTGGCTCCATGGTTTACTGTCTCAAGAGAAAGAGCCAGTGTGGCATTTGAGAGAGCTAACAGTAGGTGGGTGGCAGGTAAAGAGCTACAAACCCTGTAGGAGATCTTGGTTGCAGTAGTAGCAGCATCCTAACAGCTTTCTTCCTTTAAACTAGGCTTAAAAGAAGTCAGTCTACCACCTTCAACCCAGATGACTTGTCTGAGACGGAGTTCAAAAGAGGAGGGACAAGAGCAACTGCAGGGCCACGCCTGGGCTGGTCTCGAGACCTGGGGCAGTCTCACAGGTAAGACAAGTGATGCAAAGTGTTTGCCTTCTCAGCAGCTGAGCTTGAGAACGAGCTCAGTAGAAGAAATGCAGTACCAACGTGAAATGTCCCCTCTTCTGGCAAATGGAAACGAGCTAATCAGGCTGTTTACTGCTTAGAGAAATGTCTTTTGTGGGCTCGAGGTTGGGTGAGTTGTGAGGTCCTGCTGCCAAGCTCATGTGGCTTCACAGGAACACATGTAAGGCCATGTGAAGCAAGGTGTGAATCCTCACGTGGCAATGACAGATACTCCTCTGGTATGTTTCCTGCCACACTTCTGGAGATTAAAGGCTAGGGTGAAACATTATGCTCTCACTTCAGATTATCATAGAATCATTAAGGTTGGAAGAGACATCTAAGATCATCAAGTCCAACAATCAACCCAATGCTACCATGCCCACTAAAGCATTCCTAAGGTGCCACTTCTACTTGTCTTCTGAACACGTCCAGGGATGGGGACTCCACTACTACCCTGGTCAGTCTGTTCCACTGTCACACAGGCAGCAGAAGTGATTGTTTTCAGTAGTACTAATAGACCGTGTTTATTGTGATTAGTGGCAGGAGATCAGAAGCAGTTAACACTTCATGATGCTGACATACTCTTCCTCGATAGGCTCACCTAACAGCCAATCGTGATACAAATTCTTCCCCAAAGACTGTTCCCACTCCCACAAAACACTCCTAAATTAGGCTTAGGATTTGAATCTGTTGTTATGTATGAGAATAGATTGGAGGCACAGGATTTATCAGTCTTTTTTTTTTCCTGAAATCTTCTGCAGTGAGCTGGACATGCCATTCGCAAAGTGGACGAAGGAGCAGGTCTGCAGTTGGCTCCAGGACCAAGGGCTAGGCTCGTACATAAATAATGGCAAACACTGGATACTGTCTGGACAAACGCTTCTGCAGGCTTCACAGCAGGATCTGGAAAAGGTAAGAAATACTGGAAAACAGTGCTTTCAGTTGAGAGTACCAAAAAATGGCTATTTCTGTGTTGTCAAATCCAACTCATCAAGCTCGTGTGAGAAGTGTGTAAAAAAAACCAAAACAAAACAACAAAAAAACCCCACCAAAAAACCCAAACAAACAAAACAAAAAAAAAAACCCCAAACAAACAAAACAAAACCATTGCTATTTTGGTCTGGTTGTATTTTCTGCCCATTTTACACAAAGAAGGATAAGGATTTGTTACGGTGATCATAGAATGACACCATATATATGTAAAGGATGAGTGCCAAGAGCGTGGAGCTAGGCTCTGATGGGTGATGCCCAATGAAAGGGCAAGGGGCAATGGGTGGAAGTTGAGGCATAGGAAGTTTCATTTAAACGTGATGAGAAATTTTTTCACTGTGAGAGTGACAGAACCCTGGAACAGGCTGCCCAGGGGAGTTGTGGAGTGTCTCTCTCTGGAGATATTCAAGAGCTGTCTGGACATGTTCCTGTATGATCTGCTCTAGGGGATCCTGCTCTGGCAGGAGGGTTGAACTGGATGAGCTTTGGAGGTCCCTTCCAGCCCCTGACATTCTGTGATTCTGTGAATAGAATCATAGAATTCTTGCGGTTCATAGAATTGCTTTGGTCCGAAAAGACCTTTTAAGATCATTGAGCCCAACTGTTATCTAATTCTACCAAGGCTGCTGTTAAACCATGTCCTTTAGGACCACATGTGTGCATCTATGATCTGTCTCTTTGTCTTGTATTGATACAGAATTTTTAGTCTTTTTTTCTAAAATTAGAAAGAGGGGGAAAAATATTCCATTTAACTTTGGATCCCCAGTATTTGCTAATGTTTGAATTTTGAGCTAAAAAAAAAAATCACTCTCCTCACTCCATAAGCAGGCAGTGAGCTAATTCAAAGTTGTAGTTACATGACCACTGGAATAAGAAGTGTGATATGAACATAATGTCTTTTAGTAGTGTAGTGGTAGTATAGTGTAATGGTTTGTAATAGTGTGATAGAGGTAGCATTAACTAACAAGCATTGATGAAAGTGTGTATGGGATCAGAGATCTTGGAATGGCTACACTTGTAAGTAAAGTGGGGAAGGTATTATGCATTTGGAATCATTACTAAATTTCAGTAATTCGTAGGACCTTTATATGTTCTTAACTAAATAATTCTTTTAATCACCTCCCTAAGTGAGAGGGAAGGAAGTAATTCTAGAATCATAGAATCATTTTGCCTGGAAAAGACCTTTAAGATCATAGAGTTCAACCATTATCCAGTCCCACCAAATATTTTTCTGAAGGCTAACATGGTTTATATTGTGGGATTTTTTTTTTTTTTTAAACCTTGTATGAGAATGTTGTGGCCAACATTTTCATACAGCTTGGACCCCACCACAATTTGAGCTGGACCTCACCACAGTGCTGAACATGTGCTAAATTGATGTTGGTGTATTAAGAGAATTGAAAATTCACCTGCCAGGTAACCAGCAAGTGCTGTGTTGAATGTAACTCTGAAACCATTTGTAATTCAGCAGAGTGAGAAACAAAATAGTGTTGTCTCTAGGTTCACTCCTATCCTTTCTTTCACAGGAGCTTGGGATAAAGCACCCATTGCATCGGAAGAAGCTTCAACTTGCTTTGCAAGCACTTGGATCTGAAGAGGAAAACAATCATGGAAAACTGGATTACCACTGGGTTACCAGTAAGATTTTATTTCAAGCTGAAGCATCACAGGAGTTCCTAATGATAGCTAATTTGGGGGTCCAAGAATGAGAACACTAATTGGTGCTAGATGATTTGGCTATCACTAACATGAGTGTCTGTCTCTGCCTTAGGGTGGCTGGATGACATTGGCCTCCCCCAGTATAAAACTCAGTTTGATGAAGGCAAAGTGGATGGCCGAATGCTCCATTACATGAGCATGGTAAGTAAATGGCTTTTCTTGTCCTGACATCTTTTTCACGTTCTTAGTTTCTCCGATTTTAGTACACACTGCTGTACTCCAGGTATTACAGAGATAAAGACAAGGGATTTTTGAACAGACCTACTCGCTAAAGACCAAGTCAATCTAGAGAGACCTTCTACTGTGCCTGTTTTTGCAACTGCATAGATACTAAATTAACATAACACCCTTCAGTCTCTCCATCCCAGCCTCCATGTTCTTCCTCCTCCCTTTGGTCAATTCACCAGAAACAGCAAACGTTTTCTACACCCCACAGCACAAGCAGCTGTGCCCTGCCAGGCTCAATGTCCACAAGGAGCCAGAGACCTGCATCCTGGAATGGTGATCTGGCTTGTAGCTTCCTAGAACAGAGTCGTGCCTATATGGAGACTGGCAGAGAATATCTTTGTGTTACTCTGGGCCTGTGTTAGAAGTTTTGGAGAGGTGCCACATGTCACTGTCTCCACATACGAGTTTTGCCCCAACCCACTGCCCAGGGAGCTTGTGGAGTCTCCCTCTCTGGAGATATTTGAAACCCACCTGGATGTGTTCCTGTGTAATCTGCTCTAGGTGATCCTGCTTGGCAGGGGGATTAGACTGGATGCTCTTTCGAGGTCCCCTCCAGCCCCTGATATTCTATGATTCTGTGAAATGTTTGGGTGAGTGAAGAATGTGGTCTTAAAGTCTGACAAAATCTAGTCCAGTATTCCTCAGCAATACTAAAACCTATTAAGCCAAGGTTAAATGTGCCAAAAGGATGAATAAATGTATCCAAGTCAGTCACAGAATCCCACAATCAATCAGATTGGAAAAGACCTTTGAGATCATCAAGTCCAACCTATTACTCAACATTATCTAATCAACTAAACCATGGCACTAAGTGCCATGTCCAGTCTCTTTTTAAACACTTCCAGGGATGGTGACTCCACCACCTCCCTGGGCAGCCCATTCCAATGCCAATCACTCTTTCTGCAAAGAACTTCTTCCTAATATCCAGAAAACCAGCTAAAGTTTGTTTGATATCCCACACCATATTACTCTGTAGACCAAGTTCTTATTTGTACAATTATCCACTTACCAATACATGTCTTCACATTTGAAACCTTAATTTCCCAGTGTACCACAAAATTCCAATGCTGTGTTGGTAATTCCCCTTGGAAGACTGCTACTGCAGTCCTCTGTTTGGGCCCTAGAGATCCCTGGAGGTAATTTGCACCTAATGTTGTAGAGCATTTGCTCTGTAGTAGTTTATATTGAGTCAACTTGCACTAGAGGGAATTGGACTTTGAGACACATACTGATACAGTTAGGACTGAATTGTAGCTGAAGAGCCTGCTTCAGCAGGAATGCAAGTCTCCCAGCATGGAGCCACAATTGCAGTGCAGGGCAGATTTTTTTCTTCTGTAGCACTCCTCTGGAGCAACAGCAGCTAGTGGGGCTGAGAGCCTGTCACATGCTTCTTCCTACAAGCTTTGAATGGATGAGCTCCCTAAGTAAGTGAGGAAGAATCTGGCTCTCTGTTTTGAAACAACAAATAGACATAGACCTTTGAATGAAACCAGAGGTGGGCAAAATGTGACACCTTCCTCATTGTGCAGATTGCAAACCAGTCAGCAGGTCAGGGTGTTGGGTAGCAACACCAGTAGCCTTTTTTTAACCTGTGTACTTCATCTAAACGTTCTGACTCCTTCACCATTGTCCACCACATGTGTCCTATGAGTTGAGCCCCATTTTGTGCAGGAAGGCTCTGTCTCCCTGCATTTTGGTGGTTTGAAGGAGCCCTGAGTACAGGAAAGAGAAGAGAGAACTTTAATGGAGGCAACTCCTGCTTACTGTTGTAGTCATGAAGGGAGAAACTCGTCTCTCCTGCTTCTTGACATCTGAAAGCTACCTGTCCATACAAACGCAGTCATCTGTGCCCTGTGCTCAGTGCAGAGAGAGACACTCTGAGGCACCATCTTATTCTTTGGCTTGGCACAAACTGTCCAAAGAGATGCCTGGCAATTTGCCATGGACACTGGTGGAAACCAGTGAAACCTTTTGCTCCTCTTTGTCTGATAGAGTGAATCTGATGCACTGTCTGTAAAGCTCTCCTGCCTCTAATCAGATTGCTGAGGATGTGTCATCTGACCCTCCTCCCTCCTTGCTGCCCCAGGTTTCTTGTACTAAGCCTTTTGTGAAGGGCATTACCCTGGAGCTGGTACGACAACACAGGAAGCTTTTATGTTGGGAAAGATGGCTGGAAGTCAGTCATGTGTATCACATGTTAAAACTTTATCTCAAAACTTGTCAGATAGGACATTTTAAACCAGGGCCTGAAGCAGTCTTCTCCAGTCAGGTGCCAGCTCCACCAGTAAGTTCATTTACGTTTATTAACTCCCTTTTCCTCTTCAACAGGATGACTTGATGTCCTTGAAAGTTGTCAGCGTCCTCCACCACCTTAGCATCAAAAGAGCCATTCAGATTTTGAGAATGAATAACTTTGAACCCAATTGTCTGCGCAGAAGGCCATCTGATGAGGTACTGCTTTAAAATGAAGCTCTGAAGAGGAAGTCTTTAGGGGTTTTTTTTCCCTGGTGTTTCTGATTATTCCTGCTCTGCTCTCTTCTCCTGTCTCCTCCTTTCTATTTCATTCTGGTTCATTATTTATTTTCTTTTTCTTACAATGTTCATTGAGTCTCATACTCTGCTATCACTACCTGGAACACCACTTTCCTCCACCTGCCTTGTCCCTTTTACCAAATCTCCTGCATTTCTTCCTAACCGACAGCTGGCTGCTTTAACCGACTCTCTAATGCACTGTCTGGAACAGAGATCATCCTGAACTCAGCACACTGCTGTCTTGAGTCTTGTGTAACTCTGGAAAATTGGTGACTGTGTCAAAATTTTTCTGTGTGTAAAAGGAATTTGGCCCTGTGTCCTAGTTTTGAGCCAGGAGCTGCCCAGAGCGAAGGGGCAGAAAATGCTCCACACTGATTAGATGTTTAAATGGAGATTCTATTTACAAATATATACAAAAGGTATTGAGGAAAAAGCGCTGTTGTTAGTAGGTCCTTTCCCTCTGCCCTGGTGAGACTGCATCTGGAGTATTGTGTCCAGTTCTGGACCCCTCAGTTCAAGAAGAACATAGAACTGCTTGAGAGAGTCCAGTGCAGAGTCACAAAGATGAGAAAGTCAATGGAACATCTCTCTTACAAGGAGAGACTGAGGGAGCTGGGGCTGTGCTGCTTGGAGAGGAGGAGACTGAGGGGCTGTAAATATTTATAAATATGTAAAGGTGAATGCCAGGAGGATTGATCCAGGCTCTGCTGGGTGATGCCCAGTGACAGGACAAGGGGTAAGGGGTGGAAGTTGAGGCATAGGAAGTTCCATGGAAACATGAGGGGGATTTTTTTCCCTGCGATGGTGACCGAACACTGGAACAGGCTGTCGAGGGGGGTTGTGGAGTCTCCCTCTCTGAAGCTGTTGGAAACTTGCCTGGATGCATTCTAGGTGCTCCTGCTCTGCAGGGGGGTTGGACTGGATGAGCTTTTGAGGTCCCTTCTAGCCCCTCACATTCTGTGATTCTCTGAATATAGTCACAAAGTAGGCTCAGTTCTTCATTTGGCCCTACCCAGCCAAAAACCTTCCAGAGCCTTCTCCCTCCAGACAGAACAGCCCCAACTCCCTCAGTCTCACCTCATAACAGTGCAGCTCCAGCCCTCTGCTCATCCTCGTGGCCCTTCTCTGGACATGTTCCTACAACATCCTGCTACCACACAAGAGAGTGCCATTACTGCTTTTGGAGGCAATGTATGCTGGTTAGGGCAACCCAGAGACTTGGCTTTAGACTCAGGATATATATTAACTGCTCACGGACTTAGCTAAAGTTTCCATTCTGCTGGTAGGCACTGTGAGTAGATAGGGCTCTTCAGCCTGGAGANTCACCCCACTCAGCTTCTCTAGGCCTTGTGGTGTTGCTGGAAAATGGCTGCCAGCCAAGGCCAGGAGCAAACCATCTCCCCACAAACCAAAACAAGGCTTGCACTCTTCTCGGGGCAGAGAGAGAAGAGAATTAGCTGTGCCCTCTCTTAAACACGGATAGACAGGAAACTGGACAATAACAAACTACAATATCCTAGGTCAAACTGCCTGCTCCCCTGGGACTTGCTATCTTTTGGTGGACATTTTGTTGCAGTTGTACCAATTAACCCTTAATTTAGAATCATAGAATCAGTCAGAGTTGGAAGGGACCACCAGGATCATCTAGTTCCAACCCATGGCAGGGACACCTCACACTAGATCAGGCTGTCCAGAGCCTCATCCAGCCTGCCTTAAACACCTCCAGGGAGGGGGCTTCCACCACCTCCCTGGGCAACCTGTGCCAGGGTCTCACCACTCTCATGGTGAATAACTTCTTCCTAACATCCAGTCTGAATCTACCCATTTCTAGCTTTGTTCCATTCCCTCTAGTCCTATCACTACCCTCCCCAGCTTTCTTGTAGGCCACTTTAAGATACTGAAAGGCTACAATAAGGTCACCTCAGAGCCTTCTCCCTCCAGACAGAACAGCCCCAACTCCCTCAGTCTCACCTCATAACAGTGCAGCTCCAGCCCTCTGCTCATCCTCGTGGCCCTTCTCTGGACATGTTCCTACAACATCCTGCTACCACACAAGAGAGTGCCATTACTGCTTTTGGAGGCAATGTATGCTGGTTAGGGCAACCCAGAGACTTGGCTTTAGACTCAGGATATATATTAACTGCTCACGGACTTAGCTAAAGTTTCCATTCTGCTGGTAGGCACTGTGAGTAGATAGGGCTCTTCAGCCTGGAGAAGAGAAGGCTTTGAGAAGACCTTGTAGTATCCTTCCAGTATCTGAAGGGGGCCTACAGGAAGGCTGGGGAGGGACTATTTACAAAGTCTTGTAATGACAGGACAAGGGGCAATGGGTTTAAACTGGCAGAGGGGAGGTTTAAACTGGATGTTAGGAAGAAGTTCTTTCCAGTGAGGGTGGTGAAACACTGGAACAGGTTGCCCAGGGAGGTTGTGGATGCTCCCTCCCTGGAGGTGTTCAAGGCCAGGTTGGACGAAACCTTGAGTGACCTGTTCTAGTGGGAGGTGTCCCTGCCTATGGTGGAGGGGTTGGAGTTACTTGTTCACCTAAGTATATTGTCTGTCATATATTTTGCACTACATGAATGAACATTTGCTTCCCCATCAGCACTTCTTTGAATGTAAACTTCTTCCCATTTAAAGACAACTTTATTGTCCCGTTTCAGTTTCCATTTCCTGACTCCACTGTTCTGTAGGAGGGATTGGTTTGGTTTCCTTGGTCCCTTCCAACCTAAACCATTCTATGATCAAATGACATGAAGCACAATGCAGACGTTCCTGCAGCCCAGACACATCCCCACACTGGTATTGCTTCAAGGCAGCCATCCAAAAAGGGGGTTTGCTCAAGTGCAAAGCAGGCTTGCATTCTTTAAGGGCAGGAAAGAATTGTTTCAGTAAAGATGGGGGCTGAAACAACTGAGAGCTCGGAAGTGTTCTTAACTTGCCTCTTCCTCCCTGCTGTTCACAGAATAACATCACACCTTCTGAGGTCACCCAGTGGACCAATCACCGTGTGATGGAGTGGTTGCGCTCCGTTGATCTGGCAGAATATGCACCTAACCTGCGAGGGAGCGGTGTACATGGGGGACTGATGGTAAGGTTTTAGGCTGATTAGTTCCATTTTGTTTAAAGAAAATAGGCTTGAGAATTGCTTGAACAAATTTATGATGTTATCTTCACTGCCCACACCTTACCTTCTTATTCTGCTTTAGAAGTCACTCTTGAAATTTATCACCCTGCAATTGTTCCGGTGAGGGACATAGTTTAGTGCCAGACTTGATAAGAGTTAGATAATGGTTGGACTCTGATCTTAAAGGTCTTTTCCAACCAATATGGTTCTATGATTCTGTAGTTCAAAGGACACAGATGTCTTGGACAGAATTAGTGTGGGTAACAATGGCTTCAGCAATCCACATTCCCCTAACAATTTAATTCAGGTGTGACATTCTCCACCTCCTGTTGTATGCTGCTCTCATGCAGTTGAACAGCCACCGTCTTCCTTCCTAGACCTGGGTATGTTTTTATGTTGTGAGGAAGGCTTGTTACTTTTGTCAAATTGGTGACTTTAATGTCAAACTGGAACTGTTTTTAATTATTTTAGTGACAGATACTGCAGACAAGAGACTGCAGAAGTTTGTTATGGTGATTAAGGGGTTTTATGGCTGGCTGTTTTTCACCATTCCCCTGGACCCATTTTCCAGAATTAAAGAAGATAATTGGTGAACATTGTGGCAGCTGCACACGTTACATGAGTGGATTTATGTGTTCCTTTCATCTTTCCTGACAATTTTCTATTTGTAACTGAAGGAGGGAAGCTTGGAGGTAGCATTTTATTAATCCTTTAACTAGTTATCTTTTTTTCCCCTCTTAGTTGTGTATTTCCTCTAAAATTTAAAAAAAAAAATTCCAAAGCAACTGTAGGAAGTGACCAAGTTAGGCACGCCTATGTTGTTGAGACCTTATGAAACACCACTGGCTTCAGCTGAATGCTTTGTGATTTGATGAATAGGTTTTGGAGCCTCGTTTCAATGTCGAAACCATGGCACAGTTGCTGAACATCCCACCAAACAAGACACTACTGAGGCGGCACTTAGCGACTCATTTCAACCTCCTCATTGGGCAGGAGGCCCAGCAGCAGAAACGGGAAGCCATGGAATCCTCAGACTATGTCCTTTTAACAGCAACTGCCAAAGTCAAGGTAGGCCAGTTGTTCTGGGTCAGTACCCAAGCTTCCAGACAGACATTTATATCTCCAGTGTGCTGGTTTTACCTGAATCTGGGGGGATAGTTCAGTGAGGTCTGAGAAGAAAGCACTGGCTGCTAACTAAAGAAGCATGAGAACCGGACTCAGCAGATCTGGGTGTGACATGTGCTACGGATGGGGTAATTGATTACTGCGAGACTATATTTTAAAAATATTAATATATAGTTAATTAATATTAAATATTCGGAACTCGCACCACCCTGACCACCATTTAATAATACTAACAGGCTCTTTGCAACGTTATGGAAACTATATACAGGTTATAANTTTACCCTTTTTTGGCAGATCACAGGCCTTGCATAAGGCAACCGTGTGCACCCTGTTTACTGCGGTTCCTGGGCAGACCCCAGACTTAGTGGCGCCAGGTTCTTTGTCCCTTTTCCTGTGGTTGCCCTCCCCAAAACAGAAGGAGGGAGAGCAGAAAAACATGCCTGGGCAAACCAGGACATGTACAAGCCTAATTTGACCTGTTTAGGCCTACCACGACAACATGTCTGCCACGAAGGCACCACATCTCAGCCTGTCATTCAGACAAGAGGTTGTACTTTTGTCTGTACTGTAAGAACTTGAGAGCAGCCCTGAAGAAAAGGGCTTTGGGGTTCTGGTAGATGAGAAGCTCAATATTTACACTGGCAGCCGAGAGCCAACCCTATCCTGGGCTGTCAAGAGAAGGGTCCAGCAGGTTGAGGGAGGTGATTCTCCCCCTCTACACCACTCTCGTGAAACCCCACCTGGAGTACTGTGTCCAGGTCTGGAGCCCCTAATACAAGAAAGATATGGACATGCTGGAACATGTCCAGAGAAGGGCCGCAAGGATGATCAGAGGGCTGGAGCTCCTCTCCTGTGAGGACTGGCTGAGAGAGTTGGGGGTTGTTCAGTTTGAAAACAGGAAGGCTCCGAGGAGACCTCATCATGACCTTCCAGTGTCTGAAGTGGGCTACAAGAAAGCTGGTGAGGGACTTTTTAGGGTGTCAGGTAGTGACAGGACTGGGGGGAATGGATCCAAGCTAGAGGAGGGGAGATTTAGATTAGATGTTACAAAGAAGTTCTTCACCATAAGGGTGGCGAGGCACTGAAACAGGTTGCCCAGGCAGGTGATGGAAGCCCTATCTCTGGATGTTTTTAAGGCCAGGCTGGATGTGGCTCTGGGCAACCTGATCTAGTGTGAGGTGTCCCTGCCTATAGCATGGGGGTTGCAACTGGATGATCCTTGAGGTCCCTTCCAGCCCTGAGAATTCTATGATTCTGTGTGATTCTGTAATGTGGGGAGGGAGACTGTCTTTTACTGTCTTCCCTGCAGCATGATTCTGATCCCACTTGGGATCCTTTAAATAGTGTTGCCTTAGCAATGGTAGAATGAAGGACATTTTTTGTTCTTCGTGATGCAGTTATCATGCAGTACAGAAGATCTTTGTTTCCCAGAGTAGTGGGATTTTGACCCTTCATTGCTGCAGCAGCAGTGCAAGATAAAGAGATCTGTTAATTCTTTCCTGACTCTGACTTCTTGTCAAATTTCTCTTCACTTGTAAGCCAAAGAAACTGACCTTCAGCAATTTTGGGAGCCTGAGGAAGAAGAAGCAAGATGACGTAGAAGAGTATGTGTGTCCTATGGAGCTGGGACGTGCACCTGGAAGTGGGTCGAAGAAGGGTTTTAAACCTGGCCTGGATATTAGAATGTATGATGATGATGATTTGGACAGGCTGGAGCAGGTAAGCCAGTTTTAGCAGATTGGAATCCTTGGCTGTAATGTCAGGTTTGGTGGAAAACCTTCCTTTTCCCAGGGAGGCCTTCCTTTTGCTTTGGCTTCCGAAAGTACTGACTTCTTGCACTTGACCCAGAGCGCTTCAAGCTGTGAATGCATCACCTTTTAGGACTTCTCCAGCATAAACTGTCCTCTGCTGACAGGGTATCCTCCTCCCTTGCTCTGACTACATTGGTTGGAATCAATCAGGAACATTTTGTGGCACACTTAATTGCCACTCTGCCATGGAGTACAATGAATTTATTATTGATTCATTATTTGTGTCTTTTTTTTGTAGATGGAAGATTCAGAAGGGACCGTGAGGCAAATAGGAGCATTTTCTGAAGGCATCAACAACTTAACAGTAAGGGTTAATAAGAGTGGGGTCTGTGGAAGAAGATCTCTGTTTCTGTAAGATGGGTATAAACCCCTTGGCAGTCACTAGTGTTAACTAGCGAGGCTATTACAGATACACTAAGTACAACTTTTGCTGCTGCTGGCTTTGTCAAGCAGCTGAGTTTTGTCATTCTGGGGACGTGATTTCAGCAGGTAGTTGCTCCTAGACTTTGGATAGTGAAGCACCACTGGTCTCAGAGGGCTGAAGTATATAAAATACTGTGTAAAGTATGGAGGTTATCATGCCTCATCAGAACTAGGTGTCAGCTGAGGTCCTTTGGGTTTTGTACAGGCGCAGAGGAGAAAAGAGAAATGGATGGTTCAGGAAGATACCCACCCATCCTGACAGGGAATGGTCACCAGTTCTCCTCGCTGACTTCCCATTCTCTGGGGAGGGCAGTGGATGTGACATTGAGCTCTAGGATAGCAGGTTGCCCTTGGGTAGTGAGTTACCAACTGAAGGTTGCATCACATTTTCTGGATGGAAGCGCAGCCCCAGACTATGCTGAGCTTTTTGGGCCAGCAGGGAGCAGTGAGCTGTTTTTTCATGGGTGAAAATCGTTCTCATCAGAACAAAGCAGTGGCTGGTGGCAGTGTCTGCTGCTAGGCATAGGACTGGACATCCCAGGTGCCTGATTTCAGCTGTGAGGGGCAGAACCTTGACTCTTCCCTCCTTTTCTTTCTAGCACATGCTGAAAGAAGATGACATGTTTAAAGACTTTGCAACTCACTCTCCTAGCACCAGTGTAACAGATGAGGACTCCAATGTGTGACAGTAAGCAGCAGATGTTGGCCGAGGCTCACTTTGCTACGTGCAGGAAAAGTCATCGTTATACATGACGGGCAGCAGGTTATGTACATTACATTGCTCTTGCTTCTGTTAGTTAGAAGTAATACTGAGGGCTGGGGGTAAGAATTTTAACAAAAAAACAAGGTGCCTACTCTAAAATTGCCATAAGAAACACCTAGACACTGGTGAATGGTAATTGGTTTTTCTATATTTAATGTACAAATCAGTGATACATTTTGAGAGTGTTGCATTTAAATTTACCTGGTGTGATACTGCCCTTTTTTGCTTATTCATGACCTCAGATAATACTTTATACTGAGATAACAGAAGGTGTTAGGTAGAATTATTGGGTTGTAGATATTGTGCAACCAGCTTTCTCTATGCTCTGAGCTGGGGGAAAAAAAAAAAAGCCAACCAAAACCCAAAACTTAATTTTTTGGTTTTTTCCTCCCAAGTGCATTTGTTCAGCACAAATACCAATTCTGCCCTCCAACCTAGGATTTTAGCCATCCATGCCCTGCCTAAAGACCCAGGAGCTCTTGGCTGTTGCTCTTATTTTCATATTGTTTTATATTTAAATAAATAAACAAACAAACAAACTCAAGTAGTGTATGAAGTACATATAAAAGCAGAAATGTAAATTTTGTGAGACAGTGATGGAAAGTATGGGTGAAAGGGAGAGGACTGTAAAGAAATATTATACCAGTTTGCATACCAGCTGGTTACTGGAAAAGGCAGGCTGACCTTTGGAGCTGTTTCCTCTTACTGCATTTGACCCAGTGCATAGTGTTAAGGTAAGACAATTAGGAAGCAGGTTCCTTCCACCAGTGGCTCTCATGGAAACTGCACACCCTAAAACGTTTCTCCTTCCCAGCAGTGGTAGTTGTAGAGTGTTCAAACAAGGTGATTAACACTTTTGTGATTTACAAGGTTTTACCTTAAGAGCTGAGAGTGCTCCCTGGATATGGAATGTATGTTTCTGTGCTGTGACTGAAGTAAAGATGATGTAGTTGGAAAAAAAAAAAAGTTATATAGAGAAATGTATAGGAAATATATTATTTCATAATATTAAACATAAAGTGGGACTTCTTCTCTAAAATCCAGGTGTCCAATATGTTGCTCAGCATTTTGCCTTCTTAAAGCACAGGTGCTCTGCTTTTGAAGACCATCAGATCTTTACAAATCCTAACAAGGAATCTCCCAGTGTTGGAGGTGTCCTAGCTAAAAGCAAACAAAAAGAAGCTATTCCTGTTTGTTATGGTGGTTGTTCGTATGGTGTTGAACGTTGCATGTATTTCATCACAGTGGCATGAAGCTTCTTTGCTTTATAAAAGCAAAAAAAAAAAAAATTAACTGGGATTGTTCCCCACGGTGCTGTGTTGCTTTACAAAGCTTTTGTCACTGCTTTCATTGTTCTCCTTGTTGGAAGTGAGACTGTTTCTGACATGTGGCTGCTGTGTGGTGCAAGAGACGTTAGATCCACGCTGACTTTTGGGGTATTTCTGAAACACTATTGACAAAGGTAGGCAAGGAAGGAAGGTTCTTTCAGGGGCTTCCAGGGGACTCCCACCAGATAAAACACTGGAACAGGTTGCCCAGGGAAGGTTGTGGCTGCTCCCTACCTGGAGGCGTTCAAGGCCAGGTTGGATGAGGCCTTGAGCTACCTGTTCTAGTGGGAGGTGTCCCTGCCTATGGCAGGCGGTTGGAACTAGATGATCTTTGAGGTCCCTTCCAACCTAAACCATTCTATCATTCTGTGGTTCTATGTTGGGGTAGACTGGAGTCACAATCTCTCATTGTGTCATTGTAACCTCATAAGCTATTACCAGCCTGGTTCTTTGAAGGCTGTGCAGTGTGGGCTGTTATTTCAGTACCAAGATATGGTTGCATTACACATAATACCAAGCACTGCCATTATCTTTTTGGCAACTGGAACCAGGCAAACAATCCATAATGTATACATAAAATAGTTTGTACTGCTTACCATTTGGCTACAAACGGATCACAACTGATGCTTTTTTCCAGCATTCCTAGCTAATTCCTGTCCACAAATAATTTCCTGTGTGTTGTTTCTTATCCTGCGGTCTTGGAAGTGTTTTGCGCTATTTTATTTAGGCCAAATTATTCTGTAGCACCTGCCATCAGCTTGAGGATTCAGGTGCTTGGGATGTGAATTCAGGGCTCACTTGCTGTGTGTACTCCACAGTATACGTATTAAAGACATGACAGCTGAGCAGAAGACCCTGCTTGCCCTCATGCTGCAGAAGCACTGAGAAGAAGTGGTACAGGCACCTCCAGATTGCCTTTCACTAGATGCTGGCTAGTGAACATATGACTGAATGTTCACAGAGAGGAGAAGAATTGGGTGTTAGTGACACAATATGGGCTGAAACAGCCACAAATCCTCTCTGGTTACACTTCATCCCAGAGCTATTTAGCAAGGATATCACCAAGGGCAGGTGATGGTTTATTCAAGTCCTGTGTAAGCAGCATTCTGCTCAGGTTGGAAGCCAGATCATCCCAAGTCATCTGAACCTTGGTTGTTTTGTTGGGGTGGAATATGAAAGCAAGGGATAAAGTTAGGAAGCCAATGTGCATGTGCACACAATTGATACCCTGGGGCCATCTGAATTTGTGCCTGCTTGAAGATGGCCATGTAACTCCTCTGTGTATTGCCACATACAATTCAATAAAGTCTGTGGAAAATGCCAAAGTGTTGCTGTAAGCTCATTCCTTTTCCTTTTTTTTTTTTTTTTTTCCTAAGAAGCTTGTTTTGTTCTATTTAAAAGACAGAGGAGGGAGAAGGGGGGGAATTGTGCACTTCTTGTCTTTTTTGTGGAATCACTAGATCATTTGTCAGTAGTGCCTGCAGAAGGACTTGGCTAACAGCTAAGAAATCATCTACCTCCAATTTTTTTAGCGTGATTCAGGTTTGAACCATCTTGGGTTGCTTGGTCTAGTGTGATGAGAAAGCACTTCCTTGTTGCTCAGTTTGTACTCCTCTGAAAGTCCTCAGAATCTGCTGAAGGAAGGACCCTCTTTAGCTCTTCTTGCTGCAAAGGGCAACTGTCTCTCTGGTTCTAGGTCACTCCCCTCTCTGTGCCCTCACAGCCCTCAGAGCTGCAGCTTTGGCCAAGGAAGCTGAGCTTCCCCATACTATATGTTGTTGCTGAGCTATGTTTTGCCCAGTGTAGCCCAGAAAATAGACCAGAAAATGCAGAACTTCTGTGGCTTTGTTCATCAGCTCAGCATTTCAGTGGGCACATGAAGGATAAACACTTTGAATCCTAGAGTATAGTAAACTTTTGTTGTCTCTCTATTTACAGTGTTGAGTAAAGGGTAAAGACAGATGTGTATTGATCAAGAGCCAGTGGATATTAAAGCCATCTTTTTTCTGGTTGCTTGAATTGCACACCTGCTTAGGAATAGAGAAGTAATCCAGAATAACCTCTGGAATGACTTGACTGATTTCCATCCACTAACTGTTGCTGCATCCTGGCTTTCCCTTTAGGAGAACAATTACACTTACCCTACCTGCATGCTTTTTGCCTCTTACACTACTTTGTCCTTATTAATGTTTTTCACCACTTGTTTTTTTTTTTGCAGCAAGAGCTTTTCCTGCTGACCCTCTGTTGGGAGGAAGAAGATAGTGTTCTTTGAGGCAGCTAAGAGGCAAAACCAGCAGATCTGAAGCAGTGGCCAATAAGGAGAGAGTAGTAAGTGCTGAGGAACCCTTAAAGAAAATGAGAGTTACAGTTAGAGGTGACAGGAGAACTAGCAGCATGCTCCCTGATCACTGCTCTGAGGGGATCAGGAAGGAATGGAGATGACACATTCAAAAACCTGTGGAAGAAAAGACACATAATATGTCTGGACATGATATGTTTCATGGTGAGAGGAGCCCAAGGGCAGCAATGAGACTGAGCAGCCTGTGCTCCTGAGACGGTGCTCCTGAGACGGTGCTCCTGCCTGCCCTGGAAGGCTCAGGAGCATCTGAAGGAAGAAGGAGAGAGAGATCAAATTAAGATCTTTTGAGCAAGGAAAGTAAAGAGAGCATAGAAAGATACTCAATGCTTTAACTCATTCAGAATGAAGGAGGAGGACAGAGCCTGTTCCTTGAGGATAATAGCGAGCTCCTGGGCCAGTGGAGCAACCATAGTGGTGCATTTGACAGCAGCAACATCCTGAGCTTACCCAGGGTTGGCTCATGCTGCAGCAGTAACATGCATTTCAGCTTTTGCAGCCAGGGAGACTGGGATTTGTAAGGTTAGGTGATAGTCATGCATGGTGTGGACTGTCCAAGCTTCCCCTGTTACAGGCAGCAACAGCTTGAATTTCTCAGTTGAGACAAAAATCTGCTTTAGTCCATGTGTATTGCCATGGTACAACTCTACTACAGGCTGTCAGATCAAGGGGATCCTACTGATGAAGCTTTCCTGCTCCAGCTACAGGAGACCTCACATTCACAGGCTCTTGTCCTGCTGGAGAAATTCCACCACCCCAACCTCTGGAAAAGTAGTACAGCGAGCTTTAGGTAATCAAGGAGACTCCTGGAGTACCTTAACAATAACTTCGTAAGCTAAATAATAGCCCTGCCCAAGGGGATGCAGTAGTGACCCTGATGCTCCTGAATGCAAATGAGGTCATCAGTGATGCCAAGGTGGGGACAGCCTGGACTGCAGTGATCATGCACTGGTGGACTATGCAGACCTAAGGGATTTGGGATGGACAATGATTATAGTCAGGACTCTGAATTTCAGGAAGGCAAACTTCCAGCTCTTCAAGGAGTTAGTCAGTAGGAACCCATGGGAAAGGATCCTCAAGAACAGGGAAGCAAAGCAGAGCTGGCAGATCTTCGATGATGCTTTCCATAGAGCACAAAGCTCTTGATCCTCAGATGTAAGTAATCAGGCAAGGAAAGGAGGCGACCAGGGGCATGGCTGAGTCAGGACCTGCTGGTGAAAACAAAGAGCAAGAGGAAGCTGCACAGACAGTGGAAGCAGGCACAGGTAACCTGGGAGGAGCATAGGAACAGCGCCTGGTTGTGTAGGGATGAGGTCAGGACAGCTAAGGCACAGCTGCAGCTGAACCTGGCAAGGGATGCAAAGAATAACAAGAATGGCTTCAACTAGTACATCAAGAAGCAAAGAAAGGTTAAAGGAAGTGTTCCCCCTCTATGGAGTGAGAATGGAGAGCTGGTCTCAACAGACAAGGAGAAAGCTGAGGTACTCAGTAACTTTTTTGCCTCGCTCTTCACCTGCAGCCTTGCTCCTCACCCCTCCCAGGTCCTGTACCTGGGTCAGGGCAATCCTCAGTACCAACACACACTGGAGGATGATGAAATTGAGAGCAGCTCTGCAGAAAAGGACTTGGGGAAAATGAGGGCCGAAAAGCTGGACACGAGCCAGCAATGTTCACTTGCAGCCCAGAAGGCACACTGTATCCTGGGCTGCATCAAAAGAAGCATGGCCAGCAGGTGAAGAGAGGTGATCTGCTCTGCTCTTCTCTGCTCTGGTGAGACCTCATCTGGAGTACTGTGTCCAGCTCTGGAGTCCTCAACAGAGGAAGGACATGAACCTGCTGGAGGAGGGCCACAAAAATGATCAGAGAGATGGGAGAACCTTTCCTCTAAAGACAGACTGGAAGAGTTGGGATTGTTCTGTCTGGAGAACAGAAGGCTCCAGGCAAACCTTATATCAGCACTTCAATATCTAAAAGTGACCTACAAGAAAGCTGGGGAGGGACTGTTTAGAAGGTTTTGTAGTGACAGGGACAATAGTTTTATACTGGAGCAGGGTAGATTTAGGTTGGATGTCAGAAAGAAGTTCTTTTCAGTAAGGATAGTAGAACAGTTTGCCCCAAGATGCGGTAGAGTCCCCATCCCTGGGGATATTCAAGGTCAAATTTGATGTGGCTTTGAGCAACCTGATCTAATTGGAGGTGTCCCTGCTCACTGCAGGGTGGTTGGAAAAGATGACCTTTGAGGGTTCCTTCCAACCCATTGTATTCTATGATTCTTGTGAACTCATGCCACTGGCAGTAGTAGCAGTGAGTATCGCAGTGAGTACTGCGATACAGGCAACAACCCATCAGAAAAGACCACTCTGGCACTTCATGCACCCTGTAGAAGCCAAGCCTTTGGGCTTGGAAGGGAATCATCCTTCTCTGAATGATTAAAACAAAAAGGTTGTTTTATCTGCAAGAAACACCCAGTGCAAACAAAATGGCTTCTCTGTAACAGTCGTAGAAAGGAGATCAAAACAGGTAAGATCGGACTGGCATGAGATCAGCTGAAGAAATGGTGGTGGAATTGACAGTAAGGAGAACAAGCACAGATTAATTCAGTAGGTGTGAACATCCCTGGGCCTGTTGGGCTGGTCAGTGCTCAGTCAGCACTGAGAACCCAAGAGAAAGCCTATCTGCCCTGGGGGTCAGCACGTGTTGGAAAACTGCCTCAGCACAAAAAGCACACCAAAGGAGGTGGGCAACATGTACATGAACTTGCTGTAAACTACTGGCTNTATTCAAGGTCAAATTTGATGTGGCTTTGAGCAACCTGATCTAATTGGAGGTGTCCCTGCTCACTGCAGGGTGGTTGGAAAAGATGACCTTTGAGGGTTCCTTCCAACCCATTGTATTCTATGATTCTTGTGAACTCATGCCACTGGCAGTAGTAGCAGTGAGTATCGCAGTGAGTACTGCGATACAGGCAACAACCCATCAGAAAAGACCACTCTGGCACTTCATGCACCCTGTAGAAGCCAAGCCTTTGGGCTTGGAAGGGAATCATCCTTCTCTGAATGATTAAAACAAAAAGGTTGTTTTATCTGCAAGAAACACCCAGTGCAAACAAAATGGCTTCTCTGTAACAGTCGTAGAAAGGAGATCAAAACAGGTAAGATCGGACTGGCATGAGATCAGCTGAAGAAATGGTGGTGGAATTGACAGTAAGGAGAACAAGCACAGATTAATTCAGTAGGTGTGAACATCCCTGGGCCTGTTGGGCTGGTCAGTGCTCAGTCAGCACTGAGAACCCAAGAGAAAGCCTATCTGCCCTGGGGGTCAGCACGTGTTGGAAAACTGCCTCAGCACAAAAAGCACACCAAAGGAGGTGGGCAACATGTACATGAACTTGCTGTAAACTACTGGCTAACAGCAGAGTCTCTCAGCAAGAGCCTGCATGGCACTCAGCTCTGCCTCTCTAGCTTTTTCCTCCACCTCTTCCTTCCTCACCTTCTCCATGCATCACAGACCTGTAGCTGCTGCAGAAGCCAGGCTGAGTCAGCCTCTCTGGGTTTTAAAACAGCAGGCTCTACCCAACAGGAAAATGTGTTTATGAAAGGCGAGTCCTTTTCCCAGAACGTTTTGTTTGCCAGACGCTAAGTCTTGGCTGGAGCTGATGAGAACTTCATTGCCCGGAGGCTTTGGGAGGTCCTGGGAGATTTGGCTCACAGGCTTTATTTAATATGTGGCAGAGTTCTGCTCTGTGAAAGAAGGTTGAGCCTGTAGTAAAGAAAATCAAGAGACTCATAGAAGGGCCTAGGCTGGAAGAGACCTTAGAGATCATCTAATCCCCCCTCCCTGCCATGGGCAGGGACACCTCTCAACTAGACCAGGTTATTCAAGGCCCCATCCAACTTGGCCTTTAACACCTCCAGGGAGGGGTCATCCACAACCTCTCTGGACAATCCATTCCAGACCCTTGACAACCTTATAATGAAGAATTTCAACCTAAGATCGAATCCAAACCTATTCTCCTTCAATTTAAATCCATTGCCTCTTGTCGTATCAGTGTGCACTCTTGTAAAAAGTCCCTCTGCAGCCTTCCTGCAGGTTCCCTTCAGGTATTGGAAGGCAGTTAGAAGGTTCCCTTGGAGTCTTCTCTTTTCCACGCTGAACAATCCCAGCTCCCTTAGCCTGTCCTCACGGCAGAGGTGTTCTAGCCCTTAAATCCATTAGCCCCTGTCCTATGGGTGGACACTCTTGGAAAAAGTCCTTCTCCAGCCTTTCTGCAGGTTTCCTTCAGCTCTTGGAAAGCAGTTCTAAGGTTGCCCCTCAAGTCTTCCCTTCTCCAGGCTGAAAAATCTCAGCTCCCTCAGCCTATCCTCATAGCAGAGGTGTTCCAGCCCCTGGATCACCTTTGTGGCCCTCCTCTGGACTTGTTCCAACACATCTATGTCCCTGTTACAGGTGGGGACAGAGCAGAAGATTTGCATTGAGCGTGAAGAGTTTAAAACTGCTGGTTTGGAGGAGGGAGCTGGTTCCCAAATAAGAGGAAAAGCCCTTCCCCATGATAGAAATGGGCTGTAGGAGAAATGTATTAATTACCTGCCCCTCAAAAGCAGCTCAGTGCCAGGCTGCAGAGGGCCTTAGAGCTGGGACAAAAACACAGGGTTAGGCTTTGGTCCCATTTGCAAAGGCTGTTCTTGCTGAGTGGCTGTGTCATAGAATTGCTGCAGTTAGAAAAGACCATTAAGATCATCAAGTCCAACCATTACCTCATCAGTTCCACACTAACCCAGGTGTGGCAAGAAGCAGTAACAGGTGTTAAAAGAAACCTTGGGAAAAATCAAGGGGAACAAAAATCCTGGCCCTGGAGATGTTGGTGGGAGTTTTTGCTTTTTATGGCAGCAAAGGTAGCTCCTGACCACTCGTGGCAGAAAGTAGAAGTCTGGAGGAGGCAAAATTACTTCACTTTTGAATTTGTGAATGATTCAGGAGCTTAGCAGCTGATTGCATTTATGGGCTGATTTATTCCATTCCCCTCAGTGGACAAAATGAGACTTTTGGGTTGCACAGCTGTACTTTCTTTCAGCCACTGCTAACCAAAGAAGAGCTGATCAAACTGCTAAACTCAGTTTGTTCACAGCTATCCAAATAGTGTTGTCAGTACAAACCTCTTCTGCCTGTAGATCTCTTAGTTTAGTAATTCTATTTAACAGCATTTTTTAAAAAATCATTTAAAGCGCTCACTCATGTTTTTACTATTTACTATTTGCGTAATGGGGTGACTGTGACAGCTGAGAAATGCATGAAGGTTGCTACTATTTGCACAGCTATTTAAAAAGGGCATGAAGAAGCTGCAGCATCAGTGCCAGAAGTGTTCACAGCTTTCCATGGCATAGGCCTGGAGGCTGAAAGGTGAACCAAAATGAAAACAGAGCATCGTGAAACCTTTTGTTGAGTCACAGACGTAGGTGGGTGTGGAGAAGGGGGAAGCCTCTCAGCCTTTTTTTTTTCATTGAGTTGTTTTCAAAGAGCTGGCATCAGTGTGTGCAGCAGGGCAGGGGTTGGAAAACTTGTATGTGTGAATAGTGTGAGGGCTGGGCTTGGTTCTTGGGTTTGTGTCTGTCTGAAGGAACAGACTAAGCAGTACTGTAGCAGGATTGATTTGCATTAAACTGCTATGTTGCATCCTAGTGTGGACCTCTCAAGCTGTTCAGTTCTGTTGGAATGTTGTCTCTTTGGAAACTGGTTGGTCTTCTTCCTTTGGCTGTTTAATGCTGGAAAGAGGGTGGGAATATGTGTCTTGACTATATGGACTTTGAACTATGAAAGTTACACATTGGGGCAGGTGCCAGTTTGATTTGTGTCCTCTAGAGTAGTTCTGGTACCTGAGAGAGGCCCTGCAGGCTCGGCATTGACCCTGGGAGGTGCGGTACATTGCCTAGGCTGTACTACACTCTTATTCACTTGGTTGCCTGGTAGAGTTTTAGCTTGGGAGCCTGGGCCCTCAGCAATGCTGGAAATTGGCCACAGCTCTGTACTGTGGCAAATGATGGTGAAGATGCACAACAAAGTATTTAAAACAACATAAAACTCAACAAGTTCATTTATTCAGCCAAGCTGGAGTCTCAGCTCAGGTGACAAACAAGCTTTAACTGCACAAACTGATTTAGCAGGTAAGGTACTGACTTCAGACAGATAAATCACATGGTAATTTGTGTAATAAGGTTAGGCAAAGCAAAGTGAAGGGCTTGGCTTGGGCTTGCTTTGGATTATAGGGTTGTTTTGGTTTTTTTGGTTTTTTTTTTTCCTGTGGACATAATTTGCTAATGTAGAATGTAGTATAATACATGTTTTGCATAGTTTGTACTGTAGTTGAGCTCCAGAGCTTACAGAAACACAGCTCGGAGAAGAAAGGCTGAAAGGCTTGTAGTGATACAACAAAGGCTAATGGCTTTAATTTAAGAGGGCAGATTTACATCACACATTAGGAAAAAATTCTTCACTGTGAGAGTGGTGAGGCACTGGAACACCACAGAGAAATTGTGGATGCCCTTTCCCTGGAAGTGTTCAAGACCAGGTTGGGTGAGGCTTGGAGCAACCTCACTGAGTAGGAGGTGTCCCTGCCCAAGGCAGGGCAGGAACTGGATGAGCTTAAGTTTTCTTCCAACTCAAACCACTCTGTGATTCTTTGACAGGAGCAAAGTTGCAGCACTGTTTCTGTTGGATGGTTACTTTAGCCAGGTGGGTCTTCATATAAGACCTCAGCTTTTTTCAAGAACATTTAAGCAGCATGATTACATCAGGATACCACTCTACTCAGCTCCACCACAAGTTTCTTACCTACTCCAAGAGGGCCTCTGGTGTAGTCCCCACCCCTTCTTTTTCCTTGCTGAAGAAGCTGCAATGTGATTTTTGTATCCCAAGCAGAGACATTCATCTCCATCTGTCTTAGTACTCAGTGACCCGTCCTCCTTGGGTCATCCTTCAGCAATGCACCTCAGCTTTCTCTTTCATCTCACACAACCCAGAGGGATAAAGCCTTCCTCTCCCTGCTGTAAAGATACTTCTCTTCCACTGCTGTAAGGACTCATTCCTATGGTTAGCTCAGCACTGGATGCTGCTCGATAGCATCCACCACAAGCAAATGGTTGCAAGAGAAAGTGGATCTGGTTAGAAGCTGTGCAACCATCTGCTTGTGTACAGTCCTGATGGCCATTGCTGGGAACCAGGCTCTCGGCAGAGAACAGTCTGATGCAGGTATCTTGTGACAGCTGCATGGGGAGTGCTGAAGGCTGCCTGTTGTAGGTGTGTTTAAAAAGAGAGTCCTCCTCTGGTAAGTAAACTGTGGGGTGGCAGGCAGGGCACAATGTCCAGAAGCACTGCACAGATGGTACCACTGTCCCCTTATGCTGTTTAAGCAAGGCAAGCTGCAGATCTCTGCTGCACCAAGCCTGTTTTGCTATTTCCCCCACTCACATCTGACCAATAAGTGTAAGAACTTAAAAACACGAGGCAGAGCCTGGCTGCTGCTCTGGACTTAGCCCAAGCAATGCTCCCTTTCTTTGAGGTCGCTTAGGCAGGCCCAAGAGAAAAGCTCAGGAACAAGATGAGGCTCCTTTTTTGTAAAGCAAGGTAAGTAAAGGGAACCCACCTCTGGGTTAAAGCCAAAGCAGCAGCAGCCCTTTTGATCCTGTTTCTCTTGGAAAGGTCTCCACAGAAATGTCTTTCATGCAGGAGGTTCATGTTTCCCCAGCTGCTTTGTAACATGGAGATTAGTAGTACTCAGCTCATCCTGTCAGAAAACTAAAGGACCCCTCCCGTTTTCCCTGTGACAGATGAATTGTCTTAGAGAAAAAAAAATTACAATACTATATTATAAATGAAACTTTTTATCACTGACTTGTTTAAATGCTATGGTTACAGGACCATCAAATAAAAGGGACTGTGACACAGTTTTGTTTCATTAGATTATATAAAAATCCCTCTTTTTATTTAAGAGAGTCTCACGGTCACAATGAAGATGTATGAAGCAAAGGTAAGAAGAGGAGACTGCAGTGATTGGGAGAACAAGAGAGAGTTTACTACTTGACTCAGCACCCAAATACAGCAATTCAACAAAATCAAACGAGAGAACATATCCAGCAGGTTTCCTTTTCTTTTTTTAGGACTTCACTTGAGAGAGTGTTGTACAGAAGCATTCAGGTTGGAAAACACCCTTGGCAACCATCAACCGATAACCCTACTCTAAGAAAGTTCACCCCTAAACCACATTTCTGCACTTTGCCTCCTGAAAATGGGACTGAAACTTGAGTCTTATTTGAACTTTGTAGCATAGGGCACATGGCTTAGCACCAGACTTGATAGTTAGATAATGATTGGACTTGATGATCTCAAGTCTTTTCCAATCAAAACCATTCTAAGATGCTATTGTGTGATTAAAGAACCAGCTTCAGAAGCACAGATCAGAAATTCAAGACTTCAGAGGTGTCTCACCAATAAGATTAATAATAGTATTATTCATCTGAGGTTCATTAAATTAATTAGTATTTTTTTTCTTCTTTTAATCGATGCTCAAAATTAACCTTTCAAGTGCACAGTACCCATCTGTGGTACAGGCACACAGGAAGCTAACGCACTAAGTCCCTACCCAAATCTGCTAAACACTGATATTACACACTGGCACCTGCAGCTAACTAGCATCCACATTGCTTCATATATATCTAAATGTCCTGTCAGTCACTCTGATTTCATCACCAGAACATGAATTTTTGGCTTAGTTTAGATTTCTTACAGGACAGCTTTAGTCTCAGCAGCATCTCTGTTGTTAGGCAGAAGGTTTGACACAGGCGATGCCTTAAGTTTACTAAAGGCTAAGGTAAAAAGGCTGCTGTGAAAAAAGAAAGTGTTTGTTATAAAAAAAGTAAAAAAACAGAGCTATAATAAAGAGCATCTAAGACACAGTTTTAGATTCAGCAACACATTTCAATTTGCTGTCAGTTTGGTGACTTAAGGCTGTTTCCACATGTCCTTAGCACACAAAAGCTGTTAAGAGATTTGCCTGAGCAAGACATGCAGGTTGAGTCCCCCTGACTGGACTACCCTGGCAGTGAAACTTCAGCTTCCCTCATTCCAAAAATCCATCTCCAGGAAACAAGAAACCAAAACTAGATCCAGTTTGCACCCAGCTTTCCCCCTCTCCCCCCTGCACTGCACAGGACATGCACAACAACTGCTTTTGTACTCCTCTGGCACCATCTACTTATTTAACCACTAAAGTTGGGAGTGCTTGTTTGTCAGTACTCCAAACACATCTGTGCAGGACATGCCAGCTGTCTGTGCAGAAAGCTGCTGGCATTCTGTAGTTTCTTTCCTTGCCCAGGAATAAGAACTGACCAGCTGGAAAACTGCTTCCACTTAAGAGAGGCTATTCTAAAATACGAAGGAAACAAACTTGTAATGCTGTCTCCCTCTCTTGTTTTGACTAACAAGGTAGCTTGAACAACTCCAATCCTCAGTGGTTCACTGTCATCCTTCAACTCAACGAGCCTCCTTAAGGCCCTGATGTTGCAAAGATTATGCAAACAAAGCAAACCCTCCTGGGCCCTCACACTGTAAAAGCTGCATGAGGATTAAAATTTGGCGTAAGGAAGGTGAATAATCCAGCACACTCTCTGCATTTTCGTACTTTATGCCAAATCAAATGCTGGGTATGCAGAGTGTTAGGCAGTAGGATAGCAATGCCATTCAGTTAGTGCCAAGAGAAAGTATGAGTGTTTACTGCTCTAAGCATCCCTGCCTTTCCAAAACACAGTTGTTCCTGTGCAATGTACAGTGCAGTTGAGCTAAAGTGTTTTACTTGCCAGAGATTAAGAACGAAATGAAGCATTTCTTAGTGCACTGTGCGTCAGCCAGCTCTGCAACTTTGTCCTGTTCCACATTACATGTTTTGGGTTTTTTTCCCTTCCCTCATACACAAGATCATCTGTAGCCTTTAGAAGGAGAAGCTCATGTCCTTGTTGTAGCCCAGTTTGTCCAGATTGGGAATGCAAGCATACTGGATCATTGGAGGAGGTCCACACATGAGGATCAGAACATCATCTTGAGGTGGAGGCAGGTGATCTCTTATCATCTCTTGGTTTACAAATCCTTGGCTGTAATCCCAATCTATTGGGGGAGGGGAAAAAAAAAAAAAAGTAGGAGAAGGGGAACAAGGAAAGGAGAAGACAGATGCAACACACTTTAGCATGAAGTGTGGGGCTTGGTGTTCTTTTAGTAACATCCTGAACTGTAGCATTTGTATACATTGCACTTGCATTAGCATCCTCGAGACAGTTAGACTAGGTGGGAAAACGCCCACCTCTGCTTAATAGATGCAGAACTGGTGTGTGGAGAAAACAAGGGCTGACTTGTACTAAAACCTGTTAAAAGCCCCAAGGAAGTTCGAAGCAGAGCTGTGAATGGAATGCGCATTCTTCTCAGCTCCAGCTCTGTGAAATACCATCCAGCCTCCTTACAAGTTTGCTCAGGGAATCTTGCTGATGAAGCTGTTCCTGGCTGGAACACTCAACAGTGCTCATCAGTCAATAGTAGGATTTAGGTTTAACCACTGCATTCCCAACCCTGGATGCAAAAAATCCAACCCAAGCCTTTGGGTGCGGTGAGACTGACACATTTTTCTCCCATAGGTTATCCCAAAATGTCCACGTTTGGTCTGTTTCCATATGTGGTAGTAGAAGTCTGCAGAATGATGGGGGAGGGGTGTCTAAGAAGGAACCTGATTACAACTGCTAAGATCAGTTCATAATTCACAAAGATGAAAAGAAGAGTGATCAGAAATTCCAGAACACTAATTCCAAGAAATGACATCGACAGCAACAGACTGTAGGGAGGGCAAAACCCTTCTCCCTTCCCCCACCTACTGGAGATGCATTCTTGGTCACAAGAGCAGAAGGCATGTGGCTTTTCCTGCTCTGCTCCCAGCTATCACTGAACAGGAATGTGAATCGATCTCCACATGAGGCAGACCAGCTCTATGGACACGGAAACTACTGAGCCATTTCACGAGGGCAGGAACTCTTTAGCCTTTATTTCCTTGACCATGCGCATTCGGCTAGCTCATCCGTTCACTTAGACTAGCCAACTCCATCACATTAGCTTTAAAACTGGGCTGCAGCAAGCTGGAACAGCCTTGTCCTTGAGAAACATTACTACAAAGGCAATTCCACTGCCTAGGAAGATCATCAGCTGCCATGAACTGTCATGAACTGACAGCTAGGTAGGAGTCTGCATTTAGTCACACCTGTTATTACAGTGCTTCTGACACTCCCACTGCAGCTGCCTTAATGCGTGCTCTGAACACCAGGAAGATAACATCTCCTGTGTGTCCATGGGGAAGGGGAAAGGAAAGTCACTTTCCAGAGTACATAATGGTAACTATTCAGGTGTAGTCATGGGAGGAACACTGCACCACCCATTCACCTGAGGGAGCTTTGGAAATGCTGCCTGACTGCAGCTAAGCCTTTCCACACATCACCGTGTGGAGGATGATGCCACTGGATGCATTCAGATAGGATTAATTAGGAAAGGAAAGAGCTCAGAGAGATGCATGTGACACAGCATCTCTGTCTCCTAACTTGATTTTCAGTGGAAGCAGCATGTTAGAGCTTACTTTCAGGTGCTCTGTCCAGTGTGTACCAGCACTTGAAGCGACGGGAATGCTGAACCTGGAGCTCCTCTAGCTCAGAACGTAACAGGATATCCTTCTCAGTCTGCAGGTAAGAGAAACAATGATTATGCTCTGCATTTGAATGCAGCCCTCAGATCATCACAGCATTAGCATGGCCCCATTGAGATGGAACAGATTATTTAACTCCCATTTTACAGGCGGAGGAGAGAAGATACAAATTATTTCTGTAATACCCTGTGGTGGAGCCACAGCTGGGAAGGAACATCAACCAGGACAGGAGCTGAAGCAGCTAATGGGCATTTGATAGCATACTGATATCATGCCTGCTGTATAAGGGAAGGGCTGGCTGGGCCTTGGAGTTCAGTATAGGTGGTTTTCCTTAGTATGTTCACCATGCTGATGCATTTGCATTTCCTGGTCATGCTGTATAAATCCTGATGTACCCTATGTGCTCCCTGTGCTGATTTTCATCACTTCAGGGAAACAGAACTATTATGTCGCTGCACTGGCTACTATCTAATTATGGTATAAGTATTCCATTGCTCACTCAAGTTAAGCTGGTATTTGTATGCAGAGTCATGATTTATTAGGGATCTCACCCAGCTGATAGGACCCAACAGAAGAAAACACTTTTTCATCTTTCAAGGATTCTGAATATCCTTGGGACACCCAGAACAGCCTACCTTTGGTGCTCTGCCTCCTAAATGTGTCTCAGGTCTTGTCCAGACCAGCACAAATATTTCCCAAGAATAGCACCTAGGGATCTGCCCTGAGGCTGGATAATTATGAGTGGCAGGGTATGTGGGAGAGTCTTAAGAAAGTGCAAAGGCCAGTGGTCACCGCCAGTGGTTTGGAATTTCACCCCTGAGTAAGTCCAAGATCCTGACAAGCTGCTGAAATGTTTGGAAAAAGTCTGTTGTTAGCCTGGAAATTCCCAAGAGACAGAAATGACTGTGATGGATTGGGGCCTGCCCCACGCCTATCAAGCCCTTCTCGTTGCTGTTCAGAGCACAGAGGAGAAAGAGAAGGTCTCTGGACCTACAGGCAGACCAGTGGGCACCGTGGCTACTCAGACCCCAAGAGCAGACATAGCAGCTGCAGCGGAGAACCAGCCTGTGCCAGTTGCAGTCACCCCTGTACAGAAAATGAAACATACACAACAATCAGTTTGTTTCACAAAGGAAGAAGATGAATCTGGGACACCAGGGGACCAAGAATCAGAGACACCATGGGAGCAAGAGGAAGAGTCAGAGGTAATTGCTTGGTCTTTATCCCTGGGCAAGCTTTTAGCCCCCATCCAGGCAAGCCCATTATCACCTGGCTGCTCTGATCCTGAGATAATAGCATCAGTGGTTTGGAAGTAGAGGGCAAGGACGCCATGAAGTTGGGACCACTGTCTAGGGCAGGAATGATTGACAAGAAGGTCACTGGAAAACAGGCACAAACCCTTAGCCACTGCAGGTGACTTGTATCATTTATGAAAGACAGGTGTCCTTTTAAGGAAGCTATTATGTGTCACCCAAGGAAGTGGGCCACCATGAAGAAAGGCATCCACTACCTGTGCTGTAGCAGCTGTGCTGGAGATGATCTATAATAGTATGAATGATGAGCAGCTGCCTACAGAGCCAGCTGAAATTGTACCTACAGCAGCCCTGCAAGGAGGTTTGTGGCATGCACCACCATTGTATGCCAACTCACTGGCAATAATATCCTGGAAAGGTAGCCAAGGACACACAGGGGATGAAATGGCCAGACTGCTCCAGCAGTATGAGGGGAGTCTCTCTTCCTCTCTATGGACCTGTGGTTCAGCTGTGGAGGAACTGTCCCTGGAGCTCCATCAATTCAAAGAATACAGGCCTCACTCCCCACCTCTGTGGTCCTGTATTTCAGCCATTAGGAGCAGGTGCTCCCTGTCCAAGAGAGAATCTGGGAGATAACACACCACAGAGGAGGCTGTGGATTTACTTACATAACCATAGGGAGGACGTGAGGAAGTGGGACAGAAGATCCACTTCAGTCCTGGGTGCACAAGGCTGAGAGTTACAGGGAGAAAGGGTCAAAAAGGAAATTCCCCCAAGAACGTCACCAAGAGCAGCCGAACTGGTACTGCTTCTGATCCTCTCAAAGGGACTTCCAAGACATTTTTGCAAGATACAAGTGGATTCCTATCAGGATTAGAAGGGTTCTGCCTTCAGCCAAATGGACTGTGTGGACCTAATGGGCTGGCACATCAGACCCACAGGAGTATAAGGCTTTAGTAGATACTGGCACACAGTGTACTGTGATGCCAGCAAGCTAGGAGGGAGTGGAACCCATCTGTATTTCTGCTGTGACAGGGGATCCCAGCAGCTGAGTGTGTTAGAAGCTGAGGTGAGCTTAACTGGGAATGAATGGCACCAACACCCCATTGTGACTGGCCCAATGGTCCCATTTATTCTTGGCAGAAATTACCTTAGAAGAGGATGTTTCAAGGATCCAAAAGGACACCAGTAGGCCTTTGATATAGCTGCCTTAGAGACAGAGCAAGGTGAACAGCTGTCCACTTTGTCCAGTCTCTCAGGGGACCCTTCTGTGGTGGGGCTGCTAAACACTAGAGATCAGCAGGTGCCAGTGGCTGCCACAACGCCGTGCTGGTGGCAGTATTGCTGCAGCTGAGATTCCCTGACCCCTGTTCATGAACTGGTTTGACAACTGGAGAGCCAAGGGGTGATCAGTAAAATTCACCTTTCAGTGGCCCCGTATGACCACTGCAGATGACTGATAGTGAGTGAAGACTGACAGTAGACCACCATGCCCTGAATAAGCTACAGCAGCAATGAGTACTGCCGTGTCAGACACATTGGAGCTTCAGTACCAGCTGGAGTCCAAGGCAGCCAAGTGGTGTGCCACAACTGACATCGTTGATGTGTTCTTTTCTGCTCCTGTAGCACCAGAGTGCAGGCCACAGTTTGCCTTTACTTGGAAATGTGTCCCCGATGTCTGGAATCAACAGCCCCAGAGATGTAAACCTAGCCCCCCCCATTTGTCATGGACTGGCACTGGAACAGGGCGGGCAGGAAGGGGTGAGGGTACAGTTGTGCGAGTAGCTATGTGTGAACTCAGCTGCTGGTTGAGTCCAAACCATAACACAGAGAGCTAATAAACAGGTTTGTAACTGCCCTAACTCCTGACCATGCGATGCCTTCCCTCTTAAAAAATTACACCAAAGCAAAACCTGTATCAAAAGACAAAATCTTCACTTGCTTGGGAAATTGGTGGTACCATCAGAGGAGCCAAGCCCTCTTCTAGCAGTCCTATTACAAAAGCAACGTTCATAAAAAAACTTCAAAAACAGATCTGACAAGTTGGAGAGCTGAACGAAGGCTAACCATATGAAGTTCAGTAAGGACAAGTGCAGGGTCCTGCATCTGGGGAAGAATAACAACAGGCACCGGTACAGGTCGGAGCTACCCTGCTGGAAAGCAGCTCCGTGGAGAAAGACCTTAGAGTGCTGGTGGACAGCAAGTTCTGCATGGGCCAGCAATGTGCCCTTGTGGCCAAGAGAGCCAACAGCATCCTGGGCTGCATCAGGAAAAGTGTGTCCAGCTGGACTAGGGAGGTTCTTTGCCCCCTCTACTCTGCCCTGGTGAGACCTGCAATACTGTGTCCAGTTTTGGGCTCCCCAGTTCAGGAGCAACAGGGACCTGCTGGAAAGAGTCCAGCAGAGAGCCACGAGGATGACTGAGAGACTTAAGCATCTCCCTATGGAAAGACTGAGAGCCCTGGGACTGTTTAGTCTGGAGAAGAGAAGGCTGAGAGGAGATCTGATCAATGTCTATAAATATCTGAGGGGTGGGTGTCAAGTGGAGGGGGCCAAGCTCTTTTCAGAGGTCAACAGCAAGGAGCAACAGCTACAAACTGGAACATGGAAGGTTTCACCTTAATATGAGGAAAGACTTCTTTACAGTGAGGGTGACAGCACTGGAATAGACTCTGAAGAGAAGCTGTGGAGTCTCCTTCTCTGGAGACTTTCAAAACCCTTCTGGATGCATTCCTGTGTGAACTACCTGAGGGGATCCTGCCTTGGCAGGGGGGTTGGACTCAATGATCTCTGAAGGCCCCTTCCAACCTCTAAGGTTCTGTGATTCTGTGAAAAAAAAACTAACCACAGTTGCAAACAAGCATCTCCCTTCTCTTCCACACTACGCCTTTCAGTCAGGAAAACAACAAGTTCTTCACCTTTGCCACTTCAAATTTCATCAGTGCTGCCACGCAGAGCACTGTGGATGTGGAACAAAGAACCAAAAGGGTATTGAATTCTGACTGGAACAACAAACATTACCCAAGTTCTGCTCCTCCCTCCCTGACGTAACATCACTGTAGGCCAAAAGGCGGCCTTATTCCCACAAAAGTAGCTGCAGTTTGGGAAGGAGGGAGAAGGGTAGAGACTAACATGGTGCTATCCTCTGGAGCTCTGAGGACACTGCTCTGTCTGTAACTGTGGGGCTAAGGCAGAATGTAACAGCTACTATTGCTGAGAAGATAGCTATTTCTGGATCTGCAGTTGCATGTGTTCCAGAAAAGCTGTTACTGGGTCTGACCAGAAGCACAGTACAAGCACACATCCATCTGTAATCCAACACAGCTATTTCAGGAGGATCAGAATAGAAGACCAGTGGAAAGTGTATTAAAAAAAGCCATTTAAAAACACTAAACCCCATCTAAGTCTAAAGGCTTTCCTGACTGGTATAAGTCACAAGGCTGCTTTATATTTGTGTAGTTATTTGGCACAAGGACTCTAAAGCCAAGCATGGATGTTGATACAGGCTGTTGCTAATACACAGGCAACTGTTCCCTGAGTCAACCTTGCAAAAAGCAGGATTTCTAGGTTGCTAAAGCAGCTCAGGCTCTGTATTAGTCATTCTGAATTACTCACAGCAAATCCAGGCCCTCCTGCCTTGATAGCAGCTGCACTTTATGCCAGTTCCTAGGGCTGCAGCAGCCAGCACTAGAGGGCACTGGCAGAGGTCTTAAGGAATTCTTGCTGTAATAAAGCAGCAGGAAAGTGTGTTTGTTGCCACCTGGATCATAGCTTCTTCGCAGAAAAATCTAGGTTTATAATTTAGATATGGTGCGAAGGAAATGAGGGCACAATGAGTATCAAAGAAAAACGACAGAGAAGAGTCTAAAGCTAAAAAACACAGATGTGAAGTGAGATTCACCACAAATAATGACTCATAATACAGGAACAAGCATGCATTACGATGGAGAAATTTAAACACAAAAACAGAAGAACATCAAGCAAAAAATTTTTGCCTGCTGGGACAAGGTGACACACTCAGTTGAGGCAAAGCAAGTGGTGGACATTGTCTATCTGGATCTCTCCAAGGCTTGCCACAGAGCCTCCCAGAGCCTCCTCCTTGAGAAACTGACACCTATGACCCAGACTACTGGTTTGTGGGGTGGGTGGGGAACTGGCAGACAGGTCCTACCCAGAGGGTGCTAATAAAGAGCTCTTCCTCAGACTGGCACTAGTGGGGTCTCCCAAGGATCAATATTGGGCCCAATGCTGTTTAGTATCTCAGTAGTCATTTGGATATTGGAATTAAGAGCATCCTGATGAAGTTCACTGACAAGACAAAACTAGAGTGGAGAAGTTGAAACCCCAGAAGGGAGAGCCATCCTCCAGGAAGACCTCCACAGGCTGGTTGAGTGGGCAAGCAGGAACTAGATGAAGTTCAGCGAGGCCAAGTGTAAGGCCTTGCAACAGGGAACACAACCCAGAAATGCAGCTCAGGTTGGGAGCCACCTGGCTTGAGAGCAGCACTGGAGAGAGGGACCTGGGGGTGCTGGCGGGCAAAAGGCTCACCATGAGTGAGCAGTGTGCTGCAGTGGCAAAGAAAGCCAACAGGATGCTGATTGCAGTCATAAGGGTATCACAAGCAGAGATAAAGATGTCATTGTCCCACTCTACTCAGCACAGGTCAGGCTGCACCTTGAGCACTGTGTGCAGTTTTGGTCCCCACTACACGAGAAGGATGCTGACAGGCTGGAAAGGGTCCAGAGAAGGGCCACAAGAACAGTAGGAGGACTGGAAGCCCTGGCATATGAAGGCAGGCTCACAGACCTGGGTTTGTTCAGCCTTGAGAAGAGAAGGCTTAGGGGAGACCTCGTAACCATGTACAAGTACATAAAGGGTGGCTGTCATGAGGAGGGAGACTCCCTTTGTACAAAGAGTGCCATGGTAAAAACAAGAGGTAAAGGGCACAAGTTGCTGCTGGGGAGATTCAGACTGGATGCCAGAAAAAATGTTTCACCATTCAAACTATTAGACTCCCAAGGGAGGTGGTGGGTTCCCCTGCATTAGACAGTTTCAAGGCCCAGCCTGACAGGGTGCAGAGCCAGCTCATTTAAACTGTATTCTTATCCTGAAGGGTTGACTGGATGATCCTTGAGGCCCCTTCCAACCTGGTATTCTATGAATTCTCTGAAAAAAAAATTAAAAATCACAGATCCATAGCTGAGGGTGCTGCTGGAGACCACTGTTAATTTTAGTCTTGCCTCAGGTGTTCTCAAATGGAAAGATTCCACATACAAACCCTGCTGTGAAGCTGGGGAGTTACAACTGCCAAAAGAGACAGATGTCCCCCTCTTCCATGTTTCCACTAAGAAAAGACAGCTTTGAAAGTCTGCCTGAAACATTGAAGAATTCAGAGTTTTCAAACATTCATAAACTGGATTAGAAGCAGAGCAATGTGACACAGGAAAGCAAAAGCATTGGCTGGGAGGAAAGACTGATTTCTATAGTAACAGTGAAAGCTCAATTCATCATAGTCCTTTTATACAGGAAGTTCTCAACATTTCAGTTTGCTCTTCCTCTCAGGATTGGTACTTCTGTACCAAGCTTTCTCACCAAGAACTCAGTTTGCCAAGTGGAGTTCTTCCAGTTGAATAAAACTTGATATAAACATAAAAATTACCTGATTAGCAAACAGAAGCTGACAAACGGTAGGATCATCTTTGTCTTTCATGATTGCTCGAATGATCTGCAGCATTGGTGTTATCCCTGAAAGAGAAAGGCAGGTCAATGATCCAAGAACAGAAAACAGCAAGTCTAAGTGAGAGGAAATATGAACAAATACAAGCTGTCAGAAAGCAAGGATGAATCTTTGTATATACATACCAGTCCCACCTGCAATCATCCCCACATACTTTGCTTTCTTAATGATCGGTTCAGCTTTCTTCTCAGGTCGAATAGCAAACTCGCCTGAAGAAAGAGAGATTGAAAACACTGAAGAAAGCAAGCAGGAAAAATGCCTGTGATCCCTTCCCAGCACACTCAGACAGCTGACTTTTGTTTCAGCCCTGTCACCCTTCCCCCTCCATAAAGCAAGAAACAGATAAAAGCCACTGATTAAACCCTGAAAGATAATCTCTGGAAAACTACATGTCTGAGTTTTGATGCTCAGAAAATTGCCAGAAGGTTTTTGTGACATGTTTGTGGCTTCATTAGCCCAAGTGAGATACCCTATATTGGCATAAAAATACTTCCTATTCATAAGGTTCATTTTCACTTGCAAGTCTAGTATTGGACAGTACAAATATCGAGTGTTTTTATCAGTGTGTAAATTAACTATGTCCATGAAAGCAGGGAGGGAATTCCCTTCTTTGGGAATAGCATGAATAACAAATATTTCTACAGTCATGTAAAAATGCCCCTCAGGGTGGCTGTTGACTTAAGTAAGTCACTAGCAATTTCTTTTGTGCAGACATCCTAGCAAGAAAATAAAAGAACACTTGTGTCTAGAGGAAAAGGGCAAATATTGAGAGCACCAGCCCAAATAGAGTTGATAGCTAAGGCTCAGGTCATGTAGTATGTGTCATCAAAACATGACCACAGAGATTCTGCCCCTCCACTCTGCAGAGACTCCACCTGGAGTACTGCATCAAGCTCTGGAGACCTCAGCACAGGATCTTGGTGAAGCAGGTCCAGAAGAGGGCCACAAAAATGATAAGGGGAATGGAACACTGCTCCTATGAGGAAAAGTCTGAGAGTTGGGGTTGTTCAGCCTGGAGAAGAGAAGGCTCCAAGGCCTTATTGTAGCCTTCCAGTACTTAAAGGGGTCTTATAAGAAAGATGAGGAAAGACTTTTCAGGAGGGTCTGCTGTGACAGGACAAGGCACAATGGTTTTAAACTAAAAGAGGGTAGATTCAAAACATATAAGAATTTTTTCTACAGTGAGGGTGGTGAAACACTGGGACAGTTTGCCCAGAGAGATGGTAGATTCCTGGAAACATTCAAGGTTTGGCTGGCTGGGGCTTTGAGTAACCTACTGAAGGTGTCCCTGCTAGCCACAGTGGAGTTTGACTAGATGGACCTTTAAAGGTCCCTTCCAACCCAAACTATTGCCTGATTATAAACAGACTTGAATCCATCTGGAAAAACTGTGTTGTTGTAACACCATTACTACTACTTTATGATGGCTTTTTCTGTGTTGTTCAGTTTCATCATCTGAGTCAGCCTTGCCTTTTCCATTGTAGACAAGTAGGCCACTTGGTCCTCTGAAGTCAATAGTATCCCCTATTTTCAGGCTGTCTAAATACTGAGACATCTTCCCTCCATCAGGAAACTTGGGATGGACACCTCTAAAATAGATCTGTTAAAAACAACAATGAAGCAATCAATCTTACAGCTAAGAGGTGAACGTTTGCCCTTCAAACATTCAAGCACCCATACTCCTTATCCAAAGGGATACATTTCTTATACATAAAGAAATACTATCAATGAAGATTTCACTGACAAAAAAAGAGCAGCACTGAGTTATCTAAAAAAAAAAGATTAAAATNAAAGACTTTTCAGGAGGGTCTGCTGTGACAGGACAAGGCACAATGGTTTTAAACTAAAAGAGGGTAGATTCAAAACATATAAGAATTTTTTCTACAGTGAGGGTGGTGAAACACTGGGACAGTTTGCCCAGAGAGATGGTAGATTCCTGGAAACATTCAAGGTTTGGCTGGCTGGGGCTTTGAGTAACCTACTGAAGGTGTCCCTGCTAGCCACAGTGGAGTTTGACTAGATGGACCTTTAAAGGTCCCTTCCAACCCAAACTATTGCCTGATTATAAACAGACTTGAATCCATCTGGAAAAACTGTGTTGTTGTAACACCATTACTACTACTTTATGATGGCTTTTTCTGTGTTGTTCAGTTTCATCATCTGAGTCAGCCTTGCCTTTTCCATTGTAGACAAGTAGGCCACTTGGTCCTCTGAAGTCAATAGTATCCCCTATTTTCAGGCTGTCTAAATACTGAGACATCTTCCCTCCATCAGGAAACTTGGGATGGACACCTCTAAAATAGATCTGTTAAAAACAACAATGAAGCAATCAATCTTACAGCTAAGAGGTGAACGTTTGCCCTTCAAACATTCAAGCACCCATACTCCTTATCCAAAGGGATACATTTCTTATACATAAAGAAATACTATCAATGAAGATTTCACTGACAAAAAAAGAGCAGCACTGAGTTATCTAAAAAAAAAAGATTAAAATGTCACTCTTGCCCCAATTTTCATCAGATTGGACAGAGACTGGCAATTTCAATGTTGTATTTCTGTGATATTTACACCCAAGTTCAAAAGTGGGGGGGGAAGAAAAAAAAAGAAACACCACCATGATTTCAAATAGAAAAACTTTTGAGAAAGATCCCTGACAGCTTAGTTGCCAAAAGAATAATCCTTCTTGCGATGCCAGCTGTTTACACTTCGAAGTTAGACTAACTAAAAAAGCAGATACCCAACTAATTGGAATATTCAGTTGCCCACCAGGAGGTATCAGTGTCTGCAGTTACACTGGGTGTCTTGTTTTAAATCACTTGGGTGTGGAAGAGTTCAAGCTGAACCTAGCTACACTTTTACAGGAACAGCATCATCTGCAGGCATGGAGAGCCACACTGGGAAGAAGGAATCTTGGGAAATATATGAGTCAAAGATTTACATTTTTTCCATGTCATGCAATGCCATGTTTACAAACATAAGTAGGTAGTGCAGGGCAAAGTCACATCTAGTTTCACAGTAAATGAGTAAATGTTAATAGTTGTAAAGAAGAAATAAAAAATTAAGAGCAGCATCAACTGCACCAACTGCAAACCACAATTTTGCCAATTAAATCAAGTCATTCACACTGGATCACTAATGACAACAATCACCCCTCCTAATGATCATAATGACCACATTACATTATCTTCTGAAGCAGCTGACAGTTCAGGCAAGATTAATTCCTTACTTTACAGGGATTTTAAAAAGCATATTAATGTCTGCAATTTTACACAGATTCTGGAAAGCTGCAGTATGCAAAACCAGAAAAATAAGGCAGCATCTCCTAAGACACACTCAATAAGGAATGCTTGCACAATGCCATAGGGATTGTAGGTAACTGCACATCACTTGTTACAATAGTGGAAGTCCAAAGGTGGGCTGAGAAGCTGCCCAACCTGGTAGAAGTGTGATGTTCTCACCTTGACAACCAGATCCACAAAGCCCTTGTCACTGTCACTGGAAACTGGAGTGTAAGGTCTAACAACCAGAGCTCCATTGATCCGTGCAGACAGGTAAATATGCTGTCCTGTTGCCAGGGAGAAAAAAAAAAAGCTGGCTGATTTCAAAAGACTTTTTTTCTTTCAGTGGATGTACCAAATTGACATGGACTGCAAACGCAGCCTCCAAAGTTCTTCTACCTACCTTGTTTTGGAGCATCCCTTTTTCCCCCCTCCTCTCATTTTCCTGACTCTGCATCTTGCCAGAGTTTTTAACCATACATAGAATCTACCTGGAAAGGCAGCCAACTCTGCTGCTAATTTTATGTGTCAATCTTATCTGTTCTGACAGCTTCCTACATTTACATTCACCAAAACTCTAACTGTGAGACCCTGCAAGAGATCGTAAGTATGTATGTAAAAAAGACACAGGTGAGGATCATTGTCAAGTGCTGTTCACACTCCTTCATTCAGATGTTAGTCATAAACTGTTGCAACTGAGTTTAACTCTCCTTAGTTTAACCTCAGATCTCTCAGGAGGTCTTCTAGCTGCCATTGCTATGGCTGCCTAGATATACAGCACTTCTGCTGGGTCTCAGGAGTTGTACAAACCCAAAAGAGGAGCTCCACCCAAAGGGAACACATTCCTTTTGCTCGTACTTGTTACAGCGTTTATCTCACCCTGACAGGACACGAGCTGGCAGCCTCTGCCTGAGGCCACAGACGATCCCACTCCCCCTCACAGCCAATCATGGTTTCTCATATAGTTCTCCAGATAGCAGTAAAATCTAAATGCTAGTGTTGGACTAAATATGTAGAGTGCACACCAGTATCTGCCCCAAGGCTGCCAACTCTGCTGCTCCCAGCTGCTTTTACCACCCTCACCAGCTATCAGATCTCTGCTTCTCTAGTCTTGCCCAGAACACCACTCCCTCAGTCACCCCACAGATTACTCCATGCAGAGCACTTTCAGGTGCACGATTATTCTGCTCCCAAGGTATTGCAGGACACACTTTTCTCAGGCTGTGCTGAAACAACTGGCTGATTTGCCCAGATCTTACTAAAACACTAGAGGAAGCTGTGACCAAATTCAACCCAGACTGTTTCCTTCTGTTAGAGTGTAGGACAAGAGCAATTACAGAGGTAAGAGTTCACCCTTCAATGTTCATTATAGGCAAGGGAAGGAAATCACCTTGATCCTCTTAAGCAGGCATGAGGGCAAAGAGAATATGCTATCCCAAATGAGGGAATCCAAACACTACGGAGTGTAACGCTGGAAAGGTGCTGAGGACTACTGCAAAGCACCTAATCTACAGATCACTGCAAACAGTTGTTAAAGCAGAAGTGACAATTAATGGTCTTTATATAAGCAAAAGGAAACAAATTGCAGAGTTAGCATGGAAAGCAGCGCACCACGTGGTGAGACCCAAGGAAACATCCACCTCATGGTGATTAAGAAGTTCCATGAGTTTGGATACAAACTCAGAAGTGAGCAGATCATCTGGTAAACTGTGTGTGTTAGAGCGGAAGCAGCTGAGAGCCCTGCCTCAGGGGATGGAAAGGTACCACAAAGATCAAGCACCATGAGAATAACATACACTGGAAAGTTGAGACTGGAAAAATACAAACAAAGAGCAGTGTTTGTTTCTGCTGTCTTCACAGAAAGAAGACGGGATACAAGATTTCTGACTCTGCAGATGACTCACAGCATGAATATCTCACAAAGCCTTAAATACCAGCACAAGCCATGTGGAAAGTATTCAAAATTCAACAGCTAAAAATGTAGGGGAAAAAAAACCCCAATCCCCTCAAAATCTCTGTACTTAACGACGGTTGTGTTCTCAGTAACAAAAGACAGAACATACCTACAGGGAGACCCAGAACATGCTCTGTGGAAGGGAGAGCAAATCGGAACTTTCTTGTGTCATGGCTAACTTCCTGAAAGAGAGAATAAAAAGAACAATCAGCTATGTTGTTGGGATTTAACACTTGTGATTTCACTTCTAAAACCAATATGCTAGACTGGCTTCCTGCAGGATTAAGCATTTAGGAGAGAGAAGCACCCTAACTAAATATTTTGCATAATGAACTCCCCCAGCATGGCAATCCTGACACTTCTCATTCAAACTCCTCCCAGACTTGACTTCATCTCAAAATAATTTAAAAAGCAATATAGAACTAAAAATAGAACTAAAACAGATGAATGTGAACACTGTTTTCATGTGCATTTAAATGCGAACAGCGAAATTTAATAAGATAATTATATGCAAATTAAGAGTAAATATTAACTTCAGATTAAGACTAAACATTAACTTTCTAAACAGTGTGAGCATTTACATGGCCTCCTGTGACAAGCCACGAGACAAAAAAGAAAAAAAAAAAAAAAAAAATCAATCACTTCTTCAATTCTCATTTATAGAAATACACGAGGAGTTAAAGGCCAGAAAAAATAATTTCTAAAATTAATTCTGACTTCTAAAAATCAGAAGAATTAACTATTTCAACATAGAACATGATTTCAGAAGATACTAGTGGATGTCCAGAAGATTAGGAAGTAGCAACGTGCTTCCCTTTACTATGCCAGGAGCCTTAAAAATATTTTCCCTATGAAAACTTAAGTAACCTTTAATTAAAATTTAAAAGAGCACTCTAATTTAGGTAAGAACTTCATCATAAAATTATAATAATTTATGCAGACCTCTGGCCACCAGCACGCATTTGTGTCTCAAGTTGCAAGTGCTGAGGTATTTTCCACACTGGCCACTGCAAATGCAAAGCTGGAGAACAGACTCCCAATACAAAGCTAGAGAACAGTTCTTTCAGGCTGGTTCTTTGCTGAAGCCACGGAAATGCAACAAACACATTGCTTACCATTATGAAAAAAACAGCCCTGAGAGTTAGGGCAGTTTTTTCCCTAAGCTAAACACTAGGAAGCAGCCTTGTGACCCCTATTTCTCCATTCAGCAGACAGGAGTATGGCATACTTAGTGTGAGCATATGTTAACATTTCAGCTGGAGAGTAAAAAGCCAATGCAAGAGAGACCTCTCTGCTCCCAACAGCTCAACAAAACTGTACATTTGATTTCTGGCTTTCATACACAAAAATCTAAGATGCGTTAAGAGAATACATATAAAACAAACTAGGCATTTTCTGGACCAGTGCTTTTCACACTTCAAATGCCTAAAAACTGTTTCTACTAACTGTGGACATTTCACATACATATGTTGCTTCACGGCAGCCCAGTACACATGACCACTTTTCCATTGCAATCACTGACCCATTTCCGTTAGCTGTGAAATTGGTCAAGTGCAACTTCCCTTCCTGGTTGAGATTCTTTTGCTCCTTTGCTTTCGGGTCAAGCTTCTTGCTCCTGTGCCTGGGCCACAGTCCAGGAAGAAATTTTTCACTACGAGAGTAGCAAGGCTCTGGAATGGATTGTCCAGAGAGGTTGTGGATGCCCCTTCCCTGGAGATGTTCAAGGCCAGGATGGCTGGGGGCTTGAGTAACCTGGTCTAGTTGAGAGGTGTCCTGGCCCATAGCAGGGAGGTTGGATTAGACGATCTCTAAGGTCTCTTCCAGCCTAAGCTGTTCTATGCTTTCTCCAAGACCATACTCTCAACTACATCATCAAAATATGTCAGGTTAAAAATTAAAAATTCCCAACTACTTCCAAAACAGGGAGTTTATTTGGGTTTTTTTTGTTTTGCTTTTTTTAAAAACACAAATCATTTTGGTGCCCTGCTGGTGAGAGTACCAACAGCTTCACAGTCACAAAAAGGGAATGCTAAACACCAATGTGGGAACATTATAAACTTTAAAAATATGAGGGTTTTTAGCTAGGCTGGGCAAGCAAAAGGTAAGACTACAAGGTAAAAAGACTACAAGATAAAAACAGCATACTCTAACTCCTCTTGCAACAAAGGTAATCCCTAGCCAACCACAGATGTCTTGAGTCATATCCATAACTGCACTAAGACCCATGGTTCTCCTACCAAGTTACAATGTTTTTGTGTAATGATAGGTGGGTTTAGATTAAAGTTCTCATCTACTTCAGATTTAATAGCTTGTAAAACACAAACTGAAGCATGTCAGAAAGACTGAGTAATTTAATCTTTCCTAGGCAGGTAATGTTGAGAAGCTTAGTACCAAAGCTCACACTGTTTGCACCACACTTGCAGCAGGGCATCAGAAGCTACTAGCACTTACCACACCAATTTATTGTTTTCAAAATTAACTTCTGATTACAGACATGGATTTCCCACTTAGGAAAACAAAAAAAATAAAATCACAAATATTCATCGATCAGTCTCCATTGAAAAAGGTACCACACGTAGCATCAATTGACCTGGTTATGTAAGAGCTTCTTTCTTCATCCCAAGATTTTTAAAAAAGCGTATAAAAAGTAAGAAAAGATGAGGCAAAAAAAATAGATAAATCACTGTTTAGCCAAAAAAAAGAAATTAACTGTGAATTCTGTTGCAAACTGCTACAGCAGAACTGGACACAAGCAGTGGCATCTTGGGCTGCAACAAAAGATGTGTGCCCAGTAGATTGAGTGAGACAATTCCACCATTCTACTCTGCTCTGGTGAGACCTCACTTGGAGTACTGCATCCAGGTCTGGAGCCCTCAATACAGGAAAGACATGGACCTGATGGATCAGATCCAGAGGAGGGCCACAAAACTGACCAGGGGGTTAGAGCACCTCTGCTATGAGGACAGGCTGAGGGAGCTTGGGTTGCTCAGCCTAGAGAAAAGAAGGCTCCCAGGAGACCTAACGGCAACCTTGCGGTACCTGAAGGAGGCCTACAAGGATGGAGCTGCAACATTACCCAAGATGTAAGAAGCTATGAAGTGTTTCACAGCATCCGTGGAGAGGTAATGCTCATCCCTGTACATACCTCCTTATCGATCAGCCTCAGTGCATACTTGACTTCAGGATCCTTCAGAGTAATCGCAGGACTTGAGCCCCAGAAAAGCCTCAGGATGGTGTTGTAGATTAGCCATATCGGGTATGTCACAACCCGACCCAACTGCAGCAATACAGAAAGTGTTAGACATGTGACTGTAACAAGAGAAAGTAATTTTGGTGGGAAGAAGCATGATGGTAGCATGACATAACAATCTCATCACCAAAAAAAAAAAAAAAAAGTGTACCAATACAAGCAGGAAGAGGAAGGATTAAAAAAATACCATCCAGTGTAACTCTCGAATTTGTGAATACTTGGTGTTACCACTTGGCTTATCAGCAGAGGGTTGCCAAACTTGGCAGCTCAACATAAGCAAGGCTGCCACAGGTCTATGTCTCCAGGTCCAACCATTAGTGAGGCTGAGCACAGATGTCCAGCAGGCAAGCATGTGGACACACATGCACAACACATAATGTATGCATGACTGGCCACACTGATCATCACAGACAGATCCTCACAAAACCAGCACTGATGGCCTCATTCTGTTCCCTTCCCCAGCCAGCCAGGATGAAGGTTCATTACTGGAAAACACATATACAGGCCTGCATACAAGGTGGATCCACTAGTAGATGGCTTAGTCTTTGCAGCATTTGTCCCCAGTGTCCCTAGCTGCAGGCATCTATCTGGACTCACAAGCCAGTTGCTGTTGCATGGATCCCTTCACACACCATCAAATGTGCTGTGGACCCCCAACAACTGGAGGTCTCACACTTGACTACAGATCCCAAGCTCTCTCTGGCAACTGACCAGGATCACCAGCCCCTCCAGCAGCCAGTGCCTCAAGGATGCAGACAAACCTACCTCACAGGCCACCTCACCTACTGGCTGGCTAGTCCACCTTGAACTTTGCTCACTGTCACATGTTCGTGCTGGGTGCTAGTGCCACAGACACACAGGCCCTCCAACCTGCAGTCTGGTTCCAGGTGCTGGCAAGCAGACCTTCAGGCAGATGTGTACACAGAACAGCATTCCCCCCAGGATAACAGCTATGGAGTTTAACACAGACATGGGACAAACTAGGCTGACTGTTTGTAGTACAGTCACATAAGGGTAGAGAGCAGGCCTGTTTACACAGGGTCAGACCTTTTTATCTCTGTCATTTTATGTTGTGGAGAACATAACATGTTCTCCACATTTGTTGCTCCCAAATGGCCTCCATCCTTGCTTTTGGTTGCTCCCCAAAACATCCCAGAGTCCCTCACTCAGCCCCTGCATCCCATGCCTCCCCAGGCCAGCCTCTCACTGATGCATGCAGATAGCTGTTATACCTGGCGCACAGGGCAAAGGCTCCCTGGACAGACCCAGGCCTCATTTCTCTGAGTGGATTATTGGGACTCCCTCACCTGCCAATGTCTCTGCCTGCTCCTCTGTGTGCATGTGTGTGGAGATAAGCCTTCACAAGTTGGCTGGTCTTTGTGATGGGCCTGGAAGTAGTCTGGTCTGGATATTCCCCAGGTTCCCTACCCACTACTGTTCCTCAATGCTCCTTGCTGAACACATGTGCAAGACATGTTCCTCAACCACACCAGTTAATGTTCACCACTGCTTCAGACCTTTGATATTACTGCACCTGGAAGCAGATGGAGACACCATCATGCCACTGCTACTGGCACAAGCTTCGCCTGTAGGCTGAAGCCCTCCAAGACAGAAACAGCTAATGCCCCTGCAACATACCATCCTCTCCATCCCCAGCACCATAGGCTACTGATGTGGGTTTGGGAGTTACCCACCCCCCCCACTTTGTGAAATGACCCAGGCTAAAACTCAGTCGGCTGGAAGTTTAGATGAAGCTCTATTTACAGCTCAGCACAATGTACAAGCAGATATATACACTATATACAGGAATATTTACAGAAATACACAAAGGTAATACAGAAACACAACACCCCTCCCAGAAATCAGAGACCCCAGGAGGGGCTCCCAACCACCCTTCCACCTTCTCCTCACCCCTATACCTTACCCCAAGGTTTTGAGGATTGGCCAGAGGAGGAGTTAGAAGAAAAGTGATTAGTAAAATTAATTTGTCAGAGAGGAAAAGCCAGAGGTTGCTAACAGCCCCAGACACTGTGCCCCAGAGAGTGCCACCAGCCCGACCAAGACTGCGACAAGCCCGACTGTCTTATCTAATGTTTATGTTCTTAGTTTTATCCGTGTCAGCAAGCCTATCAGTGAAGTAGACATCACCACTGTTTCCTTTTCACAGCCTATAATATAATTTTCTCTATTAAAATATTCCAATTAGCCTTAAACCAGCACAGCTACCTACCCTGGAGAGACCAAGTGGCCACACCAGCCCAGAAAAGCACAGAAGATACCATGCTCTTCCAACTATAGCTGTGCAGACAATACTGAAGGAAGTGGTCACCTTCCTGGTCCAGTGCAATATGCCTCAGACACATGGTAGGTGTCTAGGGCTGAAGACAGGTCACCTGCAGGGCACAAATGCACAACTTGTCCAGATTGTCCTCAGCTAGAGACCTGTGCTTTCATCTCTAATGCCTGTTCCCAGCAACAGTCCTGTTCAGTAAAATTAGGTAAGCACTACAACAGCCTATGATGTCACTTGTGTAGGCAGACTTGGTCCTAACTTAAGAGAATAAACTGGAGAACTTATAAAGATCCTCTAATTTGTTCCTTAATTTAACAGAGGAGAGAGAAAAATCACCACTGTAGGGAAAAAAAATTCCATGAGATTGCATAAAATGCACTTTGGAATAGGTAAATTCCTGCTGGGTTAGCTTTCACTTTCATTTACTTTTAAAGGGACCTGCATCACTGCCCAATCTTTTACCAGCACATTATATCAAGAGTTCTACATTATTATTACTAAAATCGTGGCAACTGCAAAAAAAAAAAAAAAATCTTTTAAAGGACAGCACAAACTCTCTCTTCTTAAAATGCTTTAAAATGCTGCTGTACAACATTTAAAATACATAAATAATGGATATAACCTGAAGGCACATCATGCCATATATGCACAAACACTGTACTTTTCACTTTTATTTGGAACTATTGGAATAGCTCCACACAGCTTGTTTCTGAAGATTAAGTTTACAGGAATGTTATTACTTATTTCCTGAAGATCTACCAGGTTACTGCTGCTCCAGGGAGAACTGAGTCACCAAAAAAAAAAAAAAAAAAAAAAAAAAAAAGAGGGAGGGATGGGAGCTGACAGAGAAGCAAATGAACTCCAGAGCTCACATTGAAACAAGGAAACGACACCTGGTGGAGATTAGCAAGCTGAATTTGAAGCAGGTAATGTTTGAAATAAAACATTAGAGTGTCAAATATAGTTTCATTTTACAGATGTGGCTACCTAAAATGGACCAGCAAAACTGCAGATGAAAATGGGCTCAGTCCCAGCTCCAACACTAATGCATGCCCAACAACAGATGATCAGGCAGGCAGGATGAGAGTGGAGCTCAAAATAACCAGTTCTGCAATTCACCTTGTCCACCTGTGTACAGAGATAAATGTTTTATCTTTGCAAACGCGGTTTGGGTCATCAGATGTCAAACTAAAACTACCAGTTGTTCAAGCAATGAGGTGAACACATTCTTCCCCTAAATGTGCATAATAACTACTTTAAGAAATGCACCAGATCTGAGTCTCCTGGAACAGAATACAGAATTTTGACAAATGCTTTTAAGAAATTGCTAGCCTTGGGGAAGGCAATTCGCTAGTCATGGTCAACTAATGCAAAAACCTCATGTAACTTAGCCTGGAAAGAAACAGCACATCCACTAATTCGGACAGCTATTTTCTGCTGGAAGGCAGAAAAAAGGGAAAGAATTCAAGGCTGAATAATGACAAAAAGTTATCCTTGCTAAGAAATACATTCCCACAGAGTGTATCAAGATATTCACTTGTGCTGCAACCATGGAAGCTGCAGATAGAGCAGCAGGGTAAGCGACTGTTTGACTGTAAGGCCAGGAATCACTAAATGAAGACCCAGTGAGTCACCATTTCCAGCTGCACAAATCTTTTCTAACAGATCACAAAATAAGCAACTGACCAGGAATTTTTATTAAGGGAAACAGACCTCTGGGGGATAACAAAAATGGCCATGAGAAATAAAAGAGCCATAGCATTGAGACTCCCAGCCCCTTTCCACTACAGTGTGGTGAGCAAAACAGTAAAATGTGTCACATTATGGCAGGACACTCATCACCAAACTGGCCTAAAAACACATAAACCAAATGCAAGAAGAGTTTGTACCTTCAGCTCCATTTCCCCTTCACCCACTTCCTCATTCAAACCTTGTTTTTAAGTGATCTTAGTTAACATTCATCTCATCTGTGATGATCAGATCAAAGGACAGTCATTTCTTTACACCTGCAATTTCAGCACCTGCCTCATTCTGATCAAGCAACCTAAAAAGCAGCTATGCCCAAGCACGCATATGTTGCATCCACTTTCATCTTCCTCCTCTCACAAACCCAGAAACGCTTCGGTAGCTGAATCAGAGAAAAGAAACGGTGCCATGAGGCAGCTGTGGGAAAAGGGCAACGCTACAAATAACAGCACCACAAACTCGCGGCTCGGCAGAAGTTATTCTGAAAGAGCTCTCCCGCTTCAAACAGCAGCTGTCAGGCTGGTGGTTTTAAAGCCACCAGCATGGACACTGATAAACTATTCAGGGAACTGTGACAAGGGCACACGCCACAGCAGCCAACACAGACACCATTACCCCATGCACAAGAGGCGTGGGTGTCCACACTGGCACAGGTGTCCCAGCCCACGCCTGCCACAAAAGTCCCCAAAGCCACCGCATCGCTGCTGGGTGACATACGCAGCTCCCAACAGGAGCATCACTGTTTTCTGCCCCACACGATGGACACGGCAGGGGAGGCAGCAGGGGCCTCGGGCATCCTGTGACGCTGCCCAACGATCCCGGCTCTGCTCAGGTACCCACCAACTGCCGGCCTCGAGGCCCTTGGGGTAGTGGCCTCACCCATGGCCAGGCCTCGGGGCCTCAACTCGGAGCCTCAGCTTGCTCAAGGCCTTGGCTGGAAGAGTGTGGGAGGAAGAAGGCAAAATGCAACGCCGCAGCAGTCAAGCCCCCAACCATCCGCTGTCAGGAGCACGCCTTCCCGTCCCCTTCGCCCGCGGGGCTCAGCCGCCGCCGCCCGGAACGCACTCACCGTGCTGATCTGTGAACCCATCGCTGTCTCGGCCACAGGCGACAGCGCAGCGCCACCCACAACGTCACACCGCATCCCGCCAATTATCGCCGAGCCAGCCGCCCCCCGTGGTCACCATTGGCTGGCTCTCCCCCTTCCCGCCCGGCCGCGGGTCGGGGTCAGGCCGCCGTGCCCCTCACCCTGGGAAGTGGCGGCGGGATTCGATACTCACGTAGTGGTGCTGGGAGCGGGGTGAGAGAGGCGCTGCGGCCGTTGTTTCGGCTACCGTGCGCCGTAGCCGGTTGCTGTGGGGAACTAGGTGCTCGAGTACTGGGGCCCTCAGGCGGCACAACTGGAAATGGCTGCCGGGCGCGGCTGCTGGCGGGGCGGTACTTGCCAATGGCTGCAGAAAAGGCAGAGGAAGGCTTAGAAATTACGAAATAAAATAAAGTCTTCCAGTCGTGAGTCCACTGCTCCCTGTTGTGTGCTCACCTGCAGAGTCTGTGCCCACCAACGCAGAGCACACCCGAAAGTCAGTTGGATGGAGCCAGGCTCTTCTCGGTGGTGTCCAGTGAACAGGACAAAGGGCAATGAACACAAACTAACACAGGAGGTTCCACGGAAACGTAACGAACAAAATTCTACCATTTGAGGGTAGCAGAGCACTGAAACAGGCTGCCTAGAGAGACTGTGGAGTCGCCATCTCTGGAAGACATTCCAACCCCACCTGGATGTGTTCCTGTGGGATTTACTCCAGTGATCCTGCTCTAGCAGGGGGGTTGGACTAAATAATCTTCAGAGGCCCCTTTCAACCTCTGCCATTCTGCGATTTTTATTAAGTGCCACCACTTCTGTGCTCCTGCTCTTACTGTATGGTCACACCACACACATGATGCCCTTCTGTCCTTTATTAACTACAATGCTGGGGGGAAACAAGGGTAATAACATTACGGTAGTTTCCTAACCAAAAATTGAAGCCCTATTATCTTAGTTAATAAAGAGGATAAATTCATTGCTGTATCAAATAAACTTCTCAACCCTTAACTTTCCCCCCTTGTATACCTTTAAAGCTGCAATGTGCACATATCCCAAAGTAAGGAGAAGTGCCAAGGTGCCCGATGCTGGAATTTCCAGGCACTGGAGTACATACCTGCATATACCACCTGCCACCCTTTGCTTCCAGTTGTGCAGGTAAACTGCTGCCTTTGTGAAACAGTTGCTGATTATAAGTCCTCCTAATAGAATCATAGAATCAACCAGGTTGGAAGAGACCTCCAAGATGATCCAGTCCAACCTATCACCCAGCCCTATCCAATCAACTAGACCATGGCACTAAGTGCCCCATCCAGTTTTTCTTGAACACCTTCAGGGATGACGACTCCACCACCTCCCTGGGCAGCCCATTCCAATGACAATCACTCTCTCTGTGAAGAACTTCCTCCTAATATCCAGCCTATACCTGCCCTGGCACAGCTTGAGACTGTGTCTCCATGTTCTGTTGCTGGTTGCTTGGGAGAAGAACACTTGGCTACAAACTCCTTTCAGGTAGCTGTAGACAGCAATGAGGCCACCCCTGAGCCTCCTCTTCTCCAGGCTGCACACCCCCAGCTCCCTCAGCCTCCCCTCACAGGGCTGTGCTCCAGACCCCTCACCAGCTTTGTCGCCCTTCTCTGGACACCTTCCAGCACCTCAACATCTCTCTTGAATTGAGGGGCCCAGAACTGGACACAGTACTCAAAGTGTGGCCTGACCAGTGCTGAGTACAGGGGCAGAATAACCTCCCTTGTCTTATTGGCTACACTGTTCCTGATCCAGGCCAGGATGCCATTGGCTCTCCTGGCCACCTGGGCACACTGCTGGCTCATGTGCAGCTACTCTCTACCAGCACCCCCAGGTCCCTTTCTTCCTGGCTGCTCTCCAGCCACTCTGCCCCAGCCTGTAGCACTGCTTGGGATTGTTGTGGCCAAAATGTAGAACCCTGCACTTTGCCTTGTTAAATCTCATCCCATTGGCCTCTGCCCACCCATCCAGCCTGTCGAGGTCCCTCTGCAGGGCCCTCCTACCCTCCAACAGATTAACACCTGCTCCTAACTTGGTGTCATCTGCAAACTTACTGATGGACTGAATGCCCTGGTCCAGATCATCAATAAAGATATTGAACAGGATCGTGCCCAGCACTGATCCCTGGGGGACACCACTAGTCACTGCCTGCCAACTGGATGTGGCACCATTCACCACCAATATTTATGAGGTCCCAAACAGCAATTCCAGCTGTAAAGGGAGAAGCATATATTGTGGGCTTTTTTTCTCTCCCACCTATAATTTTCTTAATCTCAATTATCATCTTCCATTCTATTGTGAAATAATAACTGTATATAGAACAGCAAGATTAGAATGGCCTATCTCAGCCAAGGCTTTCAGACTTGAAGTGCTTGTTTCTAGTCCCCAAATTCATGCAATGCTCTAAAATCTGTTAACAATCCAAAAAACTCCAGAGGCAATGCCCGTGCGTCATATCTGAAGTTCATACAAGGATCTCAGGACTTTATCTAAAAACCCAGGTGAGAGAAGGTACCTCCCATAGACAGTGATGCCTGCAGTCACCTGCTCATTCATCTGCATGAGGGTAAGATGCTTTGCATAATCCAGTGGCTCAGTCTGCAGTGACAATAATAAAATTTCATTGGGGAACAGTGCTTCTAGTCCTGGACCTAGTCACTGCTTGTGGTGGTTTGGGAGTTACCTGCCTCCCCCACACTTTGTAAAATCACCCAGACTAGACTCAGCCAGCTGAAAGTTAAGCACTGAAGCTATATTTACAGCTTAGCACAATATACAAGCAGATATATACACAATGGACATTAATATTTACAGACATATACAAGTTAAAGGTAATACAGAAACACAACACCCCTCCCAGAAATCAGAGTCCACAGGAGGGGCTCCCAACCACCCTTCCACCTTCTTCCCACCCCTATACCTTACCCCAGGGTTTGCCTTACGCGCAAGGTGAGTTTGGAGGATTGGCCAGGGAGGTTAGAAGGAAAGTGGTTAGTTAGGTTACTCGACAGAGAGGAGAAGGTGAAAAACAGCTAGAGAGCCCAAGACTCTCCGAGAGAGCGTCTTATCTATGTTTGTGTTCTTGTTCTTATACATCTCAGTAAGCCTATGAGTGAAGTAGACATCACCATTGTTTTCTTTTCACAGCCTATAATTTTTTTCATTAAAATATTCCAATTAGCTTCAAACCAGCACACTGCTCCTTCTGCAGATGTGGACATCTGCCCCTGTCCCTTCACAGTGGATTCAACAGTCGAAAGGAATGTAATGCCTCTTGTAGCAATGCAAAAACAGGCAGATCCCAAGACTCTCAGATGCCTATACCACGAACTTTTAAAGTCAGGTGAGATAAAGCCAGCTGTGGTTTCTAGCACGGCCTTTAGCCTAAAATGTTGCAAGAATAAAACTGCAAAAGAGAAGCCAAATGATCCCAGATGCCCAGGGATGATGATGATGATTGATTACCTGCCCAAAGGGACTGGGAAGGGTGATCACCTGCGTGCCTATGACTTCTGCTGCTGAGTACATGCTTGCCATTCAATTTCAAGTCTGCTCCCCTTCTAAGCTGGCCTGCCTGTGGAGTCCAAGGAAGCAACAAAAACAGCTCATAGTTTGTGTGAAGGAGAGACTCACAGAATCATTTCAGTCAGAAAAGATCTTTCTAACTCTGCCAAGTCTGGTGCTAAACCATGTCCCTCAGCACCACATCTCTTTGCCTTTTTAAAATATCTCCAGGGATGAGGATTCAACCACCTCCCTAAGGAGCCTATTCCAGTGTTTGAGAACTCTTTCTGTGAAGAAATTTGTTCTAATATCCAATCTAAACCTCCCCTCATGCAACTTGAGGCCATTTCCTCATGTCCTATCACTTGTTACTAAGAGGAGACCAACCCTCACCTCAATACTACCTCCTTTCAGGGAGTTGTAGAGTGAGAAAATCCCTCCTCAGCCCCCTTTTCTCCAGACTAAACAACTCCAGTTGCTTCAGCTGCTTCTCACAAGACCTGTTTCTCCAGAGCTTTCACCAGCTTCATTGCCCTTCTCTGGACCTGCTCAGGCAACTGCTGAGGCTTCAGAAAACAGAAGAGTCAATTTAGAATTTGAATATGTGATCAATTCACAATAGTCCCAAATAAGAGGACCTCTGGGAAATCTGGAATTGTGATTGAGTGGTCTCACAGCTTAGACAGAGGAACTACAATGTCTTACAGTACTCAGCTGATGTAACCCCAACCAGAGAGAGAAACTCCTTCTTCCAGTACTGTGAGCTCTTTGAACCAGTCTTAAAAGGAAAATAAGCAGTGCCTATCCTGTGAGCTTACCTGCACATAGTGCAAATCCCTAGGGTTGGGAAGTAGACCCACATCTAGTGGCTGCGTTCAGAGAAGATGAGGTGGATTCTCTGACCTCAAAACCCTGCTTTTTCATGTGTTCCTTGTGTGGGCTTCTTAATCCCCACATTTGCTAAATCTCACCCAACAGTGACAGAAAACACAAGTTGGTTCTCATACTCATCCGTGAGAAATATAACCTATATCTACCTCTATTACTAAGTAAAACAGAGAGAACTCTGACAGTTCTATGATTCTATGTATATGTGGTGGCATCTCAATGAAATTATCTAGAAGAAACTACACAGATGCCATTACTTGCAAGAGAGAACCACTGAGGTACCTAAGTAATGGCTCCAAACAGAAAATCACATAGCCAGTCATGGCAACATCATTAAGCTTCTAATTTGCCTTCAGTCTCCCTAAATACAATAAGCAGTAGTCTAAGATTAGTGGAAAAGGGTCAGTAATGCTATTACACTTAGAGTAGGAAATTTGTCAAAGGAACAAAGATAGAACTGTAACTGCCTCAGAAAAAACAGGCATGCTCAATCTCAGTTAGGTAAACTTGCTGAGCAGCTTCATCATCTGTGAAGCAAAATTAGTAGGAGCTGTAATTTTCTCAGACAGTAATCCCTTGGCAGGATTATCGTGCACACAGTAATGTGCTATTTGAGAATGGTGGCATATACATTCACAAAAGAGAAGAGTTCTTCTAAGGGTACCAGCACTGAGCTACACCCACAGTGCAAGATGCTTGCTGAGGCAAGCTTAGAGATAGCGCAGTGGTGCACCAGAACACTGCAACTGCATGCAGGCAACTAACTCCTGAGCCATCTTGGGATACCTTCACTACAAGAAAGACATTGAGGTACTGGCCCCAGCACAGATCTTTGGAGTGTGCCACTGGTAACCTGGACTTTGTGTCATGCATCACAATCCTTCAACTCCAGAAGTTCAGTCATCTCACTGTGTTTATGCAGTCCACATTTCATCAGTATGTCTACGAGGCTATTATGGAAACTGTCAAAAACTTTACTGAAGTCACAATAAATTACACTCAGTGTGCTTCCCCCGTCCACTGAGCTGGTCATTTCATTGCAGAAGGCTATCAGTTTGGCCAGGCATGATTTCCCCTTTATTATGAGTAGCCAGCGTGGACTTAGAATCTTCTTGTCCTTAATATGTTTACAGGCAGAACACAGTTTCCAGCATATGTAAGATTAAGGCATGTGACTGCACCTTGTCCCCAAGAAGGGCTCTTAACCTACTTTGCACTAGCATCTTCCTGGACTGCACATCCTGGGAGGAGGGAGAAGAAGCAAGGAGGAGAAGAATAGGTGAAAAAATAGCCCTAGAGATCATTACTACTTACTATGCATCCTAGATCCCCCCAACAGTCCTGGCACAGGAGAGCTCTCAGCTAGGACAGAGAAAATAATCATCAATCTCTTACCAGCAGATCAGGTCCAGGATTACCCTACCAATCCTTTCTTACTCCTGTTGTGCTGTCCAGTTCTGCTTCTCTCCCTTAATGTACTGTACATCTGTCTCCCAGTCAATCTTCATGAGCTCAAGGACAAAGGAAACAGGGCATGAAACAGATAGGTCCTTCTCATCACTTTCCATCATCCTTGACTGCCTATCAGCAATGAAGAAAGCACTAGCAACTATTTTACATCTCAAGGGAAAACTGTTCCACTGACTCTTGACTCAAGGGGTCACAAGGAGTCTGCACACCAGACCCCTACCAGTCCTTCAATAGCCTCTCAAAATGCTCATCTGGACTCCAGGGTCTTTCGATCAGGCTCCAGTAGGCAAGTGGGAAAACAAATGACTGCAGTACAAGCTTTCCACTTTCAGGTCTACGAGAGCACTGTCACTATTAAGGGAGGCTGTAGCCCATCACCCAGGGAAATATCATAAAATCATAAAAGTTGGAACACACCTCTAAGAACATAAAATCCAACTACCAACCCAGCACTGCCACATTCTGAAGTGCCATGCCTACACGTTTTCTGAATACCTTCAGGTATGGTGACTACCACCTCCCTGGGCAGCCTGTTCACTGCCTGACCACTATTTCGGTAAAGAAGTTTTTCCTAATATCCAACCTAAGCCTCCCCTGGTGCAACTTGAGGCCACTTCCTCTCTTCCTGTCACTAATTATTTGGGAGAAGAGACTGATCCCCACCTCACTACAACCTCCTTTCAGACAGAAGCAACACAATTTCTCATGGAGTTTCCTATACCGTAACATGCAGGCCTTTAGAGTGAAACTAAAATGCCTTGATTCAGCTATATTTCAGGTCATGAATGATGAGGTGATACCTGGTTGGATTAGGAATCAGTTCTACATGCGCTTTTCTCTGTTATGCCCACTTAAGTCCCAAAGATGGCATGTAGTCCTAGCCTGCAGAGCCTTCTTTCCACATATGCTTATGGTCAACATGTCTCGTGTTCATTCCACACTCCTAATTTTAGTGACGCTACTTCTTAAATGCTGTTCTGCATAGTAACTAAAAAATTGCTCAGACCTACCACCAACGCCTCACAGAACAAAACAGAACACCTTGGTAGAGAGAAGCAATAGTAAAAACTGTATTTATTTTTCTTTCACAAGACAGAAACAAAAAAGTTGAAGGCTGCTTTGCTTTGATTAATTCCTTATCAAATCTTACAGTATTGACTCTACAGGGAGGGGGCAAGAAAAACAACAAAACCACTCCACATCCAAAAAGGCACTCTCTTAGAATAACCAGTGGTGCATGAAGACAGACAGTCATTACAGTGGGTCCTGAACACTCCCACAATCAGTTCATGGTGTTGCCACAGTAGAGTCCCCTGTTACACCTTCGGGATCACCAACCACACTGACCACACTCTAGGCCAGAGATGACAATTCTAAGGCTTCTTATAAAGAAAGTAGTGAAAAAAAAAAAACAAACAAAAAAAAACACAGAGTAGTGACAGTGAGAGCAGAGAGTGCAAACAGCATCCATTTATACCACTTAGTGCGCAGAAGAATGCTTACAAGATCAGGAAAATATGCTGTTTTCCAGAAAGTCTTTGCTCTTAAAGATGTTCAGTATTGGGAGAACTGCAGACCTTTGAAATTCTGAATACCTCCAGGATGTAACATAAAACTGGGCATAACAAAAGGGCAGTATTACATACATGCATGTGTTGTGTGCCCAGCCACTGGAAGGGTGCTTCCTGCACCTTCTTAACTCCAGAGTAGATACTTGTGCACAGACATTACACCCTGCTCAACTCACAGGCAGGTGGCTTTCAATCAAAGCAGCACTGGGCTTGGATGAACACCAGACCACTCAGCATTAAAAAAAACAGTTGATGGAACTGATGGAACAGTTGGAGAGTTGCGGGCTCCAAGGCAACACCTATTGAGGTGATCTTTGAGTCACCACTATTCAGAGCCCTTCTTCACAGTATCACACAGTATCACAGTATAGCAAGGTTGGAAGAGACCTCAAACATCATCAAGTCNTTTTATGTGGCAGGGCAGAAGTGAAAATGGAGCTGAGCCAGCAATGACTGGGATGTGATCTCTAGCCTTGTTCCTTGGCTCTTCTTGTTCCATACATGCACTGCATAGGTGTTATTAAAGAGGTGATGGAGCTCCGAGGAGCTGACCACTTCAAAGTATTTCTTCCAGTCCTGCCACCGAATGGGATAAAAAGCTTCACGGGGCAGAGCACTCACTCCTTTGCAGCTTGTACTGCTCCTCAGACCCCTGATGGAGCACCATTTCTTGAAGACAAGTGTTAGGAGCTGTGGACCCTGGTGCCCCCAGATCCAGCTGTTGTAGTTCTCCACAAAGTCCTTCATGCAGAGCTCCATGAACTTGTGCTTGGGCTTAAAGGACAGAAAAGCCCCATTCAGCACATACTTGGACTGGGTACCAAGCACATTGGTGAAGTTCTTTAAGTTTTTAAGTACAATGAAGTCTGTGTCCAAGTAGATACCACCAAATTTCCACATGATAGCAATTCTGCAGGCATCAGACAGGACAGGTAAGAAATAAGGCTCCCAGCGCCGCTGAGCCTGCAAGTACCACTTTGCCAGAGGTGTTCCAGAGAAGAGCTCTGGCAAGTCCAAGGGCCGGATTTCCACATTGGGGAAGCAGCTCAGCAATGAGAAGCCCCAGTGACTGGGTAACGAGACATTCCCAGTTGCCAAACCTTGCATGAGTACCACTACCCTTGTCCCAGGGTGTGTTCTGGCTGCTGACTCCACCGAGCACATGAACAGGTAACTTGGGTTAGTTTGCTCTGAGGTCTCCACAAAAAACACATTCCCTGGGGAAGGAGAGGGCCCACCAGCAATGGTGCAGGGAAGAGAAGGCACAGAGTGAGCACAGTGGATGTCAACAGATAAGGTGTAGACCTGGCCTCTGTTCTTAAGGTCCTCTGTGATTCTCCAGTACAATATGATGGAGGCAAAGGACATGAACTTAAATGCAAGGATAAAGAATGCCCTGAGTTTGTGGCTCAGCACCACCCTGGTCAGTTTTAGTAGGCAGCTGGGCATCCTGATATTTCTCGCTCCTGTCTGAATCTGCTCTCCCAAGACAACCATCGTGATCTGAAGGGAAGAAAAGAAGAAAAAGACATTGATAGGGAACACAACAGACCACGAGCATCAAGACAGTGCTATGGAAGAACTGCATGCTGAACTCTCCTTCACAGTGGCATGCTTGAACTACACCTTTAGGTCACCTTTAAAAAAGCATCCTGGCTTCTCCATGCTGCCACAGCGCTCACAGAGCCCCATCAGAAACCACTCCACATGGTGTGGAGGAGGCTAGGCGGGGATCTCATTAGTGCTTATAAATATCTGAAGGACAAGTGTCAGGAGGATACAGCCAGACTCTGCTCAGTGGTGTCCAGTGGCAGGACAAGGTGCAACATACACAAACTGAAACATGGGAAGTTCCATGTAAACATAAAAAATTCTTCTCTTTGAAGGTGCCAGAGCACTGGAACAGGCTGTCCAGAAAGTCTCTGTCTCTGGAGACTTTCAAAACCTGCCTGGACATGTTCCTGTGTGATTTACTTGTGATTCTGCTTTAGCAGCAGGGTAGGACTAGATGATCTTCAGAGGTCCCTTCCAACCCCCACCATTTTGTGATTCTGTGTAAGTGTTATGACTGTTGATCCTTCAGTACAGCATTTGTCTTTAAAACACACTCTCCTCTCTTCCCACCTACTCTATCCACAGAGCAAAACCTTCTCAAGTGTTGGGGAGCACCTGTATATCCTCCTGTCAGGCAGCTGAGCTGTTATTTCTGCTATTTCCTGCTTTTACAAGCCTACTGTGACTAACCTGGCCAGCCCCCAATATAGTAAGCTTGAATCTACAGCAAAGGGAATTTGGAATAACCAGTAGGTGTAATTGCCATCAAAAATATACGGTGTTAAGGCACCCTTAAAAATATAACAAACAAAAGCAAGCTGCTGGAGGTTTACATAACTCAGTCCCCAGCTACTGTGTTTCAGAGTAGCTACTGATAGGAATTTCCTTCCTTTCAAGCACAATGGAAAATTTAAACTTGCAAAGCTTTCATCAAGAACAAATTAGGGAAAAAAATGATCTACAGCCTGGGTGATTTGTCAAAGCAAAGTGTATGGCGTCTTTCAGGCAGAAGACCTTACACAACACTGCTCTGCACGGTCCCTTATGCTTTCATCACTCTCTCAAATTTGGGCCATTTGCAATGAACAGTAAATAGACTCAAGATTATCACTTCCTATGTGCTTAAGCCTAAAGGTGCCCTTTCCAAAGGATACTACACCAGGTTCCACAGTTAATACATGTATAATGCCTTGAAGTTTTACACAACCTAAATATAAATTACAGTTTCTTGCTTAGTAAGGCTTCCCCCAATAATAATGCTGCACATATGAAACATCAAGGGACAACACATTTGATTCAGTTCTCTTCTGCACACTTCATAGAATCATACAATAATTTCAGCTGAAAAAGACCTTTAAGATCGAGTCCAACCATTACCTAATTCTAAGTCTGGTGTTAAACCATATTACTCAGCACCATATCTCTGCATCTTTTAAAACAACTCTAGGGATGGGAATACAAGCACCTCTCTGGGGAGCCTGTTTCAGTGTTTGAGAACCCTTTCCATGAAGAAGTTTCTTATAGCCAACCTACCACCCTGACCCGGTACAACGTGGGAGAAGAGACCAACACCCACCTGGCTGCACCCTCCTGTCAGGGAGATGTAGAAATTGAGATGATCACACACCCCTCAGCCTCCTTTCCTCCAGGCTGAACAATCCAAGCTCCCTCAGCTGCTCCTCATTAGACTGTCCTTCACTGTCCTTCTCTGGACACATTCCAGCACCTCAGTGTCTTTCTTACAGTGAGGGCCCTAAAACTGAACCCATACTCAAGGTATGGCCTCACCAGTGCTGAGTCCAGGGGGACAATCACTTCCCAGGCCCTTCTGGCCACACTTTCCCTGATACAGCCCAGCATGCTGTTGGCCTTCTTGGCCACCTGGGCACACTGCTGGCTCACATTCATCTGCCTGTCAATGAGCAACTTCAGGCCTCGACCTGCTGGGCAGCTTTCCATGTTGACATGTGATTGACACACCATCCGGTGCAGATCAGGCCCATACAGGATCTCCCTAGATGCAGCACTTCTGAAATTCAGTGCTGTTCACACTCCATAGAAAGCTGAGCTAGCTGACCAAAGGCAGGGGCTTCTAATATTGACATCATCACAGCCTGCACAGATGAAAACAGGACTGACATGCTCAAACACAGGGCTGAAGGGGAAGTGTTATTTCTGATCCATAGCTTTCCCAAAGCTTTCCAAAGAGTTCCACAGGTGTGAGCAGCACCTCTGCAGCAAGGCCACCACAGCGCAGGGTGCATAGCTGCTCATCATTCCTGCACCCATTCAGGGACACCTGAGGTTACCCAAAAAGCCCTAGGAAGATTAACTTTCTTCTGAATTTCATGAAAAGCTGTTGCTAGTCTTCAGAGTATTTACTGAAACATAAAACTCTGTGTGCCCTTGCAGGGATCTCAAATGATCTTGAGTCTTTCTTAGTGAAGCTTCATAAGCCCAAGTAAAACACTACAGCCTGCTGTCTTCCTGATATTTCTATGCCTATTTAACAAATAAAGTGGTGAGAGTTACTTGCACCTGATAGACACAACAGCAGAACATACTGCAAAGCCCCCAGCACCAGGTATGACCAGACCTAGCTGGTCAGCACTCCCAAATGCAGAATGCAGCACTCAAGTGATGTGGAGGCTGTAATCTGCCTCCCAACTCAAAAAGTTCTGCAGCAGATTTGAAGCATGCCCCTCTTTCTTTTTCTGAACCTCCACCACTCCTTCACTTCCTCATCACAGCTGCATCCTTCCCCACCTTCCTCCCCACCTTGCCACGGCCCTTGAGCCCAGCACAGGAGACACTGGGGAGCAGTAGCTACACTGAGTTGTTGGCAAGACAGAACATGTAACTGCTTAACAGAGGAGAAAGCACTGTACAAGGCACTCAGCTTGAAGGCAGAAAACTGGGAAGGAGCTGAGAAATGCTGAGCTTTTAAGCTGAGGCTTCTGCCACTGACACTGCAGCCATACTTATGTCTGGCCCATTAATCCAGCCCCTGCCCCACAGACTGATCCCAGAGCTGCCTCACTCCCATGGCTTCTTCTCATGTGGGAATCCTGGCTGAGCCTGCTGCACCCTAGCGTTGCTCCATTCAGCTCCTGGGGGCTGTCAAGGCCTGGAGAGGGCCTCCTGGCCCCCTCATTGTGCAGTGCTCCTCATGGCTCCCCTCATGTACTGCTGGAGTTACACTATATTGTGTCAGAGTGCTGAGCTCCGCTTCCCAAAATCAAAGTCCCCGGGGACTGGACTGGTGAAGGGTTTCATCCTGGTGGGAGCATCAAGGAATACAATGAGTGTGGTGGAGCAAGGAAAGATGCTAGGATCACTTGAGGAAACAAAAGGGAGCAGGAGCATTTACAAAGAGACCTGGGTAAGGAAAGGCTGGCAAAAGCAGGATCCCAGCTACAGTGTGCAGTCAGACTGGCCTCTCTTTTGCCACTCAGAATAGTACAGAAGCATCTTATTCAGCACCTTGTCAAGAAAAGTTTCCCAATGTTTTCTTGTAGACTTTAGGGTCTCTTTTAACTGAAAGGAGCAGGTTTTGTACCTCACAGCTTTTGGCTTTCAAGAAAGAGCACATAAACCCATCATCAATAGTTAAAATAAAAGACAAGGCAGAATAAGGCTACAGAAGGCAGCTGGAAAGGACACAGACAAAAGGGACAGATGCTCACAGCAGATCAGCTAGCAAACCGATACAGCATTCTTGTCACCAACAGCTTTCAAATAGTGGTTTCCTGTTACTGCATATTTGTAGAAAGCCGTGCAGCCATAATAGGGTTGGAACCTGTGTATAAAATATGAGACCAAACACTATTTTAACCCTTACAGCTCAAGAAAATACTGGCATATGGTTAGAAAATGAAGAACCCTTTGGAAGGATGTGCACGTATGAGGAGGAAGCAAGAATACAGAAGTGAGAACTATGCCTGGTCTGGAAGTGAGCAAATCCTGTTCATCACTAGCATTAATGCTGCCTACAAGCTTAATCAAGGGCTTTGCAGCAGATCTTGCAAAACAAAAGGCACTGAAGATGCTGCCTTACTCTACAAGGAGGTCAGTCATATGTGACCAGGCATCCAGCAGCATTAACATGCAGAGATATCAGAACATACTAATGATTAAACACTTCAAGCTTAACAGACCAATATATAGTGACTTTTCCTTCCCCTGAACTGGACAACACTTTCTCTACTTTTAATAATCTAGAGACAGGATGAAAAGGAAGGGTGCCCAATGGCAGACCACATAGGGATTATGAGGATTTCTACTTACTTTGCTCCTCTGGACCTGGTTTTGTACAGACCAAGCAGCAGGTCACTTAAAGCATAAATCTCACCTCTGACTTGAAATCATAGCAAAGACTATGTCTAAATTTCTTCAAGAGTCTTGGGTGTTCCCTTTCTGTCTCTAACACAACCTTTCTCCTGTGAAGTACTTCCTTATCTGACAGAGCCACTGCAAGACTGAGCATGGTAAAACTTGAGAGATACTACCCCATATATCATGCACAGATGGGAGGTTTTGTGCATTATAAAAAAAAAAATAGTGTGAACACTTTCCTTTTTAACAGAAAAATCTAAGTACTGTCATGATTGTACTTAATCTTTTGCTCTAAGAAGAGCAATTGGTTCACAATGCCATAATCTAAAATTCCGTCAGACCTTTAAACTGTTGTGCAGGGTCTAAAATAATCGTAAAACCCATCAGAGGCAAGTGAAGAAGTGAGTTTCAGGCAAGGAAGCGAGATGTTCAACACAATACCTCTTTCTCAGTGAAAGCACCAACCAAAATAAGATTTGTGAACCTGCTCTGGAACCTGTATGACTCAGCAACGTAAAGGAGTCTTAAGTGTTTGTTTGGTCAGGAGTATCTGTGAAAAAGTACCAAACCCAGATGACAGTAAAGAAAGGGATCTCAAAGGCAGAATATACAGTCCAGGCTTTTAACAAGCACGGGAAGCACAAGCCCTAGGGATCTAAATGACAGTACAGCTATTTACTGTACTGACAGTACAGATTTACTGAAGGGCTGCCAGTAAAGAGAACTGTCCCCACTGTGATGGTTTGGGAGTTACCCCCTCCCCCACGCAATGAAATCACCCAGACTAGACTCAGCTGGCTGGAGATTAAGGAATGAAGCTTTATATTCACAGCATAGCACAATATACAAGCAGATATTTACAATATATTACAAATATTTACAGCTATATACAGAAATATACAAGTTAAAAGTAATACAGAAACACAATACCCCTCCTAGAAATCAGAGTCCCCAGAAGGGGCTCCCAACCACCCTTCCACTTTCTTTCCAACCCCACCCTAGCCCTGCCTTATCCCAGAATCTGCCTTATCTGCAAGGTGAGTTGGGAGGATCAGCAAAGGGGGTTAGAAACAGAATGATTACTTGGGTTACACAGATCCAAGAAGAACAGCAGAAGCCCAGGGAGAAAACACAGACACTGGCTGACTCCAACAGACAGAACTGTCTCCTCTGTCTTTGTGCCCTTGCTTTTAAACATCTCAGTGAACCTATGAGTGAAGTAGACATCACCATTGTTTTCACAGCCTATAATCTAATTTTTCTCATTAAAATATTCCAATGAGTCTCAAACTAGCACACACCACTCTCTCCTGCCATCACATACCAGAATTTGATCCAAACTATAACTACGTTGACAGCAGCTATCTGTATGGTTTTATGTGGCAACTGCAACTGGCAGACAGTGGCTTCTCTCTATACTAATGGTCAAAGAAATACAACCAAAGTAAGATGGAAATAGAATGAATCCTAAGTACCTCTTGGCAGAGTATCCACTGGTGACACAACAAAACCAAGGCAATGGCTAATTAACGGTAAAGCAATAAAAACTTAGGGCATAGCTACCAGCTACTACCTGAACTACACAGTTTAAACTAAGTGATGGCAGGCACACTGCTATTCACCCAACATCATACTGTCCAGCCCTCAGGGTTGACTGCCATTTTTGTGTTGCCAAATGAAGGGCATGTGAACAACAAAAGAGCTTTTACAGATGGCTCCCCTTTTAGTGCTTCCCCCTACAGCAGCTGCACATTGCCATGATGACAGAATTGCAACAAGCAAATAAAGGGGGGAATTTGAGTTCTGTAAGATTTACTCCTATGACTTCTGTGGGAGTGAACCCTTTAACCCAGTGGAGCTCACCGGATGATAGGATTTGTGTGGGGTTAAGAAACATTGTCTCTTGTGAGCAATCTCTCATGCCTTAGAAAACAAGATGTTATGTCAGCCCTAGCCAAAGTTTCTAAACCCACCTTCCTTCAGCAGCATTACCAGTTTTAGGTTACTGCAGCTACAAGAGTTACATGTTTTCTTTCATAGGGGCTTTCCTCCCAGTCTTGGCACAGCAAGCCTTTCTACAGCTCTTTTACAAGTCTCCATCTTTCTTCCTCAGACCTTAGCATCCCTGCTCAGGCTCCAAATTTTCTCCAGTCACATCTGCCTGGGAGCATAACAGCCAACTGCACCATTCCCTGCCACCAGTGTCACTGTCTTTCCACCCTCTCCCCCGCTGACAGAGTGGAATTCCACATTTTTCCGTGTCCCATCTGACCCTCTTCGCTTCATCTTTCCGCTGCACTGCTGCCATTCACCCCGACCCACTGTTCCAGGGTTTCACTGGTCCTTCTCAAGGGGGATGGAGCCTTTTCAGTATGTAACACACTTGACCGTGCAGCGGCCATCTCACGGCTGCTGTACGCCCCCGCGCCTCACCCAGATCCCTCCGACAGGGACGCCTGCACCGCAAAAGTCTTCTCCAAGCTGCGCAGCGACCCCGGAGAAGCTCTCCTCCCCAGACCCCAGCCGAAATGCCCTGCCACCATCGGGAGGGACCACTCCCCCCACCCCATGCCTGGACGCTAGGAACTGAGACCCGCAGAGCTCTAACAGGGCACGGCAGTCACAAGCAGCCTGTCGGAGCTGCCCGGGTACATCCCGGCTGCCACACACACAATCCTCCCTCCATCCCAAACCTGTCCCGTAGACAGTTCGGCTCCGACCTACGCGTTAAAGGCTGCCTGTAGGGCGGCTGGTGGGGCTGGGACATGGAAGAGTTGCTTCGCGGAGGACGAAGCCACCCAGCCCCAAGCTCAGAGGCACAACCCGAAACTCGCGTCCCGTCTCCCCCCCAGATGCAGCCCGCGGCCCTCCCCTTACCCCTTCCGCAGCCGACTTACCGCCGAGAAGCGCCCGCCGAGAGCCGCAGCCCTCCAGGGATTACCGCCAGCCCCGCCGTTGGACAGGCCCCGACCGCCCCTTCCCGAAGCCCGCCCCCGTCGGGTCCGTTCAGAAGTGTCATCGTTACTCCAGCGATGTCGTCGCTTCTCCGACGGCACCGAGAAACGAGTCGTCCTCCGGCAAGGCCGTCTGTTTTCGCGGCAGGTTTGCCCCTGTTGCCGCGCTCGGTAACCAAGCGGAGCGCAGGTGGCAGTGGGCGCCGGGCACGCGGGCTGCGGTTGGTGAGGGTTAAAGCGGCCCGGGCTTGACTCGCGGCCCGAGGGACTCTGCGTAACGGCGCAGGAGCAGAGGATCGTTCCGGCTGGAAAAGACCTTTCAGACCACCGAGTCCAACCGTTGTCTGCCAAGTCTGGCGCTAAACCACATCCCTCACCCCGGGATCGGGATTCAACCACATCCCTGGGGAGCCTATTCCAGGGTTTGAGAACCCCTTTCCACGAAGAAGTTTCTTCTGATAGCCAACCTAAACCTCCCCTGGTGGAACTTGAGGCCATTTGCTCTTGTCTTATCACTTGTTGCTGGGGAGAAGAGACTAGCACCCACATTGGCTACAACTCTTGCTGTCAGGGAGTTGTAGAGATTGAGAAGGTCACCTGCCCTTCAGCCTCCTTTTCTCCAGGCTGAACAGTCCAAGCTCCCTCAGCTGCTCCTCATCAGACCTGTTCTTCAGACCCTTCAACAGCTTCAGTGTCCTCTGGACATGCTCTGTCACCTCAATGTCTTTCTTATAGCGAGGGACCCTCACTTGTTAGAGAATAAATCTTGAGGTGCTGGACTGAGTGCAGAGGAGGACAATGAAGGTGGGGAAGGGCCTGGAGAATAAATCTTATGAGGAGCAACTGAAGGAGCTGGGGATGGTTAGTTTGAAGAAGAGGAGGCTGAGGGGAGACCTCATGGCTGTCTACAGCTACCTGAAGGGATGTTGTGGAGAAGCTGCTGCTGGTCTCTTCTCACAGGTCATTAGTGATAGAACAAGAGGGAATGGCCTCAAGCTGCCACTGGGTAGATGTAGGCTGGACATTAGGAAACATTTTTTCACAGCAAGAGTGGTCAGGCATTGTCATGGCCTGCCCAGAGAGGTGGTAGAGTCACCAATCTTGGATGTGTTTAAAGGTCGTTTAGATGTGGTGCTTGGGAATATGGTTTAGGAATGAACTTTGTAGAGTAGGGTTAATGGTTGGACTTGGTGATCCTGAGGGTCTTTTTCAAATTGAATGTTTCTGTGATTTCTGTGACCCAAGAAGGAGCGAAGGAGCACGGTAGCTTCCTACATCATTTGATGCCACAGCAGATGATTATAAAGGTGACACAAATCATCAAAGACATGTAAAATCAAGATTTTACTTAAAAAAACAAACAAAACAAACAGCCCACAGATGAGCTGTTTGTGTTTTGCAAAGCAAGTTTTGCATCTACCCTCAGGCAAGAGGAAGTTTTGCCTGAATTATTCCTGACAAATTACTTCTTAACGTGTTTTTAATTGCGCATGACTAGAGAGGAGACATTTTAGCTTTCGTTCTGAAGGGCAGCTTTGACTGTAAGGCTCTTCTGGGGTGGAGCAAACTGTATGGGAAGATCACCAGAAATTTGAGGAAGCAGGCTAGGTGATAATCAGGGAGGGTTTGGATGGAAGTCATCTTACCTGTGGAACAGGGGTTGGACATGAGCTTTTTTGAGATGCTTCCTGGCCTCGTTTTACACAATTTCCATGACACAATGATATGTGTTACAAAATAGTGCATTTATGACAAACATTTCCCCACAATTAAGTAATCTGAACCTGCTCCCCTCCACCCCCAAAACAAACATTAAATCATTTATTTTGTAAGAACGACTCAATCAAAATTGAAGTTAAAATGGATTTAAAGATATTTTTTTGGTCTGCCCTGCTAAGCAGAACTTAGATGAATGAGATAAATTTGGACCTGAAGGTGTCAGTGCTCACTTTCCTTGGAGCAAGGGTTTGGTTGTAGATCCCTTCCTACCCTAATTTTTTGTTGGTGGGTTGAGGTTTTTGGGTTTGTTTGTTTATTTGTTGTGTTTCTGAGACAGCATTTCTCACTTACAGAATCACAGAATGCTTGAGATTGGAAAGGACCTTAAAGATTATGCACTTTCACCCCCCCCTGCCATGGGAAGCAACACCTTCTACTAGACCAGTTTTCTTGAAGCCCAGTCCAACCTGGCTTTGAATGCTGCCAAGAGCTAGAGCCTCTGCAGCTTCTCTGGGAAGCCTGTTCCACTGCCTCACCACCCTCATGGTGAAGAATTTCTTCCTAATGTCTAGTTTAAATCTAAGTAGCCCACGGCACTGAGCCCAGGAATGCTCCTCCTCACCTGATTCCTGGGTGAAAGCAGATGCTGGACAGAAGTGAAGGCAAGATGGGTTTTGTGAGACTGAGGTTTATGAGCCTGTATCCAGGAGCAAACAGCTACATCATGGAAACTGATAGAGCAAGCAGAGTATCTGCAGTGCTGCCATACTCAGACATGCTGTGGAATGGTAACAAATGGGGAAGAAGCATCAGAAGTCCAGAGTTCTCTCCAGAAGATGTCCAGAACCAGAATTTAGCTCTTGTTGGACTACTGCAGCAGGGATAGTGAAGTCTTAGTCTCTAGACATGTAGACTCCCCAGAGAGATGTCTGAAACCTGATCCCTGGAGGTGTTTACAAGAGGCAGAGATGTAACGCTAAGAGACATGATTTAGCACCAGACTTAGTAGAGTTAGATAATGATTGGACTTGATGATCTTAAAGGTCTTTTCCAACAAAAAAACAATTCTATGATGCTGTATCTGAACAGCATAATTCCGATCACACACGTGCCTCTGGGCCAGTTTATCATTCCTTTACTCCCAGCTTACAGCCCTATGCAAACTGCCACTGATTTGGATTTGCATAGAAGCACTAACATGCAGGTGGCAAAGCTGCCTCCATGCTTGAAAGAGGCAAGGAGATGGTGAGCGCCACAGTGGTGCTAGCCAGCCCTGCCTGCAAATCAGAGCCAGGGTACACTGAGTCTCTGGAAGCCAAAACAGGCTGTGGGAGACAAATGATCTAACTTCAGCCATCATAAAGAGCATAGCACCAGACAAATCATCTTCCAAAGCACCTGGCAGAACAAGAGCAGCATCACCTTCAAGCTAATTTCACAGCTGCAATTTACCTAAGCAACTAAATTTTAGGTGTTTTCAGTCTAGTTTTGGTAAGTACTTTCATACCTTGTCTGTCAGATAGTGAGGTGGCTTTGGTTTGAACTGGGAGAGAAGAGCCTGCGGAAAGGTTGCTATGATACTACAGGTGGCTTCATCTTCATCCCAGCTTCAAAATAAACGAGCGAGCTGCTGGCCAGAGCTGAGCCGTGCTGCTAGAAAGATCTGTGCATCAGCTCCTGAAACACTGGTGCTGGAAGGAGCTCACACAAAAATTATTCCTATGAAAGAGGCATAACTATAGCACTGTCTCTTAGGCTGGGAAAGAAAGAAATGGCTTAGTTGAGATGGGAAGGGAGAAGGGTGGAGCACAGCTGGCACTTAGCTATTAGATTGTAACATCACACATCAGGAGCGAGGTGGGAGGAGAAGGTAGAGGTGGGAGGCTTTGGGTCACCTGCCTGCAGAGCAAGGGGAAGGAAGGTAGCCCTTGTGGTGTCCATCTCCCAGTATTATACACACTTTGCTGCTGTTACACATACTTCTCCTTCATGGGCGGACCATAGCCTAGATGTTTGTGCAGCCAAAAGGCCCAAAGTGGAAAATGGGCATAACTGAGGGCACAGTCTCTCTCTTGGTGCTGGTTTTCCACAGTCATGTTTCCTGTAGGTACTGAGGTGTCTGGTGCAGCTCTGCTCCTGACTTTCTGTCCAGTAGCTCCTCACTGGGTCATGTCGGGGCCACTGGTGACTTGGCATCCAAGCCGAAAGGTGCCTGCATCTGCTCTCCTTCTTGCTTGCCAGCTTCAGCTGTTGGCTTTGCTCTTGTTGTCTCTTCTGGATTTAGTTTTAAGCAAACCAGAAGCGTTCCTCACTCTTCAGCAAAGCAGATTGAACCTGTTAATTATACAGCCACCAGCCTTCATCTGGTCTTCTCCTACTAGGAGCCAGATTGCAGACTGTGAGTCTTAAACCACCTGCTTTTCTAGTGCTGTGGTGCCAAGGGGATGGTATTCCAAATCAGCCAGAATGCAATTGACACTGGACCATGTTCCTAAAGAAGAAAAAAAAAAACAAAACAGTGAATGGTTTTGCTAGCAGATGTTCACCCCTTGTAGTGAAGTTGCTAGGCCTCCACCAGGAGCCTGTTTTTTTTTTTTTCTAAATGAAGTTGGCAAAGATAGATAAATCCTTCTAGAGGCATTAGCTTGGTGGTGTTAGGATGTGACATTATAGAAGCCGCATAATTCTTGCAAACCCCCACTGAAAGCCAAGTAGAACCAGAAGAATCAAAGAATCATAGAACATCTTAGGCTGGAGGAGAACTTAGCAATCATCTAATCCAACCTCCCTGCCATGGGCAGGGACACCTCTCAACTAGACCAGGTTACTCAAGGCTCCATTCAACCTGGCCTTCAATATTCCAGGGAGGGAACATCCACAGCCTCTCTGGATAATCCATTCCAGACTCTTGCCACCCTTGTAGTGAAGAATTTCTTCTAAGATACTATCTAAACCTGTTCTCCTTCAGTATAAATCCATTTCCAACCCTGTCCTATGGGTGGACACTCTTGTAAAAAGTCTCTCTGCAGCCTTCCTGGAGGTTCCCTTCAGGTGTGGTGTGATGGTTTGGGGGACACACACACACACAATGAAATCACCCAGACTAGAGTCAGCCAGTTGGAAGTTAAGAAATTAAGCTATAGTTACAGCATAGCACAATTTACAAGCATATATATATATATATATATATATATATATATATATATATATATATATATATATATATATATATATATATATATATATATATATATATATATATATATATATATATATATATATATATATATATATATATATATATATATATATATATATATATATATATATATATATATATATATATATATATATATATATATATATATATATATATATATATATATATATATATATATATATATATATATATATATATATATATATATATATATATATATATATATATATATATATATATATATATATATATATATATATATATATATATATATATATATATATATATATATATATATATATATATATATATATATATATATATATATATATATATATATATATATATATATATATATATATATATATATATATATATATATATATATATATATATATATATATATATATATANTGGGTGATAGGTTGGACTGGATGAGCTTGGAGGTCTCTTCCAACATGGTTAATTTATGATCTTTGTGGTCCTCCTCTGGACTTGTTCCAACAGATCTATATCCCCCTTATGGTGGAGACACCAGTGCAGTACCTGAGGTGGGGTCTGAGCAGAGTAAAGGGGGAGAATGACCTCTCTTGATGTGCTGGCCACACTCCTCCTGATACGTTTGCTTTGTGGGCTGCATGAACACACTGCCTGCTCACGGTGAGCTTCTCATCTACCAATACCCCCAAGAAGTCTCAGAGTGGGCTACTCTCAACCCACTCTGTACTCAGTTTATATTTGTGCTTGAGATTGGCCCAACCCAGGTGTAGGAGCTTGCACTTGGACATGTTGAACCTCATGCAGTTTGCACTGGCCCAACTGTCAAGCCTGCCAAGGTCCCTTTGGATGGCATCCCTCCCCTCAAGTGAGTCCACTGCACCACACAGCTTGGTGTTAATGTTTATCACTGCTCAGACTAATATTACCACCCATGGGCATAAGGCAGTTTTCCTAACATAAGGAAAGCAAGTACAGCATTTCCCAGCTCCAGTGTAATATGCAATAAAATACACCTGGCTCTCACACCTTAATTATATCTATGCCCCATAGCAGGTTAAGATGGTGAGGGAACTGACCATTGTGTTCCTACACAAATTAAGGTCCTCTGTTAGTCTTTTGTTCAACATGGTATTTAAGGACATGTGCTGATTTAAATATTACACTTCAAATGTGAATTACTTTTTGCTCTGGAGCTGTTTGGAAGTGAAATACTTTTAGGACTGTAAACACAGGTGGATACAGAAGGTCCCTTTGTAGAAAATCTGCCTGGTTTGTTACTGATCTGAGACTGCTCTCTAGAGGTCCTTGTGTATCTTCCAGAAAGAGGATGGTCTAAGCTGAGTTCTGGGGCTGTGGGGAGTTGGACATTTTCATTTAAAACTTTCCTGTTGACAAAGTAGATTTACCAGTTTAAAAGCCACCTGTGACTGAGATTTCTGAGCTACCAAAGCTAATATGTGAAAGGCAAAAAAATCCTCAGGCAGGAGAACAGATCTGCATACCAGAGTTGATGTTTGGATTCCATGATCTTAAAGGTCTTTTCCAAACAAAATGACTCTACAATTCTTTAATTCTGTCCTATGATACACTCACACTTAGCCAGCTCACAGAAGTACTGTGTAATAGAAGGGGTTTTCCACATCTGTATGGTTTGACATTTCTCTCAGAGAATTCCAGAGCAGTGGTCTGATTTTCCTGTTGTTGATATCTCTCCTTGGTCCCACCTTGGTCCCTGCTGAACCAGTTGGGCAGAGCTCCAGGATGGGACACAATAGCAGAGTAAACAGATGCACCAAAATGCCAGGGAAACACAGGGTCATGGAAGATTTTTCACTCCCTCTGAGACAGTCCAAGCCTACACACAGCTTTTATCAAGTTTAAAGTATTTGGCTAGCTAAACCAAGTCCTTTTGTTTGCATGCAGAACTGCTGATGTTTAATGACATTTTCATGGCCCATGGAAAGCTGATGTTGATTAAATTGTTTTCTGCAGCTCACAGAATCACAGTGATAGGGGTTGAAAAGGGACATTTGGAGATCATCTAGTCCAATCCCCCTGCTAGAACAGGAACACCCAGAGTAAATCACACAGAATCACATCCAGTTTTTGAATGCCTCCAGAGAAGGGCTGTTTAGTCTGGAGAAGGTTGAGAGGAGATCGGATCAATGTGTACAAATATCTGAGGAGTGGGTGTCAAGTGGAGGGGGACAAACTCTTTTCTTGCTGCTGGTCAGCAGTAATGAGACAAGAAGCAACAGCTACAAACTGGAACATGAGGAGAAACTTCTTTGCAGTGAGGATAACAGGGCACTGGAACAGGCTGCCCAGGGAGGCTGTGGAGTCTCCTTCCTGGAGACTTTCAAACCCCCCCAGATGCATTCCTGTGTGAACTACCCTAGGGGATCCTGTCTTGGCAGGGGGTTGGACTTGATCTCTGGAGGTCCCTTCCAACCTCTGAAGTTCTGTGAAAAGAGCCCTGCCCCATCTTCTTGACCTCCACCCTTTAGATATTGATAAGCATTAATAAGATCTCCTCTCAGTCTCCTTTTCTCCAGACTAAATAACCACAGGTATCTTGATTTCTCACAGGGGAGATGCCCCAGTCTCCTTCTCAGTTTTGTGGCTCTCTCCTGGACTATCTCACATAGTTCCCTGACCCTCTTGAACTGGGGGGGCTCAGACCTGGACACAATACTCCAGGTGCAGCCTCACTAAGGCAGACTAGAGGAGGAGGACAACCTTCTTCAGCCTGCTTTGCCATGGTCTTCTTAACGTGCCCCAGAATACCATGGGACTTCTTGGCCCCAAGGGCATGTTGCCAGCTCATTCTGCCCTAAAACTTACCACTCTTTCCACAATCCCACTGTCCTTCCTGGGCATTATGTGAAGCTTAATTTAGTTTGGTTTTAATTTGAGAAGTAGAATTGGTAGCACATGGGTGATATTTGCTGTTTTCTCTAATCATTTGTCCTAGCTACCTGTGGATTGATAAGGAAGGAGGAGCAGGTGTGAAAACTAGAGTGGTTCCACAGTAGCCATGGAGTCAGTAAACACATCAGGACAGCACTGCTATCACATCTGACAGGTGGGTAACTGTGTTGGTTCGAGTTTAAGCTTCCCAGAGGACTCAAAATACAGCTAACAGAAACCAATACAATAATAATAGGATGCCTTTTGGAAAGAAAGGAATTAGATGTAGAGAGAGAGAGAGAAGGGGTAAAACTCCCAAAGAACAGTCCAACTTTGATTTGGAAGTTAAAAGAAAAACTTTAACAATAAATAAAAGTTATTTAAGGTAAGGGAGTTACAAAGATGTATAGGGAAGGGAGAAAACAAGACACAGAAATATATATACAACCAGATTGATGGGAAGGGATGGAGGTAGATTCAGGAAGGGATGTCCACCATGTGGTAGAAAATGGCCACATGGTAAGACAGGAGCAGCAGGAACAAAGTGATGCTATCAGGCAGGCAGGCAGGCAGGCCAGGAGAAAGAGAAGCACTAAGTTCCTCTGTTTATATAGTGGGTCCAGACAGGAAGTGGGAGTGAGCTAACCAGTACACCTGGGGACTGTGTAGGAGTCAGGAGAACCTGGGATCAAGTTCCCTACCAGGAGGGTTAACCCTTTACAGTAACTCTCGTGTTCACCTCTGCCTTAAGCTCTTGGTACAGCAGAAGAGAGAAGGGAAAAATGGAATTGCTTGCAATGTCAGTGGAGAATTAGGAATTAATCACACCACCGTGACTAAAGGAATCCTGGCACTGTAGGATTCTGGCCATGGGAAGACAGACACTCCCTGCCTTGAGAAAATGTTTGCTTGGATTAGGAGCCCAGAGCAGGCACAGCCTTGTGGCCAGCTTAGAAGACCCTCACAGGTTGTGGAGATTTTTTTAGTCTGTGAAAAAGAGGCTTGCTACAAAAACCTGAAAGGAGGTTGTAGTGAAGTGGGTGTTGGTCTCGTCTCCCAAGTAACTAATGATAGGACAGGAGGAAATAGCCTCAAGGTGCACCAGGGGAGGTTTAGATTGGATATTAGGAAAAATTTCTTTACCGAAAGAGTAGTCAGGCACTGGAACAGGCTGCCTAGGTGGGTGGTGGAGTCACCATCCCTGGAAGTGTTCAAAAAGGTGTAGAAATGGCACTCTGGGACATGGTTTAGTTGGCACACTACTGTTGGGTTAGCCGTTGGACTTTATCTTAGAGGTATTTTCTAACCTTAATGATTCTATGCTAGATGTCTCCTGCACCATGAAGCTGCAGCTGGTGCAAATATAGGAGGTGCCCAGAGTTTCCCCAAAGCTGTTACTGCTGCTCAGGGCTAGCCCACTGCAGGCAGCTCACTTGGACAGTCACGGGTGGGGACCTCCATAAGCATAGCAAAGCTTTGCTTTCCCTGATTCCAGACTGAAAATAACACCCAATCTGCAAATGGCAAACTAAAATAAAATGAACCTAAAATAAAGTTTAAAATAACAGAGCTGTGCATTGGTGGTCAGCTGGAGAGACCACAATTGCCTGTGGCATGAGGAGGTGAAGTTTGAAGGATCTTTCCCAAGCTGTGATTTCCATCTTATACCCTCCCTGGGTTTTTCTTAAGAGCATCTAAGTTGGCAAATGCCAGGATTGCCAGAAACCATAACTCTCAATTTCAGGTCTGATGCGACACTTGCCCTGGAAGCAGCAGTAGGAGGGATTCCGTTGCAATATATCAGCAATGACAGCAGAGATCTCCCACCCAGAGCCATTGTTTGCTGAAAGAAACATATCCTGTGATGGCCTCTGCCCAGGCTTTTTACTCTGTGAGCAAAGGCACAGGTCCTAAGAAAGGCAGCTTCAGCTTTTGCCAAAGCAGATGAGCTGGCAATATGCCCAGTACGGTGAGCAAGCAGCTGCAGCCCGGACAGGTCAGTCTGTCCTGGAGCATCATCCCTGTGCCCTCCCTGAACCCAGATGGCTTTCAGGGCTCTCTTCTCAAAGCAGAAACATCAAAAGCATCAGGCAAAGCCTCTCCCATCTTTTACACCCCTTCACTCTGCAACTCCAGAGCCAGTGCCATAGCCAAGCAGTGCTTTCTGCTCGCAGACAATGCTCCTGTGTGGGGGATGACCACCTGGCAACACCTCTGCTCCTACTCTGCCCTGCTCAGCCCTTCCTGTGGCACCTTGCTTTCCAGCTCTGGCTCTCACCTAAGCTCTGCAGCCAGTCTGGCCCACAGGGACTTGATGATCTTGAAGGTCTTTTCCAAGCATATGAGTTTATGACATTGCTGCATTCCTGGGGAAGCTGTCCAGGAGCTTCACAGCACTGCTGAGTGATCTTACCTGTTCAGCTGCAAGAGGCAGATTTCTTCATCTGAGCAGCTTAATGGCCTCTGACAATAGCATGGTCCACTGGCGCTGCCTGGTCAGGGTGCCTTGAAAATAAATACAGGGTATTTTCAACTGTACTGGGAACTTCTAAATGCCTGCCCTGAACAGTCTTCAAGCAAATTTGAGAAACTAAACCAACCCTGCCAAATCCCATAATAAGGAACAACGGAGCTTTTTCCACCCAGAACTTTAAGGAAAAGTGTTTTTCCAAGGAAAATTGAGAAAAGAGGGGAGGAGAGGGGTAAAAGCAGAACAAAGTCTCCCGAATCCAGTCTACCTGACAATATTTTTTTGCAGTATATGGATTTTGAGGGTTGTTAGGTCTCAGCCTGGGGATTGTAGCATATGTTAAACCTCAGGGAACAGGCTCCTTCTGCTCTGTCCTGAGAGCAGGGATGGACATAAAAGTATTTTTAAGTCACTTGTTGAAAAGGCAGATCATATTTTCCCCTTTTCTAATGATGCCAGGGGATTGTCTCGCCCCTGAATGTGAGAACACCTGGGAAATGTCATCCGGTACATTATTCCCTGTGCCAGAGGGATATTTATAGATGATGTGAATCATGATGGGAGCAAATAAGGAAAGGTCTAGAGGGACAGGAGTGCCTCCAGCCCTGTCCCCATGCATGACTCTGTCTGACCAGGGGATGCCAGTGCTTGTTGGTGTCCCCATGTCCATGGGGTACCAGCGTGCCCCAGAAGCTGCATGTCCCCACTACACCACAGAGGACTGGTGCAGTACCAGCCAGACACATGTCCAGCCACAGCACAGGGGTAGCATGGGCAAGACTGTGCACAGAGACATCCCTGTTTTATCAGCAGGCCACGGCATGAGCACAAATGAGTCAAAAACACAAATGAGATGTTGGCTCCCTCAAGCAACAAGGACGGGCCCAGCCCCTCTCTCCCATCCACATCTGAAACAGGCTGAAATACCTTCCTGGCTCAGGCATGGCTCTACCACCATGTGCAGTCAGCACAGCCTCACCTGCACCCCAGCACCAGCTGCTATATGTGTGCCAATAATAGAAACCCAGAGGCTTTGATACAGCAAACAAGTACTGAATGTTTCCATCTCTGAAACCAAATGGCTTGGAAGGGCAGATGGGAGCAGTTGAAGCAGTCCCTCCAGGAAACCTGCCCTCTCCCAACCTGGCTTCCCCTCAGCCCCCTGCCTGAATTTGCTGCATCTTTGCATCCTTTGAGAAGAGCAGCAGGTGGTGCCACAAAGCCATGCATGGCTCAAGAGCGTGTGTATTTCAAACACAGCATAAGTGCCTTTCACAGGAATTCAACAATCGGAGCCTGGAGTGTTCATGGGGTTGTTGCGACCCAGGTGCAGGGCCTGGCACTTCACCTTGTTGAAACTCATACTGTTGGCCTCAGCCCACCAATCCAACCTGGCCAGGTCACCCTGCAAAAGCCTTCAATACCCTCAAGCAGATCAACGTTACCTGACAGCTTAGTATTAAGCAGTTCTGGGCCTTCCGGTTCAGGAAGGACATAGAACTGCTTGAGAGACTCCAGCACAGAGCCACAAAGATGATGAAGGGAATGGAACATCTCTCCTATGAGGAGAGCCTGAGGCAACTGGGCCTCTGCTTCTTGGAGAAGAAGAGACTGAGAGGTGACCTCAGGAATTTTTATAAGTATGTAAAGGGTGAGTGTCAGGAGGATGGATCCAGACATTGCTTGGAGATGCCTAATAACAGCACAAGGAGCAATGGGTGGAAGCTGAAGCATAGGACGTTTCATTTAAAGATGAGGATTTTTTCCCCTGTGAGGGTGACAGAACACTGGAACAGGCTGACCAGGGGGGTTGTGGAGTCTCCCTCTCTAGAGGGAGATATTAAAAACCTGTCTGGATGTATTCATCTGTGATCTGCTCTAGGTGATCCTGCTTGGTAGGGGGGGTGGACTGGATGAGCTTTCAAGGTCCCTTCCAGCCCCTGACATTCTGTGATTCTGTGATCTGCAAACTTAGTAAGGGTGTCTCAATCCCCTTGATAAAGATATTAAAGATCATTGATAAAGATCACAGAATCACAGAACCTTAGAGGTTGGAAGGGACCTCCAGAGATCTCATTGAGTCCAAGCCCCTGCCAAGGCAGGATCCCCTAGGGTAGTTCATGCATGCAGGTGCATTCCAGGGATGGGGATTGTGAGGGTTTGGGAGTTACCCACCTCCCACACTCTATGAAAATCACCCAGACTAGACTGAGCTGGCTGGAAGTTAAGGAATGAAGCTATATTTACAGCTTAGCACAATGTACAAGCAGATATTTACAATATAGTACAATATATATACAGCTATATACAGAAATACACAAGTTAAAGGTAATACAGAAACACAACACCCCTCCCAGAAAATCAGAAGTCTCCAGGAAGGGCTCCCAACCACACTTCCACCTTCTTTTCACCCCTCTACCTTATCCCAGGGTCTGCCTTATGTGCAAGGTGAGTTTGGAGGATTGGCAAGGGAGGTTAGAAGCAGAGTGATTAGTTGGGTTATACAGCAGAAAGCAGAAGACATACCAGCTCCCAGAGAGAGAGAGAGACTCTCTGCCTTATCTATATTTGTGTTCTTGATTTTATACATCTCAGCAAGCTTATGAGTGAAGTAGACATCACCATTGTTTTCTTTTCACAGCCTATAATCTATTTTTTTTAATTAAAATACTCCACTTAGCTTCAACCAGCACAGGAATTCAACCACTTCCCTGGGGAGCCTATTCCAATGTTCGAGGACCACTTTGGTGAAGAAATTTCTCTTAATAGCTAATCTAAACCTTCCCTGGTGCAACTCAAAGCTGGAGAGACGAGGGAGTGTGGAGAAATGTTCAGTAGTTCACTTACTACTTAAGTGTATAACTTAACTGCATAACTGAGAGGAACTGCTGTGATCAAACGTGGCTAACAGAGGAGAGATGATGCAGCAAATCAATGCCAAGTATTTGCAGTAGCTCTTTGCCTTAGCTCAGACATCACCATCTCTGGCTTTTCTCTCTCTCTCTCTCTCNTCTCAATCCCCTTGATAAAGATATTAAAGATCATTGATAAAGATCACAGAATCACAGAACCTTAGAGGTTGGAAGGGACCTCCAGAGATCTCATTGAGTCCAAGCCCCTGCCAAGGCAGGATCCCCTAGGGTAGTTCATGCATGCAGGTGCATTCCAGGGATGGGGATTGTGAGGGTTTGGGAGTTACCCACCTCCCACACTCTATGAAAATCACCCAGACTAGACTGAGCTGGCTGGAAGTTAAGGAATGAAGCTATATTTACAGCTTAGCACAATGTACAAGCAGATATTTACAATATAGTACAATATATATACAGCTATATACAGAAATACACAAGTTAAAGGTAATACAGAAACACAACACCCCTCCCAGAAAATCAGAAGTCTCCAGGAAGGGCTCCCAACCACACTTCCACCTTCTTTTCACCCCTCTACCTTATCCCAGGGTCTGCCTTATGTGCAAGGTGAGTTTGGAGGATTGGCAAGGGAGGTTAGAAGCAGAGTGATTAGTTGGGTTATACAGCAGAAAGCAGAAGACATACCAGCTCCCAGAGAGAGAGAGAGACTCTCTGCCTTATCTATATTTGTGTTCTTGATTTTATACATCTCAGCAAGCTTATGAGTGAAGTAGACATCACCATTGTTTTCTTTTCACAGCCTATAATCTATTTTTTTTAATTAAAATACTCCACTTAGCTTCAACCAGCACAGGAATTCAACCACTTCCCTGGGGAGCCTATTCCAATGTTCGAGGACCACTTTGGTGAAGAAATTTCTCTTAATAGCTAATCTAAACCTTCCCTGGTGCAACTCAAAGCTGGAGAGACGAGGGAGTGTGGAGAAATGTTCAGTAGTTCACTTACTACTTAAGTGTATAACTTAACTGCATAACTGAGAGGAACTGCTGTGATCAAACGTGGCTAACAGAGGAGAGATGATGCAGCAAATCAATGCCAAGTATTTGCAGTAGCTCTTTGCCTTAGCTCAGACATCACCATCTCTGGCTTTTCTCTCTCTCTCTCTCTCTTTTTTTTTTTTTTTCTTTTTTTCCCCCCCACCCCTAGACTTTCTAAGTATCCATGGAAATATAATTTAATACTTTCCTGTTCCCCTTCTCTCAGTGAAAGCTGTGGTACTCCACCTTTTGCAGCACCCAGAAACAGGCTGGGTCTGTGCACATCTGCCCCTGATTGCAGCATGTTTCTGCAGCCTGGAAGGTGGAGAGATGGTGCTGAGTGGCATGGTTTAGCTCCAGACTTGATAGATTTAGATAATGGTTGGACTCAAGGATCTTAAGGATCTATTCCAACAGAATGAATTCTATGATTCTAAGAAAAATGGGCAGTAAGGAAGCCAGAAGTATTAGAGAGAGGCTGATTTTGGGAGATGGGATGCAGCAAGCAGCAGTTTGGAGAGCTATAGGATACCACAGCTGCAAACAGACCCACACTTGGTCTCACTACAGCCAAAGCTAGGTCAGTATCTGCTGGAAGCAGGAAAGAGTGGAAGATCTCTACCCTCTAGCAGATCAACACAGTCACCCAGCTTGGTGTCATCTGCAAATTTACTGAGGGTGCACTCAGTCCCTCCCTGTTCCAATGCTTACCCGCTCTTTCAGTAAATAATTGTTTCCTAACAGTCAACTTTAACCTCCTCTGGTGCAACTTGAGGCTATTTCTTTTCATCCTATCACCTAAGAAAAGAGACTGACCCCCATCTTGTTGGAATCAGGTAGTTAGTTGTAGAGAGCAATAAAGTTTCCCCTCTGCCTCCTTTTCTCTGGACTAGACAACTCCAGTTCCCTTAGCCACTCCTCATAGGACTTGCTCTCTAGACCCTTCACCATCTTTGGTGCCCAAACCCTCTCTTCTTGCCCTACATTTTCCTTTCAGCTATAACTTACCTTGCAGAAGAGCAGCATTTTCAGTATCACATGTAGGCAACACAGTTGTTTTTTTTCCCCCAAGAGCAGAAGTTCACTTTGTTGTTGTTATGTGCGTTGCTCTGCTCCTCCACATCCATATTCACAGGTTTCATTCACATTTCAAGAACAGCTGAAGGCATATAAGAGTTTAAGAACACTACAATGGCAAGTTCTTCACCTGGGATTCACAAATGAGATAACGATGGCAGTGCTTGACCTTCAGCATTAGTCTTCATGCATGAACCGGAGCTCTTGTCACGTCTCAGAAAAGACTTCTCACAGTGCAGAGAAATTCTGTATTCATTTGGATTTATGCAAGTGTGACAGCAATGTGAAGTTGTCCTTAGATCTGGACAACTGGATGTTGCTGCTTGGTTATGCATCATCTAGTCTAGCCTAACAGAAAGCAGATGTAGGAAACTCAGGCATCAGAAAACTTCTCTTGGACATGATAGCAGCATTTTGTCTCCACATCTATAACAGCTGCAAGGTAGGTCTCTGGAGCCCCCTTAAAACACAGCTGAGAGCAAAGCTGTCCTGAAGTTTGTAAAGAAGTTAAAGTAGCTGTAGGGAGAGGAAGTGGGACAGTGTCAGTGGTCTCGTTTTCTCCTCACTGAATTTAGCACAGTTACAGAATCTTAGAACAGTAGGGGTTGCAAGGGACCTTGGAAGATCATTTAATTCAATCCCCCCTGCTAAAGCAGCATTACCTAAAGTAAATCATGCAGGTTCAGACAGCAAAAATGATGGAGACAAATATCAGCTTATTTTTTTAAATTGAGAGAGTTTTATGTTAATCAGAAAAAGAAGGAAATTGTTTATTCCTCAATTCAGCCAAGGCTGAGAAAAGATGAAGATATCCTTCCCCTAAGAGAACCCCAGCACTCCCCTGATGTTGAGGCCAGGTTCCTGCAATCACTTTCATTGCCTCTATGAAGGATCAACTCTGAATAGCTTGCAAAAACTCTCACTGAACAAAGCCATCACTTCATCTTACCTGGCTGGAAAAGCCCACTCCAGTAGTAGCCCCCTCAGTTCACCACTCTCCACTGTGGCTACACTGTTTTGTCCAAATGATCAAAGCACCCAAACCTAACCCATTCCTGAAGCTGTGTTGCCTCTCAGTTTGTTTTTTCTTACCCAGCTTGTTCTAACCTTCAACAGGAGGCCAGGGAGAGTGACAAAGCATATGCCAGGAGCATGGAAGGGGCACATGAATAAAAGCTACCACTGAATCCATCAGTAGATTACTATTATGCAAGCATTGGCATCTTAGTAAGGCTCAGACTTACCTTAATAAGGCTCTCAGTTTCACACCAGCTATTCCCTATTGCAATCAGGCTTCAAAAATCCATTCCTCTTCAGGAGATGACTGGTGTTAAGACATTAGCTAGAAAATTCACCTTCAGCTTTGCATTTCCTTTAATTTCTGGTGTTCTTGAATTTGAGACAGAAAAAAAGGTGCCATTTGGTGTTACAGAATATGATGGTCATCTGCAGACACTGAAAACAAGGAGTTGCAAATGTGGATTGGAACCTGTAGTCCAGCCTGTTACAAATGAAGATGAGCCAGCAGCATGCCCAGGAGGCCAAGAAGGTCAACGGCATCCTGGGCTGTATCAGCAACAGAGTGACCACCAGGACCAAGGAAAAGATTGCCCCCTGGACTCAGCACTGCTGAAGCCATATTTGGAGTACTGGGGTCAGTTTTGGGGCCCTCACTGCAGGAAGGACATTGAGGTGTTGATTCAGAGAAAGACAGTGAAGCTGGTGAAGGGTCTGGAGAACAGGTCTTGGGAGAAGCAGATGAGGGAACTGGGGTTCTGTAGTGTGAAAGAAAAGAGGCTGAGTGGAGATCTTCTCCTTCTTTACAGCTCCCAGAAGGGAGGTTGTAGCCAGGTAGGGGTTGGGTGTTTTTGCCCTAGTAACAAGTGATAGGAAGAGAGGGAATAGCCTCAAGTTGCACCAGGGGAGGTTTAGGTTGGACATTAGAAAAAACTTCTTCATGGAAAGGGTTCTCAAACACTGGAACAGGCTCCCCAGGGAATTTTTCAAAAAACATGGCGCTTCAGGGCATGACTTAGTGGGCATAGTAGTGTTGAGTTGATGGTGGGATCTGAAGATCTTAGAGGTATTTCTAACCTTAATGATCCTGTGAAATGCAGCACAGCCCGTTCCCTTGCGACTGGTGAAGCTTTGTGCAAGTTGCATGTTTCCAGAGCATCTTACTGTGCGTCTGCATTTCCCTGCATTGCTCACAGTTCCAATTGAATTGATCATGAACTATTACTGCATCAACCAATTTTCATATAAACATGAAAGAGCTGTCAGACAAACAGGAGATGTTATAAGCACATTATGTATTACACAGAATCACAGAACTTAAAAGGCTGGAAGGGACCTCCAGAGATCAAGTCCAACCCCCTGCCAAGGCAGGATCCCCTAGGGTAGTTCACACAGGAATGCATCTGGGGGCAGTTTGAAAGTCTCCAGAGAAGGAGACTCCACAACCTCTGTGGGCAGCCTGTTCCAGTGCCCTGTTATCCTCACTGCAAAGAAGTTTCTTCTCATGTTCCAGTTTGTAGCTGTTGCTCCTTGTCTCACTGCTGCTGATCAGCAGCAAGAGATTGTCGCCCCTCCACTTGATACCCGCCCCTCAGATATTTGTACACATTGATCAGATCTCCTCTCAGTCTTCTCCAAACTAAATGGCCCCAAGGCTCTCAGTCTCCTTTCATAGGGGAGATGCTCAAGTTCCCCAATAACCCTTGTGGCTCTCCACTGGACTATTTCCAGCAGGTCCCTGTGTCTCCTGAATGGAGGAGCCCAAAACTGGACACAGTATTGCAGGTGTGGTCTCAGTAGGGCAGAGTAGAGGGGAGATGAACCTCCCTAGACCTGCTGGACAGTTTTCCTGATGCACCGCAGGATGCTATTTGCTCTCTTGGCCACAAGGGCACATTGCTGGCCCATTACCACAATGGAATACAGAAATTCACATCAATAATAATAATGAAATGAATGAGAAATTAAAAAAAAAAAAAAAGTACCTCTTCAATGGCTGGTGGCTGTACTTCAGGACAGCTCTGCATCAGCATTTTAAGTTCCAGCACAGTTCAAAGTGCCCAAGCACTGTGAGCTCCACAGGTTGCCTTTGGATGGAGCTCAATCAGAGATTGCACAGAGTTGGGAGGATGAGTGTGTCTGAATAACAAAATCCTCTCCTGAAGAAACGCTGGCAATCTCCATCTTCCCCTTTTCATATTTTCAGTCACAAATTCTCTTTTCCTGCTGTGGAGACATGTTTTGTCACGCATGTAGTCTCCACAGGTCAGGACAAAGGAACATCTCTCAAGAAGATGACTGCATCGGCACATTTCCCCTCTATATGCCAAACCTCTGAAGCACTGGGCAGAGGTAAGCAATGGAATGGAAACATTCACCAATTCAACTTAATTAAGAATCACAGAATAGTGGGGGTTGGAAGGGACCTCTGAAGATCATCTAGTCCAACGACCCTGCTCTAGCAGAATCACTGGAGTAAATCACACAGGAACATGTCCAGGTGAGTCTGGAATGCCTCCAGAGATGGAGACTCCACAACCTTCTCTGAGCAGCCTGTTCCAGTACTCTGCCACCCTTGTAGAGAATATTTTTTTCCTTATGTTTCTGTGCAACCCTCTGTGTTGCAGTTTGTGTCCATTGTCCCTTGTCCTGGCACTGAACACCACTGAGAAGAGTCTGGCTCCAACTTGGTGACGCTCACCCTGATCACCTTTGTTATGCACTGAGATTCCCCCTCAGTCTCTTCTCCAGGCTAAACAGCTCCAGCTGTCTCAGCCTCTGCTTTTAAGGTGCATGTTCCAGTCCCCAGATGCAATTCTGGGGTATTTAATCAGTTCTAATGCAGCTGTCCTGCTAGCGATCTTCATTCACAAAGCACTGCACCATCTCCCTAAGGATTCTGTCCCCATAACCATTACAGTAACAGACACCATGAGAAAACCACATCAATTTATTAGAAGACAGAAATGCTCTTTTACATTGATTCATTACTTAATGAATAAAGAATTTGACTTGCAAACTTCAGACTGCAGAACCTTCTCTCCTCATGCTATAGGATCCTGTAGCATTGAGATGTTCCTGTCACCAAACCTCCCTCTGCCGTATCCCCATCTTCTGCACCTTCTCTCACGGACAATCCACCCCTCTGTGTTCTCAAACCACCTCCCTGTGTTCCTTTTGTTTTCTGTACTTTAGATCCCCCGATGATGCAGCACTACAGGAGACTCACACCTCCTGGTGTCACAACCAGAAACGAGGGAAGGTATGGTAAGAGTTTTATAATGGCAATAGATGTACCTAAGTAGGCAACTGATTTAAATGCTAATTAGCTAAGATACAGAAGCAGTTGTATTTAAGATCAAAACCTGCTTGTAGAGACATCTGAAGAGAACAGAGGTCAGGTGAACCACACAAAGCCTTAAGCTATGAATGAAAATAAAAGTGTTGCAGGCTTTCTGCATGGAGCTGCAAGTCAAGCTGAAGGTGGAAAGAAGTTCCAAGTCCTCTCTCACTCATTTGCTTCTTTTTATCTCTAAAACCAGGGAGGTTGATGAAGATGGTGCACCCTTAGAGGTTTACAAACCAGAGGCCAAACTGCCCTTGCAGTTTGTGAACAGGATGGACACAAACACAATCCTCTGCTTAACTCTCCAAGCACCACAAAGGCTCTCTGGACTGCTTCAGCAGGGCCACACTTTTCATATCTTCTTGGGAAGAAGAAAGCCACTTTATTTACACATGAAAGGAGGAAAAGGCATCACAGAAATCTACGCTGAAAACGAAGGCTGAGGTCACTCTGCTTTGTGTGGAAGACCACATGGCTAGATCCCCTTTGAAGTTTTTAAACAATAGATGCCAAGAGCAAATTTAAAATGAAAGCACTAAAATTAGAAGTAACATATTCTGACAGGCACAGCTGATCTTGCTGGAAGATAAAAGCAATGCTACTGTTTGTCTTCGGAGCAGCAGCACAAAGGATGACTGAAATTTTTCTGCTTTGTATTACCTCAGTGACCTCCAGGTCTGCAGGACACCAGTTTAACCATTACTGATCAAAGGGAATCCACTCTTATATGCATGGATATGCAAAAAAGCTGATTTGTGTAGAAGCCTTTCAAAAACAGATTGCGTGGTTTTATGTGGTCTTCAGCTTCACCCTGGATTTACAACAACACTTTGGAGAGCAGGACAAGTGAGATGTTAAAATATACATTGCTAAAGCAGTGGTTTTTTAGATTCCTATGCCATGGAGCCACTCAGCTCGCGCTTGCACTACAAAATCCTTCTAAGCTAAAAAGCCTAAATCAGCATCAAAATGGTTCTGGAAATCCTTCTCCCAGCAGTGAAGAAAACCAAAGCAAGCCCTGACCAGTACACTTTCTTCCTGTATGAGCGAAATCATCTCCATAGGGAGGGAAAGGAGAAAAAAGGATGTCTTATTGTAAAGCTCTACAGTTAAGCAAAACGAATGCTTATCTTGCACTCGTTCTAAAGATCATTTTTGGGTTTAATAAATCTACAAGAGAAGTTACCAGAACTGAGAGTTGTATATGAGGCAGCTAGAAATTAAAAAGCCAATACAGCTATACTGTTAACTGTATTTCAAAGCAGTAGCTTATTTCAGTGGCTGTATTTCAATGCAGTAGCTTATGTTCTACCCAGCCTTAACGTTTTGATTTCTAAATCACTACAGCAATTTAATAAGAAAACTACTTTCCTTACATGAAATTAAAGGCAGAATACAGATGGCAATATTTAGCAAGCTGGAGACTGGTGTCTGCACACAGAAACAGTTTGTACCAATTGTTTTTATTAGATATCAGCAGTTTACAAATTTGAATTAAGAAATGAAGTTACAGAACAGAATTGACTTGACCTCGTTCTTGGTTGTGTTGGTTTTGATTTTTTTTTTTCCTTAAAGGTCATAATAATCTTTATACAGGATGTCATCAACAATAAATTCTAGACTGTCTAAAACACAGCCCCACTATTTCCTCATTAGACATTCTATAATTTATCAAAAAACTAAGATTGTACTAAATATTTTCTTAAAGTATTTAATTAACTACTCTATTAGGCCCTTTAGAGATTTCAAATTTGTTTTTTAATTGGTACCCAATACAGATTTTTAAAAAGCACTTAAGGATTCTATATTGCAATTTTTTGTAACTTTCAAAACTTGGAACAAATATTTCCCACGACAAGATGAAATCCACTCTTCAATATACCACGTCTCATCTTCTCTATACATCACATCCGAGCACACAATCTTCTATCAGGAATATTGCTTTAAAAAACTAATTTCCCATCAATTCAATGCACATCCATTTACGACTGCAAGCTTCTATTTCCTGATAAGCAAAGGTTTAACTTACTTCTATATTTCGCTACAGTCCACTAAATACCACCTCAAAATATGCTTAAGTTACATTTTCTTCTCCACAGCTAATAAGACAATCAGAAGATAAGTTATGCCTGGTGAGTGAGGATGCAACTGCACTGGCTCCGATCAACAAGTCTCATTTCCAATGTAGGTGTTCATACTGTGTGCCCACATGAACATCCATTGCTGTGTGCCCATATGAGCATCCATTGCTGTGTGTTCACACGAGCATCCATTGCTGAGTGTCCATATGAGCATCCATTGTGACATGCCCCTATGAACATCAATTGTGGTGTACCCATATGAACATCCATTGTGGTGTGCCATATGTACATACATTACACACACAGTCATAAAATATAGCTTCCAACACCTAACACTAAGGGTGCTAAGAAATGTAAGACAGTAAAAGAGCAAGGGAAAAAAAAAAGCATACCCAATGTAACAAATTGCCACAAGATTTCTGCTCTGAAATAGGAGGAAGGAGAGGCAGAGCCAGAAAGCTGCGCAAGAGAACAAATATGCTGGAATAAGTGGAAATATGAACAGTCTTAAGGCAACCTTCACTGGAATGGGCAGTGTGATTACTTGTACACCTGAAGAGAAATCCTTCTTTAGTGAGTGTACTTCTGTTGATACAAAAGATGTTATGAACCATATCGATCCTAGAGAAGTAAAAAAAAAAAACCAAGCAGATATGAGTATGTTTTCCAGTGAAAGAAATTAATTTTATGTACAGTTATAAGATAAATAGTAGTTTAATTCTTAAAGAGTTACAGAAAATTAACCAGTGCTTCCAGGAACACAAGTTTAGGGTTAAACTCCAAGATAATTATTAGCCTGATTTTTCAAGTACCCGAGAGCTGCCACTGATCTCAGCCACAAAATGCAAACTACATGGCTTTACACTCTTGAGAGCAGGGTGTCTTAGTTTTGTGTACAAACAGAGGTAAAGGATATTACTCTCAAATCAATTAAAGAGCCAATGCAAGAGTTGGGGTAGATGATCGCTATAGGTCCCTTCAAACTCAACTGTTCCATTCTGAGTGCTCAAACTTTAAAAACAAACTACCAGCAAATAACTTCCACAACTGGATTTTTGTTTCAATCGTAAGAACATGAATAAGGGGGAAAAGCAAAAAAGATTAAACTGGAAGAGGGGAGATTTAAACTAGATGTTAGGAAGAAATTCTTTGCAGTGAGGGTGATGAAACACTAGAACAAGTTGCCCAGAGAGGTTGTGGCTGCTCCCTCCCTGGAGGTGTTCAAGGCCAGGTTGGATGAGACCTTGAGTGACCTGTTCTAAGTGGGAGGTGCCCCTGCCTATAATGGCAGGGTTGGAACTAGATGATCTTTGAGGTCCCTTCCAACCTAAACCATTCTGTGATTCTATGACATTCTAAGAAAGGTGAGCTACCAGCTACTGATTTATTTGTGTACACTGTCCTGTCTACCATGAGAGGTCTACAAAGCTCAAAACCCAAATTAATCCTTTTCTCCCTACAGATAAGACTCAGTGGTGGGATCCATGATACTAAATCCCTACAAAAAGATTTCAAATGGTGGTTAATGTATTGTAATATTTTTACTAACCTGTATAGATGTCATGACCCCATTTGCAAGTACAGAAAGTTTCCCAGCCACTGATTTCACTCCTTGTTTAAACTGAGCTATATCGGGAGCGGCAGGCAAGACATTTGTTATATTGTAGCTTCCTAAAAGAAGAACACACACAAAGAAGGAAACAGAATTTTATATTAAAAGCAGCCTTGTCCCCACTTTAAGTACAATATAGTACTAGGAACACTAAAAAAACAATATTTGATTTACACTGTAAAAATCACTAGGCAAAGGTCTCAGATTTCTTAAGTGCATCTTCCTTTTCCTTTTCTTCTCAGTTGTTCATAACCTCACTCAATGTGTCATCACTTTGTGATTCCAGGTTAAGTAATTAACATTTGGAAGTTTTGTACATTGCAATTTAAAGGTGAGTGTGTTTCAGTGTGGGCTGAAGGGGTGAACCCTAATTGCATGCATGCATACATAATGCTTTGCATGCTGTATGTGTGTGCATATTTTGCACTACCGCATCTGAAATTATAGTAAGGGTTAAGTAAACTTTTAAAACTTCCAAACAATGCTGGGAATCCAGTAAGCAAATGTAGTTTGCTTACTGTGAACTCTAGTAGTATTATCCAAAAAAAGTATAGTCTTAAATACAGCAGAAATCACAGATGTTTCAAAACTAACTCAGCACTGGTGAGGCCACACCTTCAGTAATGGGTTCAGTTCTGGGGCCCTCACTACAAAAGACATTGAGGTCCTGCAGTCGGTCCAGAGGAGGGCAATAAAGATGGTGAAATGTCTGGAGAACAGGTCTGGTGAGGAGCAGATGAGGAATTGGGGTTGTTTAGTCTATGAAGGCAGGCTGAATGCACTGGAGCTGGAAGAGAAGGCTCCAGGGCGATTATATAGCTACATTTCAGTATCTGAAGGGGACCCAGAGGAAGGATGGTTCAGAAGGTCTTGTAGTGATAGGTGAGAGGCAGTGGTTTTTAACTGCAGCAGGTTGGACATAAGGAGGAAGTTCAGCACAATGAGAGCAGTAAAATACTGCAACAGGTTGCCCAGGGATGTGGTTGAGAACCCATCCCTGGAGACATTAAAGATCAGGCTCGATGTGGCCCTGGGGATCCTGACCTAGTTGGAGGTGTCCCTACTGATTGCAGGGGGGTTGGACAAGATGACCTTTGGGGGTCCCTTCCAGCCCAATGCAATCCACGAATACAGCGACAGCCAGGTAACAGTGTAACTACAGGGTACAGAAGACTGAGAGTTTCTTGCTCTGTTCAATACATACCTGTTGGTTGTTTCTTCTGATCTTCAAACAAGTCAGCTGAACTTATAGATGAGCTTCCAGAAAGCCTTTCTAGTCGAGCCCTTGCTTCATACTACAAAATAATTGAGAAGAGAAAGTATTGTGACTGTATCCTGCCATCTTTTGAGGCCATGTCAGATAATTCAGGCAATCATAGGCATGGTTTTAGCACATACAAATGCAGCAGAGGAAATGTTCTCAAGTTGCAACCATGGGAGGTTTAGGTTGGATATTAGGAAAAATTTTGTTCCTGAAAGAGTGGTTAAGCATTGGAACAGGCTGCTCAGGGAGGTGGTGGAGTCACCCCATCCCTGGAGGTGTTTGAAAATCATGTAGCCATGACAGTTTGAGATGTGGTTTGATGACCACGGGCAATGGTTAGACTCAATGACCTTAGAGGCCTTTTCTAACTGAAACAATTCTGTGATTTCACAAGTTTAATAATTCCACCAATTGAGCTATTCTTTGCCTTCTTTTTACACAAGAACGGCATGTTTAGAGTTGAGGAATATTTTAACATTCAAAAACGTTTATCACTGCTTTCCACTTACGTCAGCATGATCTTGCTTTCCAAAATACATGTCTGATGAAATTGCTTTTACGTTGCCAAATTTTTTTTGTGCCTCATCAGTGTTTAAAGATGGTTCATACTCAGGCTTACGACGAGATGCAGGCCTAAAAGAAAAATAAGGTGCATTATTAGTGAGTGTAAATTTTATTTGCATGGCAGCAGAATGCAATAAACCAAACAAGAAGTAATAACTTCTGTGCTTTGTGGAAGTCTACAACACAAGAAGGACATTGAACTGTTGGAGCAAGTTCAGAGGAGGCCACAAAGATGCTCAGAGGGCTG